>WOVY01010860.1:0-39230 GCA_013436015.1 Rhipicephalus annulatus | reverse complement strand
CGTGAGCTTTGGCAGCTGGAAGTTTTGATGAGATGATTGAAGTTTTGGACTGCTTCAAAACAGCATATGTTGCTGCTTGTTTTCCCGCCCTTGTAATCGTTTTGCAACGTTGTCAACGGCCTTAATATTACTGTAAACCTTTGAGTTTCTCAAGTTAAGGAAAAGTTTTAAAAAAAGAAAAAGCCAACTGATTTCACTGCGAGCCTCAATGCTCCCAGCCTATGTACACCGTGGAGGAAAAGTAAGCCACCTGTTCAAATTGGCATCCCAAATAGCTATGACTGGTTAAGAGGGTTAATTTACCAGGGCACCCTCAGGTCGCAGGATTGAATCCCGGCTGCAGCAGCTAGATTTTCAGTGGAGGCGAAAAGCTCTGGGCCCATGTGCTCAGATTTGGGTGCACGTAAAGAACCCCAAGTGGTCGAAATTTCCAGAGCCTCCTCTACGGCATCTCTCAATCATATGGTGGTTTTGGGACCTTAAACCTCAAATATAAGTCAATTAAATGTAGCAGGCAATAACCAAGGCCCGTGAATGTATGCAGCACCCATTTGTGTACGAGTGCAGCAATTTCCGGTTTGCTATTCTAGCGCTTAGTTCTTTTGCTCAACATAGTCGCTGGGCAAAGTGTACCAGAAATAAACTAGGAATGCCTTCCACCTCTATAATAGAATGAATGGACTGGTTTAATACGTGTGTCACATCATTACACATCTGAAGAGTTTGCGAAGTGCCTCCATGAACTTCACATCTGCAGCAATTCGTGTTCGGTCTTACATGCTGATGGTGTTTTTTTTTTTTTTGGGGGGGGGGACTGCCCCGCACCATGCTATCTTTTGTACTTCTCAAAACACTGAAGCATAAAGTAGTAGTAACAGGAACGTTACTTCTAAACATAGTGCATATTACCACTAGTTCGAATCGAGTGCTTGGCAAATTCATTTCTCTTGATATTCTTTGTTGTTCTTTCATTCATGAAAACACTCTGAATAATATTCCGTTTGTAATATGACATACCTCTGTTGGTGCTTGTGCTTCAATATTTAAAAACATTTTTTTTTTTTCGTCTGCTATTCTAATTGGAGATTTTAGTGAGCTGTACAAACTTGCACAGAACGCAATGCAAGCAATACTGTAAGATAAAGCGCATTCTTCGAAAATGTTGCTGGCATTACTGAGAAATGGTACTGAGGCTCCAATGATATTTTTTTCGACATGACACCAGGCATTGCACGCGATTACATACAGCTGGCAATGTGAAGATCGTAGACTGCCTTATTTACAATTTTGTGCATGTTTGTTTGCCCAACGTGCTACCACTGCATTTATTTACTTAAGTTAGGGCTCCTCTACTTTTTCAAAAACATAAATCGAAGGGCCACCAAAACGTGGAGAATTGCACTTTTTGCCAACAGTGTACTTTCTGGTACCGTTCCTCTCAGGGCGATCATCTCAATGACTGCCATGTTGGATGAACAGTCGCGCCACCTATAGGTCGTGAAAGTTGCAAATAGCCTCCTATCTGCTGTTTGACGTCAAGCATATGGCAACCGATAGCTCTGACGAAAGTGGGCGCAGGCCTTTGTATTTTTGCTCCATTTTGGGATGCCTCTCTACCACACACGACTGCAAGGTTTGGTTGAAATATTATAGTGTCTGCTTTTTACAGGGTGTGTTTTCTCGTCAAGCCCAAGGGATAGTTCAAGACAAGATATTACAGCCACTACCCGCAGATAGGCTTAAGTAGATTCGAAAGGGAATAGATTGTTCTACAAATCTGTTGCACAAGGCAGTTCACTTGCATCAAATATAGCAGCAGGTATTGCCTAATACACTGCATAATGAATCTTGTATGAGTTTTTCTGCTAAACATGACATGCTATTATGTTTGATTTGTGCCATTCTTCGTGATTACTGCGAGTACCCTGTACTGTCCTCACTGAAAGATATTGCATTCTTTTGCATAAATTTTTCCGTTCTTTCCAACGTCCTATGTGGCAGTTGCCAAGCCTTCTGTTTTATTATGAAGTGAAAGAGAAACTTCCTTCTTCTCTTATTTTTCTGTGCAGGCTTGCAGTTTTATGCAGAGAAATTGTGGCCGGACGCCATCAAAACTCGAGCATGTTCCCAGAGAATAACGGGAGGCTGATTCAGAGGCATGAATTTGTTCGTGGGCCTGCGAGCAAAATGTATGGTTTTTAATACTTTTTTATTTGTTTTTGCCACAGGAACTGTGGGCGACACTCAGATGCTTTGTGTCACGTGGTTTCCACTTTTTTTTTATTTACAGCTTTTTTACTGTTGTCTGCAAAAAAAAAGCAATCTACAAATAATGCGTCACAAAGGTAACACTTTCTGCCAAGCAGTTGCTGTTATAAAATCTAAAAAAAAAGTTTCTTGCTTTGAGGAGGCATAGTGGAATCTCACATTCTATATATAATATCCTTGAATGGCCATTGCATCCTTCAAGCTTGCATCTGGACGGTTCGGCTTGTTCTTGTTCCTAAGGCTATATTGTGGGTTTAGCACAGGCCCCTTCAAAAGCATGCCTTCTTTTCTCAAGGCGTTGGAGACTGTACATTCTGAAGTTCTTGTGATGGCCTTCTTCGCTTTCTTGCATTTAGTGTAGATGTTATGAGTGTGCTTCTTCGATCTCAAGTCGGAAGTGCCTCAAGTTTACTTTTTTGACTTCATTTTAATCTCTTAGAAGTTGAGAAGAAAGTTTTTTTTGTGAACACTTGCCCATATTTTTACCGTATTTTGCAACTACTTCCGGTTCTTCACAGGAAATCCAGGCGCTTAGATTTCCCAGACTATTTCGAACTTCCTTTTCATTACTGATACTGATTCTTCTCGGAAGTGGTGTAAAAAAGACGCAGAGTTGAAGTAATTATCAAAATAAAGCTGATAAATACATCCAAGCAAAACTTTTTTGAACATGGACCGCAGACTAAAAAAATAGGTTGGGCAGTATTTTTCACTCATCATTAATCATGCTTGCCTCATTGTAACATATTATAATGTAATCAGAAAAGTTGTGCTACTTGTCAGCCAGATAACAAGTTGAATGCAGTCAACTTCTTTAAATCAAAACTTTTGACAAGTTACTGGGTTATAAGAATAAACAGCAATAGGTAAACAAGTTGAAAGAGCACTTGTTACCGTGAAAAAGTGTTGCTAATTCTTGGGCAGATAAAGGTAAACTGAAGCGAGAACTCCGGGTCTTCTTCGCTCTCTGGCACTGGGAGGTGGGGGAGGAGGAGTAGTGACTTCACCCATGCTGACACTCCACACATGGTGAGGAGTTCCCGGAACCATTAGCAACCAAAGGCACCCCGCTGCTCAACAATGATGCCACGCAGAAAACTAAATGCTCACAGGCACTCTCATGCACACACACACAGAGCCGCGGCACTGTTCAGTGTGGCAAAGCGGGCAGCGCTTCTATAAGCTGTGCACTCTGTGTGTAGAACTAGTGTCAGCTTCCATTGCTGCCATGTGAGGTGTCAGCTCCAGTTGAACACCACTGCAGATCATAGCTATGAGAACGTCTTCATAGTCTCATTTGTGACTGCCTTGACCACTATCTTTCGCACCATTCCATCTTGACTGGGCGAACTTTTGTCACAACTCCTACTGGCGAGTCACTGCGGGCAGTCTGGTTAACCTCTAAACAAAAAGACGTCCCCTTTCTGTAGGTGAGGCTTTGCCATTGCTGCTAAGTTGAGAGGAAGGTGATGTGCCAGTGTTTCTTGTTAGCAAGGCTGTTCACTTGTTGCCAGCGCTACTTGTACAGGTTACTAGCATTCGCTTCTACGTGAACTGATGTATTGTTTTTCTGTATGAAGAGCTGCTGGAGTGAGAATATGGGTATCTTTTGGGTCATGTGATAGGAGGGCTGAGGGCCTGGCATTGGTGATGGAGAGCGCTTATGTAATGAAGGTAGCAAGCCAGTCATGCATTAGGTGATTGTACTGGTTCTGAATGAGCATGGAGCCAAAAATGTAGCGTGTGATGCCAAGTATCCGCTTCCTAACTCATATGAGAAGCATGTGGCGAGTTAACTCCCCAAGTGCAGCCGCTCCCTCTAAAGAAGTTGCCAGTATCTGAACGATCGTGGCGCTTGGCAATAATTCTTAGTTCTCTGCAAGCTCTGACAAAATTTTCACAGTTGGGACATGACCGGCAGACCTTCCAAAAGACCGACTACCCCAGCCGGTCTTTTGGAAGGTCTGCCGTTTTCTGTTCTTGAAAACGTCCTCTGAGATTCTTGCGTAAAACGCAACATCATGACCGAGCAGATGCACCTGTCTCCTTCAATTACCCAAAAACTAGTCATACGAATTGCGCCCCATTAAAGTGTCTACCTTAGTGTCGCACACAATCACGACAGTGATGCACAAGGAGTGTCGAGACATGGTGCCAGCCTGGGATTATCAGAGAGTTCCTTCTGTCAACTGGAATGTCTCCTTTGTACAAGCAGCCGCCGACAGGAAACAAACCGCATGTGCAGAGAAAGGGGTCAAGCTTTCGAAGGGAGCCATTTTGACTAGGAAGTGACTTCTCATGAATACAGTGTGTCTTTTGAATGAAAGCACCTTGGTGCACTGTTTCAGTTGTGACAGTCTTGGACCTCAATAGCACCTGCAAACCACCTGCCTCCAGCTGGGGCTCGTTTTCCTGCTGAGGACTGGCGACAGTGCTATGTAGTGATTGCCAGCTTGAAAACCCAGTGAAGTAACTGTATACTGGACGTTTGTTACATGCACATTGGTAACTATGTGCTGGTCCCAGTCCTCAGTTTTTTTCATGATCAAGATCCACGAGGTTCCTGCTGAGGACTGGCGACAGTGCTATGTAGTGATTGCCAGCTTGAAAACCCAGTGAAGTAACTGTATACTGGACGTTTGTTACATGCACATTGGTAACTATGTGCTGGTCCCAGTCCTCAGTTTTTTTCATGATCAAGATCCACGAGGACAAAATCCTTTGTGGGATCTGTGTTATGCCCCGAAAATTCTGGTGGCATGAACCAGTTTGTGCCCATAAGCTGCGTCGCTGCGACCATTCTCATGACATTGCTTGCTGGGTTTTCGTCAGCTCAGGCGCTCTTTCACTGTTCCAGCTCCATGCTCTTTCAAATGCCTTGGACACTGTTAGCTACATACACAAGAAGCCACCTGGCCTTATTCAATATATATATATTCTAACACCACCTTGCTGTCTGTGTAGAATACAACAGAGTCCAGCTGAAAGTCTTAATAACTCTTGTAGGATAAAATCAGCCATTGCAACTGCAAACATTACAGCACACAATTCAAACCTTAATATGGTGCGATGTGGCTAGGGGTCAGTTTAGCCTTTCCCATAACAAATCTAATGTGTTTGCTTTCATCTGTGTTTAACACATGCAGGGTGCTACGACTTTCATGAACACATGCGAAAAGACATAAACTTGTGCTTCGTGTACAGCATTGGTGAATGTTCAGATATGCCGAGTAAAGACAT
This sequence comes from Rhipicephalus annulatus, assembly GCA_013436015.1. Lineage (NCBI taxonomy): Eukaryota > Metazoa > Arthropoda > Arachnida > Ixodida > Ixodidae > Rhipicephalus > Rhipicephalus annulatus. Next base: position 33,722 of record WOVY01010860.1, on the reverse strand, counting down.
GAGTATGGCTTGTAACTTCAAGAAGCCCTTTATTCGTCTTTGCTCCCCACGCTATATACTTCATGTAAAGTGGCGCTTGCATGCTCACAAAGCACTTTGCGTCTACTACAATGCGTACAATCATGCGATTCGAAGGTTGTGTAATGCATGAAGTGAGGTTTTCGAGCCCTTCCACTGTCACCACTTGTCCTCTGAGAGAGAAGTGTCTCAGTCATAGCCTTCTGTAGTCATCTTGAGACGTTAGTGCTTTCCTTGCACTATGACTGTACCTAAAGAACCATCAGGTCGCAGGGGCTATTGACCATTGACAACACTACTCTCCGAGTATACGGTCTGTGTAGAAGTGGTGCTTGAAAAAATAAACATACGTCCATACGTCACATACGTCCCAAAGCAAGCCATGGCTTCTCGTGTGTGGGCAATGGGTCAGCTCTGAAGTTGGGGTGTTGGAAACATCTCGCGTGGTCCTAAGGCAAGAGTGAGAGTGAAACGTTTTGCCAGTTAAACGCTATTTTATGCAGCTGAATATCAGCAGTTTCATGCATATATTATGTCTTTAGCAAGCCAGTGGCGTCCTCTATCATTGGAAGAGAGTTCAGGGTGTCAACCACAAAAAGGTCTCTCTTGATAAACTTCTTTGCGTCTTCTCAGAACTGCTGAGCAGCTTTGAAGGTGTTTGACAAGGACTGCAGGGCCGTTTATGGCAGATTGTATGAAATATGTTAGAAAGGTATCCGACCTTTTTTTTTTTTCGAGCACCTGGTATACTTGAAACAAGCACGCTTGCGTCAGCCGAACTTGAACTTTCGTGCTCATGCATGAATTTTTTCCCACCTGTCAATAGCATCCGTCATTGAGACGCAGCGTTTGAGTGAGGTAGTGCGCAGTGCTCTCATCTGTTTTTCATTGCAAAGAAAATGATGGAGTGACTGGAGGAGGGCTACTGTATCAAATTTTGCCAGAAACTGGGTGACAACCAAGTGGAAACTATTTGGAAGGGCATGGTGGCTTTCAGTCAGGACGCTAGGAGCCGCACACAGATTAAGGAGTGTTATAACCTGTTTAAGGGGGGACATGGGCCTTGGGCAAAACATTTATTGCTACTGCTACTAGAGTAATTAAACTTGCAGGTAATATGTAATTTAATGTGCTGATTTCAAATATGCAACCGGTTTTTCTGTATCTCACGAAGAAAAAATTTTATACAACTTTTTCTGTTTTACACTTCTGGGATGACTGGCAAAAAATATTTTACAATAACCAAGCTAAAAATTATATTTATATATTCCTGAATGCTCAATGAGTGCAAGAAGCATAATTTCGTGTTTCTACATTTATTTTATCCCAAGTTATAAAAGTTCAAAAATTTTTATTGAGACATGAATTCTTTGTCTGTTGTTTGCCCAAAATTTCAAAATGTTTCAGGGTGAAGAAACATTGTATTATAGGCATATTGCACTCTTTGGAAGTCTAGCTATAAGGCAAAAAAAAAACCATTAAAATTGGATGATTAGAAGGGTAACAACAGCCACCCAGAAAATTGGAGACGGCCAATAAAAGTGTTTTGAGAAAAGTGGGAAAAACTAATAGACATGTGAAAAAAAGCCTTTTATTCTCCTGGATGGGCGAAATTACAACAGCCAGTGGCTCAGAAGGCTCTTGGAGAATAATCTGGGTGGGGCTTTCCTCTTTGCCTCCGCTTTGCAGCTGCCTGAAAGGCTGCTGATGACCCCCTCTTCCTTTCTGCATTGATAGTGCGTTGGGAGTCCTTTTCATTAGCCCTTCGGCTACCCTTGGCGGTTCGCTCTACTTGGAGCTCTCGCAATATGCTTGAGCTAGCATTGTGGGTGCCAAGGTTGAACCTCATCACAGCCTCTCCAACTGCTGCCTCGACTACATATAGTGAGGCATTTTTGTCTTTGGGCGCGAGGCTCCAAATGACTGAATGCAGTGCCTCATTAGCGTTCTGAGTTTGTCCTCTCAGGCACCGCTGCAGCAACTTCTTGTCAGCCAGACGCTCAAAAATGGGCCGCAGTGCACTGCTGACCGCTTCTGGCAAGTTGTACCTGCTTTTTGGTGTTGGTTCGTTTTTTGCCATGGCCGAGTTATATTTACACCATGAGTCAGGACCATCCGGACAGAAGTTATGATTGGGCTTCTCATCTGTCGACGTAATGTGATAGAATGTGGCCCACACTGCGTTGTGCATTTTATCTAAGTCTCCAGCTAAAGACTTGATAGCCCATCCATAATAGCTGGAGTTCTTGGTGATCAGGTCTGCGGTCAGCCGTCCTTTACCACTAATGCGCTGCGCATCACCTGACTTGTGCTTTTGCACAAGGGTGCGAAGCGCTGTGCCCATTCGCTTCTGAATGTGGTTGGTGCACTCTTCTTTTACTACAGGAATAAAGCCATAAACTTTGGCTTCATCAATGGCAATGAATGAGCGGCTATCACCATCACAGAGCATGGTTGTATACCTGAGGCCATGCAGAGAGAGTGAACGTTGAAACAGAATCTTTGCTGCCTCAACTTCCATTTGGCCTGCCTTGCAGCTTGTGTTTTTTTGGCATAAGTGCTGTGGCTTCCATGCAGCATAATCTGGGCTATCTGGCTGCGGCCCACACTCACAGCCGAGGCAGAAATTGGAGAGAACCACGTAATCTAGCACATATCCTGTAAATAGCTCAATCACGGTGGCCACACCAATGTGAGAAGAGTGTCCACGTGTGTGCCATGAGCCATCAAAACAAACAGCAATGTTACCCGGATTTCCAAAATTCAGGTTACTGTACAGCTGTTTCACTTCGGCAGCACACTTTGCCAAGTTCTCAGAGCATGCTTTTGCCGTAGCTGGGTTCAGCTTGGTGTTCAAATAATGCTGGTAGGTCTTATTGTGAAGACCTCTGTGAGAAACTCCAATGGCAGAAAAAATGTCATTTAGGGCAGTCTGCCCATTCCCCGTGCTTTGCACCGCCCGTGCAGCGAGAATATTTATTTCGAAGGGATTGCACGTCGCCGAACCAGCAACTCGCCGCGAGCTCCACTGCGATCGCAGTTCACCGCAATTGCTGCACGACACTGTCAGTTTCACGGCGATGCCGTACTCACGCGTGTCCCTCTCAATAGTTAGATCACCACGGCACACACGGCAACTACCAACCTCGTACAGGTTATTTACAACGTCCAGGTCAACAACCGTATACGCCGTGGTTGAACTCGGGGCACTGTCACTCGCGACGCACTTCATTTTCCTTTCCGTCGCCGATACTGACGCTAGCTGGGAAAGTCTCTGCTGCGTTTGTTGCTCGCGCAAAGCACAATCTGCACTTGTTAAAAAAGTCGAGTCCAATCTTGTGTGCTCAGGCCGCGCAGCTCCGGTGTCCTGCACGGCCGCTGCCGCAACCGTCGAGGCGAAGTCCAGGGCGTGCGCGTCAGTCGCCGGCTCGCGTTCCGCCGTTGTCGTGTTATCTGATGCCGGTCCAAGGTGCACAGCGGGCTCCGTCGAAGGCAGCGATGCATTTCTTCGCTTCGCAACACGCTTCCGTCCCGATTTGCCGAACTTGTGCACGGTGCGAAATTTCCGATAACCGTTAGGCATGGCGCACAACGACAGACGAAAATGGTCTCTTTCAAAATGACGGCAGTTCGTTTTCGCTGCAAGCAGCCGGAAACAACCACGGACCAATGAGGAGGCGCACTTTTGTCACGTGGCGGCTGTGGGCCAATGAGATAGCTAGGTTTCGTTTTCTTTTTTGTTTGATTATTCAGTTACAGCGTATCACTGAAAACTCGCGTTTGGCGGGAAAAAAAGGGCGAAGGATGCAGTTTCAAAGGAGGCCAATATGGCTGCGCTCTGTGGCACGGTTGCAAATCGGCGGCGGCGCGAAACTGATCGTTTCATGGCGTTTACCGCGAGCGAAACTAGAAAGTTCGCGTAGTAAATATGATCGTCCGGGAAAACTATACTGTTTACCGGCCTAGAGTTTTGCGAGAACGTGCAGGAAGATGTCCTGAATGCAACAACAACAAAATTGAAAAATCGTTTTTTTTCGCTATTTTTTTTGCTTTCAAGACCCGTGTCCCCCCTTAAGGGGGAACGCGGCTTTGGGATCGCGAAAAATTGCAAAAAAATCTATTTTCTGAAACTCAAGTTTTCAGTTTCTGGAACCCTTTTTCTATCTGGTTCCAAAATATCTACACTGAAAACTGCGCAGAAGTGCTTCGGAAAATTCGTTTCACCCACTTAGGTAGCAAAACTTTTTCTGGAAATGGCGAGAAAACGGCGATTTTTAAAAAATTATAGCTTCGCGATGCTTGGGCCGGGAGCCGGTTTCTTGGGCTCATCGGAAAGAGCATTTCTCCGTGTTTACCTTCACGCCTCGGGTGGCTTCTCCCTTTAACAACAAGCCAGCAAAAAGCAAATGTTTGAAGGTCGTTTTGAGCATGACCTACTACACTCCTGACCTGCCCAGAGAGCACCTCTTCCAGCGCCCACGTTCTAGTTCATACCTTCTGCCGCTAGGGCCGTCACCTACGAGCGGCGTGGCGCTAGGCAGCACCTGTTCGCTGTCGTCTGCTTCAGCCATCGCTGTGGCAGTGCAAATCGTTCTTATTGTGCATGAATTGTGTATGAATGTGTAAAATATGGCAAATAAAGTGATATGATTCCTCGTCAGAGTTGGCTGCATTCGTGTGGACGTTTGAAGCAGAAATAGAACCGTAAAAAAAGCACACAAAGGGTCACAGTGGCAAGCAGACGGGAACTTTTCTACAAATGAAGGAAAATTTATTATGAAAATATTTCTTGAATGAAAACGTAGTCCAACGAGATAAAAAAACTATTGTTAGGCATTCATTGTTCACACTGAATCACGATGGTTCCAGACGATACGCATACACAAATTGCAGAAGATACGCAGAAACACAGTAGGTCGTGTGCAGAAACTTGCAGACGGCAGATAGCTGCAGTAGTCAGCTCTAATAGTGGCCGCGTGCAGTTTTTTTTTTTTAGATGAGCTGACACCTCAAATGTAAGTATGGTGTATTGCTGCGTGCCATATTGCAAATCGGAACAAGGCAAACAAAGTAAAGTAAGTTTTCACGAGTTTCCTGCCACAGACATACGGGAAGAATGGATCGAGGCAATTGGAAGAAAAGGTGAGTCTTGTGTTTTTGAGAGTCGTTTCAATTCAGAACGAGTTGCAAGCTAGCAAGAAGCACCAGGGTGCTTTAGTAAACTTTATTTCCGTGTGTTATGCTAATTCACTGAGCTAAAAAACATGAAAGCTTTTTTAAAGTACCGCGGCTAATATGGCAGGCTCCACAAATAGTGCCAAGAAATTTAAATATAGCACACAAGAAAAAAGTAAATATACGAAATCTGTAAATTATGTAAAAATGCGTAGCGGTGGGTTGCGAGGGGTTCGAGCACCCTTCCCGAAGGCTGCCTCAACAAATGCCGCCGAAATCCATAAAAAAATTAATGATATGAAATATTTACGTGCTGCCTCCACAGTTTGTCTCTCTGTGTGTGTGTGTGTGTGTGTGTGTGTGTGTGTGTGTGTGTGTTTTAGCGATGGACAACTCTTGAACACTGGGTGTCACTGAAGTTAGCGACCGAATTTGGTCAAATGTATTTCTCATCTCAAACTTCTATCTTCCCATACAGCTTTGTTCGTTTCTGTATAAGCTTACTTAAGGTAATTAGAAACGTTACGCCGGTAACGAAATGTGGCGATTAACTGTTCACTCTATATAGGGCTGGCAGGCGGTCGGGTATAATGACATAATTGAAGTCCTTCGTGCAATGAGCCCATCGGCTCTGTGAGGGTTAAGAGACCCAGCCGGTGAAACCGAAATGAGGAACCTGGAATAATCAGCGACAGATACTCTATTTATGTGCGTGCTGCATCTGAGATTACATCATGCATGACAAAGATTCGTTTTGGAGAATGCAAAAGAACAAAAACCACTGAAGTCATCGTCGTCAACGGCGGAGTCATTGTACAGGTTAGAGGTTTGCGCTCTAAACCAAGACCAAGGCGCTCAAGTGCGCCTCGGTTTCGGCTCTGTCGTATTGGGTCGCGCTTCGTTACTGAGCAGCCATTAGGAAATTCAGCTTTGTTATGAAACCTTGTATAGCCAATGAGCTCTTCGAATAAAGGGCTTCAAGTATGCCACTGGACTCGACCACGTACCATCACTAAACATCAATCGACGAATGTAGTCATCTAAAAAGACATTTACAAAGGCTGCGAGAAAATATGAAAATGCACTAAATGGGTATACAGGTACTTCCCCAGAATAAAATCGTGGCTATGCTTTTTCTTAACCTCCCCATTTGGCTTGTTACATTTTGGAAAAATTAATTACAAAAAAGGTGTTATGGACTGTTATTTTGCAATCTTGCTAGCCATGCGTATACGCCTTTACCTTTGATGAAGGTTCAGGAAAGCATCGCTGGGAGCCCAGCGACCGGTCGAAGGTATGCAGCCTGCATTTTACCGCTGAAGATTACAGAACAGTGACGAAAAGGAAGATGTTGAAGCCCACAGCCGTGCCTTCCTTATTTCCCGCTTCTCCTGATCCACGTGGGCAAGATCCAATGCCGCGGAAAAAGCGGCTAAAACGAACGCAGGGGGAAACAACGCTGGCACCCATACAAGTAAAAATACTGTAAGTAAAACTTGAAGTCTAACACAACAACGGATAAGAATAATGTTAGCAGTATTCCCTTATGCGTTTAGCGGGACAATATATCTGTCATGCTTCGCTATTTTTTCGGCTTAACAGGGGAACGTCCAACGCAGATTCTTCTCAAGAAGAGCGAGCATCAGCGGAGCCTGGGGAAGTATATAGTTCTGAAAACCCAATTGAAACTGCACAAGAGGCCGAGTGGTTGCATTTTCCATCAAGTCAGGACAACATGGAGGACTGTAGTTCAGTTATACAAGGGGAACACCAGAAGAGGCCAGTGCGGCGCTCCATGACGTCGCAAACGTCGATCGGTTTGAAGAAGATGCGCTCCCTGGTCGCGGCAACTAAGACGTTGCGGCGGAAGTGCAGCAGGCTGAAAGAAATGAACAGTAATTTGCATTCACAGCTAGAGAAGCTAAAGAAAGATTTTTTCGAGATGAAAGCCCTCGCCGAGGCGAATGGCGCTCTAACGCTGCAGGTACGCAGTTACGTCAGTGGACGAATGTTATATTAATCCTTTTATATTCGCACTTAATTTTAAATGACTCTGAACATAATAACAATTTAGGAGTAAGTCAATTCTATCAACATCACCCGTACTACGAGAGGACGTCCGGTGAGCGAAGGAATTCTCGAAACTATAAGAGATTGTAAAGGTGGCGATGCTACCCTTAAGTTCTCGCGCATCGGCTAGCAGTGACGTCATACTTTGACGGCCTCAGGTAATGTCTAAGACTGCTGTGTTAGTAGATGCAAGGTCTGAAGTAGCAAGTTTCAAAGAAATGTTCTCAGCCAATGCGGCCAAGTACACAAGGAGCGACGCAACATAAAGCGACGTGCACGTGTCGAAGATTGTTCGCCAAACTCAGAACATTAAACCTAGTCTTAATTTTTTCTGTTCTAATAGTCGTATGATCGGAACAGGAACGATAGAGAATTATCAGGTACTCATTTATCAGTCTATTAACTTAGTGTCCCTATACTTTTTTGTAAGAAACGTCAGAAAGGGGAGGATGGAAGCTTGCAGTAAAAAACCTGTGAACAGGGGTTGTTCCCATTCTTTAATCGCTGTTTACACACACACAAACACTGAAAATAATCATGAACCAACTCGCTTAATCAGTAGTTTTAGCAAAGTTGTTTCGAGCCGGCGTTTCGACAAGCAGGCTTGTTTTCTGAAAGACTGAAATACAATTATAGCCTTAAGGATGACAAGTCCGCTGTCATGATGTCTGCTCGAGAGAAACTCTGTTTATAGATTTTCTTCTTCATATAAATTTACGTGACATTTTAGTGTACGCCGATGCTGGCAATCTTTCTGGTCATACGAAGGTGTAGGCCTGACATAAGGACACGGAATAAAAGAAGGTTGGTGGGTAAGCGCGCACATGAGCAAGTGTTTAAGATACGAAGGTCGGTGTGTACCCCCTTGCGTGATTGGCGCACCCCGAGTTTATTCCTTTATCCTGCGAACAACGAGTTCAAATTTCTGTCGTCGCAAACAATTAAGGACATTGGACTGACAACTGGAAAGACAGTAATTTGCAAGCTGTGTTGTGTTGGTGCTATGGGCCGATCGGTTTATGCTCGTACAGGAAGCCACGCTTGACGCACATGTGATGTCTGCCTTATAAACTTGAGCGAGCAGCATTGCATTCAAAAAGGAAGGAATGGTTTGGAAAGTGTAAGTGAACAGTTTCCGCTAGTCCGTATGTGTGAGTCGGTGGCCGGTTACTGAACATGACGCAAGTCTGAAGTTGCGCAATTCATTAATGTAGCATAGCTGCAATTGAATGTCCACGTGGTGACATGAAACATCTATTATTGTCTTAAGAGTAAACGCATATCTTTTCTCGCGATTATGAATTGTTGAATAAGGAATGATGCCAAATGCAAGGTTTCGACAATCAGGTGCACTATTCTTTGTCAGGACAGCAACAGCCTCCTTTAGTAGCGTGTGTGTGAACGTTTGCTCACTCTCCCACAACATCTAAACTTGTCTTGACAAGGGCAAGTCCAGTACGTAAATGTCGAATTGTTGGATGCGCCGGCATTCCCTGCTCTACGATGTTTCAGCGGGTCAAGCTTCCATTCTCCCCTGCACTTCCGCTTTCTTCCAGTATGTTATCTTGCGCGTGATTTACGCATTTCAACTGCCCTTTCATCATCAGGAAATGCTGGACGAGAACGACAAGAAGGCTGAATTTTTGAAGGAGCAATTGCAATGCCTGCGTGAGAAAAATCACCGTTGGAAAGAGGTGACCATCAGGCAGGCCATAATGTGGCAAGCTAAATCACCCTGCGGGTACGAAATGTTGCGGAGGTCTGGGTGCCTCACCCTTCCAAGTCGCATGACACTGAAGCGTTACATTGGCTACTGTACTGGAGCAGTTGTTTCGTCGCTAATGAAGCAAAGGCTGCACACGGAAAGCACACACTTGTCCGAACGGGTACGTTACTTCGATCAGAATTATTTACAATATGCACGCGAATAACGAAGGAAGCAGCGCACGCGGCAGTGTTTGACTGATCAAAATACATGCTAGTATAGCCGAATGAAAAGTGATTTAAAGTGAATAAACAGGGACCAGACCTGTGGCAAGGATTACTCGAACGTAAGATGTATTGTTTAAGAGTATACGGCAGTGCGCTATGTTTGCTCTAAACCCTAATCATTTCTGTTAAATTATGGGTCATGTACGGAACAACAAAGAAGGTTATTTATATAATTAACTGTCTCCGCCGATATATAACGCATGTCTGTTAACAGTGAATTCCCCCCCCCCCCATTTTTTTTGTTAGGAAAAAATGGGCTCTTTGATTGTGGATGAAATGTCTTTAAAGCAAGCACTGACGTACGAAAAAAAAGGAGACAAAGTCCATGGCCTAGTCGAAATGGGAGGCCTAGAAAAAGAAGTGGGCATTCAGAACGAGCTGGCCACACACCTTCTCGCCTTTGTATTTGTAGGCTTATCAACGCACTACACGTAAGTGAATCATCACTTTGTCTATCACTATACGTTTCGCTGTGACTGAAAGACTAACCCCACCTATAGATATAAAAAGAAAACGTTGTCTTTAATTAACCAATGATGTGCTATTCCGCGACCAGGGCTGAAAGTCTGGGGAGGGGCAGGGGGAGTCGTCTTCTATTTTTTAAGGAGGGCTCCCCCCCCCCTTTCCCCCGGCAAGTCAACTTTAGCATTGTGCACTTATTTGACAAGCGCTCGAGATGAGCAATTGGCTCTCCTCCTCTCTCCAACGGAGTGAGATTTTAAGCCCAGCTGACACCGACGCTACAGAATACTGCTAATTTTTATCTTTTTCAGGCTACCCGTGGGATATTATTTCACGCAGTCAGTAAAAGGAGACCACCTGCATCAACTAACACTTGAAGTAATTAAGTCCATCGAAGAAGCAGGATTCCAAGTGGTCCGACTTGTAGCTGACAACCACGCTTCGAACAAAAAGATGTTCACCATGTTAGGGAATGGTCGTATGATGCCAGTTGTGCCGTAAGTTGCTAAGTATATATTTTTGCTCTCAGCTCGCATTAAGCTGTGCGCAATGCCTAGTGTAAATATTTTTTTATATGTATTCGCAGTGTGCCCTCAATGTATGCATGGATCGAATCCCAGCTGCGGCTGCTGCTTTTCCGATGGAGGCGGAAATGTTGTAGGCCCGCGTTCTCAGATTTGGGTGCACGTTAAAGAACCCCAGGTGGTCGAAATTTCTGGAGCCCTTCACTACGGTGTCTCTCATAATAATATGGTGGTTTTGGGACGTTAAACCCCACATATCTATCAATCAATGTATGCACGCGCATGCATGCCGTGTTTGAGTGAAAAAAAAAAAAAAAAGACTTGGTCGCACAAAAAAAAAAGCCTGTATCAGCATCAGAGCCCCCCCCCCCTTCTTTTTTTTTAATCAGCGCTGCCATATAAGAAAGCCGTGTCCATAACAAGATTGCTATCAACAGTACAATCGCTGTAAATAGCCCGTCTTTACAAATCAATTGACGTTACGCGTTTGCGTAATGTATGCGCACCTGCATGCGACTGTATGAATGGGTGAGTATACTTAAAGTTTCGGAAGATTTAAGGTGTAGGTAATCTCAATAAAACACACACACAGACCTGCAGGATCATGGCATGAGTGGAGAAATTTTATAATAAGGTAATAATTAACAACGCACACGTCCTTCGAATGGCTAACATTTACATTACTTTGGTAAAAAACAGAAAACCGTATATGCAACTAATTATTCACACCGCAAACGCCGCCTTTCTCCAATTTATTTATTCATTTTTTTTTGTTGTTGTTGCAGACATCCAATGGATATGAATCGGAGGCTCTTCCTTTCTTTTGACCACTGCCACATCCTGAAAAATCTCCGCAACCAGATGTTGTCCACCAAACGCGTTCTGTTCAACAATGGGCATTACTACAGCCCCACGTATTTGAGAAAGTTGCTGGACATAACAGAAAAACAGTCGTCGTTCAAGCTTGTTCGGAACCTTACGCAGAAGCACGTTTACCCGACGAACTTCGAGAAATTAAGCGTGAAGAGGGCCGTTGAAGTGTTCTCTCCACAGGCATGTATAAGAAAAGGTGTAAACCCATTTAGCGTTAGTGTCACACACTCCCAGATTCTCTGTATTCCTTGTAGACATCACAATGCGTGACGCACACAGGTCATGCAGGAAATGCCTTTTCGTTAGCTGTAAATTATGTATGCTTCCTGCAACCTGTATTACACAAAAAAATACATCTAATTGAGCTAGAATCATGCTCGCAGTTTTCTATCAGTAGTGACGTTTATACTTCTCAAATTCTTTGGCGCGCTCGGGCAAACTTTTATGCGCTAATATTACGCCACAACTCATTTTACATCATATTACGTCAAGTGAATGTTCATGCAGAAGCAGAAAAAATTTTGCAGCTTTTCGTTCAAATGAAGCAGTACAAAAACTGCCTTTTAATAGTAATTCACCGCAAACGATACGTGAATATTCATGTTAGTTTCTGGTTTATTTGTTTGTAGAACCCAAACGGAAGCAAATGGTGAAAATGTAATTCAATACGTATATAACTGCTAACATATTTATCAGTATGGTCACATAAAAACATGCACATGAGCTGCTGCTACTGCTGCTGCTAACAGCGCATGGTTATCTGAACATACAATTTCCCTTTCTTAACGAATGTACCTGCGCGTATTGCTTACCACACAATAATTACGTATCATTAGAGCTTCTATAAATATATGTTCACTAACACAAACTCACTTAAAAGTGCACGTTATTGATGACTGCAGTGCCACTTGTAACTCGTCTCACTTGCTGTATACGAACGTCCAAGCTTAGAAACCTCTCTCTAAATAATTCCGATCATTTTTAATATGTCGCGTCTCCTTGGTTTCTAGGTGACATCGGCCTTACGATACCTCTTACAATACGGCCGCAGATTTGGCATTTTCGGGTTTGAAGACTGCCTGCCAACCATCGAGCTGATGGAAATGATATTTAAATGGTTCACCATACACAACATAAGAAATACAACCTTCCACGTAGTAAGCCGGGACCAAAACAGGATGCCGTTCAGTTCCCCAGATGATGACAGGTACATTCCATTTATCCCGCTAGGTTTCATATTTTCTACAATAAACTGCTTTATTTTCAGGTTGATATGGCTGGAGCAGGAATTTCTGCCCTTTTTCGCAGCATGGAAAGCCGCGGCACCACATAAGAGGGCATTCATATCTCTTGAAACATACGAAGCTCTCCAACTGACCACAATGTCCACAGTACAGTGCACACAATTTCTCATCCGTTCAGGTTTCCTATACGTGTTGACTGCCAAATTCTCCAGTGACCCTGTCGAAGCACTTTTTTCCACCATCAGACAGCTTCAAGGAAGCAACGATCAGACAGACGCCCGTGCTGCGCTTTCATCACTGCAGAAAGTCCTCGTGATGGGAATGATGCACTCATCACCAAGCGGCAGTACAGAGCAAACAACGTCTCCTCTTGGATCGCCCAGTGCAAGGCAGGCGTCGTGCTCCACAGCAGTAAAGCAAGCCGGACAACCTCTGGAAATGCACTCGCTAGTAAACCAGAATCAAGGGTCGTCAGGCGAGTGCGCGGCATCGACATCTGCTACTATAACCCAGACGATGCGGCCACATCTAGAAGCCCTGCAGACTTGCCGTGGTGCGCTTTTCATATCTCGTTGATTCCGTGTAATGGAATGATTTACATTATTTAAAAATTATTACACACCGTCCAACAATTCCCCACTATACGATATTATGCATATATTATAAACTCTGCGCTGCTTACTGTGTTACATGCAAGCCGCGTGAGGCAGCGTTTGCGTCAGTGCACGATGTAGATGAAAACATGCTTCTCAATCAGTTATACTGTGTATGTATGTAACGATAAGTCCATGGTACAAGCAGGTACTATGGCTTACATTTAAAAATATAACATGCTTTCACCAGGCGCCCACACAACTCGACTAACCGACGTCCCTTTCCCGCAATCGGGGAAGAAATTTTCGGCGGTTTTGAATCACTGTCATAACTGGCACACAGATGATGGCATGGCTCGTTTGCGTTCGCCTTACTCTCTTGAGATGCTGTCCCTTCCTAATCCCGTCGTCTTTCTCTTGCTTCTTCTCCTAGATTTTTTTTTATTTTTAAACGTTTCTCCCTCAGTTTTTTTTATGTTGTTGTTTATACTATTCTCCGGACTTCTTCCCTCCTGTCGTGACAAGCTATAAATCGACGCGGAAAATGTGTAAATATTATTATACCTTGAAAAAGACGGGGCTCTCCCGACGCAAACGTCGGCTGAATGAACAGTTATCTTGATGATATGTGGGGTTTAACGTTCCAAAACCACCATATTATTATGAGAGACACCGTAGTGAAGGGCTCCAGAAATTTCGACCACCTGGGGTTCTTTAACGTGCGCCCAAATCTGAGAACGCGGGCCTACGGCATTTTCACCTCCATCGAAAGTGCAGCCGCCGAAGCCGGGATTCGGTCCCGCGACCTGCGGGTCAGCAGCCGAGTACCTTAGCCACTAGACCACCGCGGTGGGGCAACAGTTGTTATCTGAAAGCGCATTAACATCCATATATATATATATATATATATATATATATATATATATATATATATATATATATATATATATTTCTCATATTTTGTATACGGACACGTGTCGGTTTAATCATGCATGCTTATCTATATACTGATAAAATTCTTGCACACTTTTCATTTCTACCTTCCCACAGGTGCCCCACAGCCAGGCATAAGGGCCAGCACGCTTGGCCTTATAGCGGGCTTCCTGGTGAAAGCAGCTGAGGATTGCATTACTTGCGACGACTGCATCGGCAAAATCAAGGCTCCCAGCTCATCTGGACCAGCTACTGCTGTGATATTTAATTTAGACAGGGGAGGGCTTTCATACCCAACGATCTCATTTCTTTCCTTTGTGAGCACTCTAGAAAGGGCCGCGGAAGCATTTGCGCCATTGGCCATTTCCAAAAAGAGGCCGATGGCACTTTTTGTGCAAACTGTGCTACCTGCAGTGGCCTTGAACCCTCTTTTCAGCCATAAAGGCGCTACTAGCGAGCACCGAGAAGCCATGGCGCGGCTAGTGTTGCAAAAATTTAGCCGTCCTTTCTTCTCAAACTACGTGCGGGACAAAACAGCCAAAGAAGGAAAGAGAAAGAGAATAGCCGAAAAGCCAAAATCTCGCAAGATTTTAAAAGTTTAGTTGCATGCCTCCATTGTATCATGTACGCGCCCAGAACCTTGCTAGCACATTTTATTGAACTATGACCCAAATGCACGCAGCTCTGTACGCGTACATATGTTTTTCTTTATTGCAGACACAAGCCGTCACTGTGTGCCAGCAAGTAGGATATTCTTCGAAAGTGCAGAAACTTTGTTTGAAACATCAGCTTTAACTGGCATATTGTGGCACGCATAAGTAAAGCGACAAATGTGTTTTGTTTCATTTTGAAGTGCTGTAACATTGCTCGAATCACACGCATACACTCGCCAAATTCTTTTAGCAGAAACCTTGATATCACTTTGAGGGATCTGCTTTTCATTGACAAACGAGTATAATGGCACATTTTCAGCATGTGTACGCGCCCCAACTGCGGGTGTCGCCCTTGGGCGCTATCAATCAAACATAACCACTAGTACAACAAAGGCGGTACTATTCCGCCCTAAAAATAAGTCTGTTAATGAAAACATGCATTTCAAGTATGGCGATACTATTATTGAGTTAGTAAATTGTATAAAAATTCTTGGAGTTACATTTTCGAGCAATATGCTTTGAAACGATCGCATTTACAGTGTGCTGGGTCAGTTATCTCGCGTAGAGGGCACGGTGTACAGTGGCAAAACTGTTCTACTATACAAGGTAAAATTCTTACTTTATAAATGACTGTTCTGTTGGCATCTTGCTTATTGTTTCTTGGTATGAAGGACTACGACTAACACGCGCTTACAAAAACTGTACCTGATGCAAAAGACGTATATTAGAATAATTTTTTACTGGTCGTATGATGCTCGCAGAAGTGAATTGTTTCAACAGGCTGGAATACCACCCCTACATCGTCTCTACGATTTTAAGTTAGCATTGGTGGTCAGGCGTCAATTTCAAGAAAGTCGACATTATTTGTACGACCTCTCGAAACTGCAGCCAAATAATTTGTTCGAAACATGACATAAAGAAACATGGAAAATAAAAACTTCGAGAACAAACTACTCCACAGATAGGTTGTTCTACACAGTTTCTACGTTAATTGATAAATATGTGAAAGCTGGCATAGATTTCTTACTCTGTACCCGAACTCAATTGCACGATATACACATGTATAGTTTTCAAGATTTCTTTGCAGTTGCTACATTGTTATCATGGTTGCTATTTTTATTTTTAGAATTTGAACTTGATATTTTTGTAATTGTTGCTTAGATAACATTGCTAACTGTTTGCCAGTGCTGTCGTGCTAAAGGCGTCTGTGGGCCTATGTCAAGCTGCCTCTTTCGAAGAGCAGCTTTTACCTGCCGCTGTCCTTCATCAAACTATTGATGAAAAATAAAACATTATTATTATTATTATTATTATTATTATTATTATTATTATTATTATTATTATTATTATTATTAACTATGCTCGACAAGATGATGATAATGATGACGATAAAAACTTTATTGGGGTCGCAATGTGTTGCCCTCGATAGGCACATCACTGCCTTTACCATATCGTCTCATCGCACGGACATATAAAATCATAGAAACGCGCATCGGCCAGCGCTCCCCGTTCCAGCAGACAAACTCCCGTAGCGAAATTTGACGCACAATTTTTGTTGTGTAGGTCACAGTAAGAGTTAAAGCTTCAATTCCTGTGTCTCTCCTTGATATGCGTCCGTTGGCGTATGTGCATTATTCTCTTCTATCAATTGACTACAAGTGTAACACCTGTCGAGGGCGAGTGTCCAAGGTAAGTGCTCAACAGGGGCACTGCGTTTCACCTGACGCGTCCTAAACAACCTAAAATCAGTTTGATATTCTATTACCAATGAGTACATTATTAGTCAAAAGCTTTATGAATACTAAATTGAAGTTTTTTTAGGCTGGAATGGCAAAAACAACCATGCAGCAAGACATTTCTACGCAAATATACAGCTTTAGAAGTCAATCAACCAGTATAGCCTAACTACTAAAATGTAACACATAGCACACGTTAGCCTTTTCAGCAAAAAACAATCACACGTATAGGCAGTTTGTCACAGAAGCAGACGCATGGTATCAGTCCGTCGCCCTCCTGCCGGCCGCACAGTAGCAGACGAACAGGTTATAGGTAGCGCCACCTACGGCGAGCGATTGAACGAGAGCGGGGACACGCGCTCCCATAGGAACCCCGCTATCTGAACAGGTCAGGAGTGTAGTAGGTCATGGTTTTGAGACCCTTGATTGGCCGTGGCCGCCATGTTGCCTGAGCTCGCCTCGCCATTGGCCCGATGCTCGCTCCGGGAGATCGTCGTCTGCTGCTTGTGCGTCGCAAGGACATGGCTCTCGAAAATCGCCACTTCGTGACGTGTTCACGGCTTGATAATCACTTAAGATATATTACGAGCAGTAAGCGGATGCGCGATCAGGTTACTACGAGCGGGAGCGCGGTCTACGAGCGCCACGCGTCATCGGAGTCGTCTAAGCCCTAACTCCGCCGACAGCGAGACTGCGGGCAGGAACAACGCGCTAGCGCATTCGTGGCGACGTGCTTCTTCACAAGCATTGAAGCTGTAAGCGGCGGCACGATCTGATTACCACGAGTGGCTGCACCGGATGCACGATCAAATTACTACGAGCGGGCGCGCGGCGGTCTAAGAGTGCGGCGCGTCATCGGAGTCGGCTTTAGGCCTAACTCCGCTGACAGCGAGACTGCGGGCAGGAACGACGTGCAAGCGCACTCTTGGCGACATGCTTCTTCGCAAGGAATGTACCACATCACTCGCTAGCTCCTCTAAATCTTGTACGGGCATTTTATGCATGGGCAGCGGACAACACAGTCAAGCTCGTCACCCCCCCTTCCTTCACTGCCAAGGATCGCTCGGAACAGCGGCTAGCAGTTTCACAGGGTCGTCACTCAAAAATGTGATGCCAAGTGCAGTGCACGCCGATTTTTTTTGTCATCATAATTACAGATTTCGCGCATCGTCACCGAACGCCGCTGGCAAGTGCATTACGCGTCGGTTGCACTGTCCACGCGGCCGTGCACTTATGGAGTGCTGTTAATAAGCTTTTGTGATGCGATTTAGACATGTGTGATGTGATTTATACGTGCTTGGAGCCGTGCTTGGTATCGCCATGAACGTCTATGAATGTTCCGAGGCAATGAAAGCCCCGTAAATTAGCGTTTCCGCAATCGGCTGTATGATGATACATTTGACAGCTAGAGCAGCAAAAGAGCACGTATGAATCAGAGGCAAAAATTTTTATATGCCCGTTTTACGTCATTAAATATACTGCTAAAAATTCCTGTGCCACCAGTTTTCTGCCCATAACTTTGTTATTTGGAAAGAAGGCATAGGCTGTCATGATGTGATCCATTTTTCTGATGCAATAAACCTCTCTCTAAATAAAGAAATGTTCAGTGAATACTTATAATCAAGAACGTAATTACTGCTAATTACAACTGCGGCACAAGAAATATGTGCAATCAATTCAGTATATGGTCTCATTCAATTACAATCTTTTCTGTCATGCCTATCACACCACTCCTTCATACAAAGAACTTGGTTTGAAATCCATACTTGTTCTTTGTAAAACATGAAAAGGAAATTATGGGGGAAAAAAAAAGGGCAACCAAGGCACACTGGTCAGAGACCAGATACCTGAAAAGTCAAATATCACAAGACAAACCCAAGATCACAATCTTTAGGTGTTTTAGAGGCGTAAAAAGAAGTTGAAACTTTAAACGCAGTTTTCTCAATACTGTTTTTTTGGCATTATGCTCAGCTCGTGGAGCAGATATCTGGGCAACCACTGTACGGATTTTGATTCCGTTTTTTTTTTGTAATGCTTCTTGAACTGTGCTTCAGGGGGCTGCGATCTTAGTTTTTCATTGTACTCCTTAAAGAATTTTTTATACAGTTTCTTGTTTGTAGTGCAAGCGTGCTCATTGCAGGGTCGCTGGAGAAAACGTAAACTACAAGTTTTAGTGTTGCAAATAAGTTATTTTGAGAACGCAGCTCCCTTCAACATACATTTGGCTGTGGATACAGCAATTACCAACCATTTTTGTCATTTTATAAATCCTCCAGCCCCTCCATGAGGTTTAATTTAAAAATGATTTGTCTCTCATTAAGTATTTGCGTTATCGCCTCGAAATTTTTGTGGATGCACGGTGAGGCCATTCTTAGTGTCTGTGCCGATTTTGATCATCATTCGACCAGAAACAAGAAAGTTCATTCTCAAAGGCACGTCCCCCCTTAAAGACGACCGCACATTGGTGGAAAGTGAGCCACGCTTCGGTCTGCCATCAGCATGCCGAAATGACCAAGTCATTGCCAATGGCTGATTCCACGAGAGATCGACACGGGTCCAAAAGTTGATATTTTGGATTTCATTGAGTATTTTATATTTCGTGCACCTCTCATCAGGTAGCTCGAAAGTCAACTTCGCTTTATGAATAACGGCATAACTTAAGAGAAAAAATATATCAAACTTCAGCAACGTGGAGGCACCAATTTCGTCACCTGTCATTTTCGAAAATTGCAGATGCTATAAAAAGACAAATATTTTCGTTTCAAGGAAGATATTTGTTACCTGAAATGAATGTCTGATGAAGAATAAATTCATACGGTTTCAAGTTTGTGGACCGAAAGAAAATAGCTTTTAAAAATGTCTAATTTTGCGACAGTTAAAAATAAGTTACGTATTGCCCATTTTTTTTCTTTGAAAGTATTGCAAGCAGCATTTTCAAACTTGACATGTGTCAACAAGATAGTGTGTTCATTAGGTACATATTGTTGCCGTAGGGCAAATGTAAATTTTTATATATTGCCTCAAAGTTCTCATATTGGCAAAAGTGTACTCCACTAAATTTTAAATAATAAAAAAAAACCCATCTTCGATTTTTCTTAAAATCTCGTAAATAGACAACCGAAAGCCATCCTAGAGTAATATAGAAAAACATGTTGCGTTATTTTGTTTTTAGTGACAATATTCGTGGTACAAATCGGAGCTTTTCGAGAATGCGCTGGTAAGTTGAGAAATCTAGAAATCAGAACGGAAAAGTGGCAAAGAGCTTCATACGCGAGTAAAAGTGACCGCATTTGGTGAAGAAAGACTGTTTTAGCAGATAAGAGTAACTATTTTGAACATGATATTCTACAGTATCTGAATTCACTCTTACACGTAGAGCACTGAGACTTCTAATATGTGGTGCCTCTCCATTACTGACACACAGATGGAGCTGCTGTGATGGCCATGTGTTTTGAACACGTTGGGTATGAGACTTGATTGTTAAATGAGTTCATAAAGGATTCGTAACAAATTTTTATCATTTGGGGCACGAAGACTGCCCCATTAGACTGAAGAACACGCTTTAGGGCAAGTTGTCATCCGTCGTCTTCTCTACAGATGAATTGCTGTGCGCCGCATCTCAGAGGCAACGCTTTAGATTATATGGTTCAAAGTAGGGACGAAGATTACACCTCCCGTAATTTGATCGAAAAAAACATTGTGAAATTCATTTTAACGTACTATACTTCAGTTTTGCATTCGCACTGCGAATACTTGTGCATACTGTTTTACGTCTGCTTTCAATAAAGGTGAGAGACATTGGAACAGGCGACAGATAGATCACTTTCCTGCTGCTGGTTTCACGCATAGTTGCATTGCCAGTCATTTGAGCCTCAAGGAGCATGGCGATTGCTGACCACTTCAGCCGGGATAGAGTTTTTTGTTCTGATTACCTCTTGTTGCATAAAAATAAAATACCTTATCAAGGAAACTTCCGCAAGGTCGAAGACATCTGCCTGTTTGCCCTGCAGAAGCTTTTGCCGAAAGCTGCCTGCCATGCATATAACAACGACCACATCTGCCAGAACTGCTTCAGACGCCTCAGAGATATGCCGTCTTCGTCTAATGGCTTCTCAGCTGAAACAGCTGATGAGTTTTTGCCCGAAAAAGAAAAAGGCAGAAGTCAAGAGCGGTGCATAAACAGGCCTGAAGCAGTGTCACATATGCTGCATGCACAAAATAGCAAAGTTCATGCAGAGCCAAGACAATTTAGCAGCACTTCTATAGTAACCCTGAAATGCCACCGTAACGTGTGTAACGGCCACTTTCAACCATCAGATCTAAAATGCAGTGTGTGTGCTCAGTGGTTCAAGAACTTCAAGCAAACCTTTGAAGCGTGTTCTTTGTATAAAGAGCGCATGCGTTTGTTGACGCTGTTGCCGAGCGATAAAGAGCGCCGAAAACTCCCGCTTATACCAAACTTGTCAGCTTACATGATATACAGATCCCGACGCTGGCGCGCAAAACTTGGAATATGGTTAGCACCAAATGCGGTAAAAAAGACACGGCTGAACCCAATGGACGTCGAGGCAGCTATGGCTTACTACTCCAAAGATGAGTATAGCTGCTCTCGGCAGACTCCCAACAAAAAAGATGTATCTGTTATCATTGACGGAAAAAAGGAGCTTGTTTCGAAAAGGTTTATGACCCGTTCGGTGCGAGAGGCTTACTGTCTCTTTACAGAAGCTGATCCGAACACGTCTATTGGGCTCTCAAAGTTTTATTCACTGAGGCCGAAGTGACTTCATCTTGCACCACACCAAGAAGTGTGCCTTTGTATATACTGCGCTAATGCCACGGAGTCTGTTTCTGCCCTACAAGATGTCACCGATGGTGCCTACACGGCGGACTTCTTGAAAGAACGATGTCTTTGCAGCTCCCCTACAAGTGATTGTTTTTTAGGCCATTGTGACTATTGTGCTAAGGAGGATGCTCTGAGAGCCACATGTTTAGGAATCCCTGAAGATATTGAGGTAGCCTATGCAGTATGGGAAAATGGCGATCTAGTGAAAAAAACAGCCCAGGCAAGTGCTTTTCTGCGAGAGCTAAGTCTATGGCTCGTGAAGTAGATTGCCCATGATTACGTAAGATACATTCACGAATCAGCTATACGCTAGGCGAAAGAGAACCAAGAAAAAGAATCTTGCATTTTTCACTTGGATTTCGCCGAAAATTGGACAGCCATTTTATCAAAAGAGGCACAGTCGTATCACTGGCACAACAGACAGGTGTCTATATTCACGTGTGTTGTCACAAGGAAGCAATCGATTCAAAGTTTTGCCGTCATCAGTGATGTCACATGCCATGATGCTGCACATGCCTGTTTTGCTCTACAAATAATTCACTACTATATGAAGGAACAACTTAAGCCTCACACGCATGTTATTTATGTTTCTGATGGTGCCAGCAGTCACTTCAAAAACAAGTACGAGCTGTTCGAGTTATGTCGGAAAGATCATATATCAACAAAGTAGATTTTTTCGGCCACAGGACATGGCAAGAACTTTTGTGAAGGCGTTGGTGGCCTGCTAAAGCATCATGCTACGCTCTACAACCTCAGAGCGGCAAGCTCAGCTGTGATTATGTCAGCATCCCAATTGGTGGCGCAAATGAGCGCAAAGCTCAAGAATGTCAAGCTGCTGTGTGGAAATGTAGACGAGCTAGAAACATTCCGTCAGTTTAAGAAGAGCCAGTGGAAATTGTTGCCACATGTTCCAGGCATACGTTCTAGGCATGTTTGGCTAAGCACATCTGAGGGCACTGGTCGTGTTTTGTTAGCGTCACGTACTGCTAAATGCGATCTGCAAAAGATGCAGCCATTTTGAGCGCATCTCTTGTTTCACGCAGTCACCACCAAAATACCAGTGAGGGTACTTCATGCGCATATGCTCTTTCTAGCGAAACACAACACTTGCGTTATACATTTTCATGTTTGAGTTTATCTGATGTTTTGCAACTTAGTTGCAGTGTCGAAGATTTCCTCTATCAGAGCTGTGTTATCAGGAGCATAATGCGCCTTCATGGGTACGTATTTGTCACAGTGCTAAAACAGCCTTTCTTCACCAACTGCGGTCACATTTACTCGCGTTTGAAGCTCATTTCTGCTTTTCCGTTCCGATTTCTAGATTTCCCAACTTATCAGGGCATTCTCGAAAAGTTCTGATTTGTACCACGAATATTGTCGCTAAAACAAAATAATGCAACATGTTTTTCTATATTACTGTGTGATGGCCTTCGGTTGTCTATTTACGAGATTTTAAGAAAAATCGTAGATGGGTTTTTTTTTATTATTCAAACTTAAGTGGAGTACACTTTTGCAAATATGAGAACTTTGAGGCAATATATAAAAAATTTACATTAGCCCTACGGCAACAATAATTTATGTACCTATCGAACACACTATATTCTTAAAACGTGTCAAGTTTGAAAACGCTGCTTGCATTATTTTCGGAGAAAACAAATGTGGAATACATAACTTATTTTAAACTGTCGCAAAATTAGACATTTTTAAAAGCTATTTTCTTTTGGTCTACAAACTTTAAACCGTATGAATTCATTCTTCATTAGACATAAATTTCAGGTAACAAATATCTTCCTTGAAACAAAAATATTTCTTTTTTTATAGCATGTGCAATTTTCAAAAATGACAGGTGACGAAATTGGTGCCTCTATGTTGGTGAAGTTTGATATTTTGTTTCTCATAAATTGTGTCGTTAATCATAAACCGAAGTTGACTTTCGGGCTACCTGGTGAGAGGTGCATGAAATATAAAATACTCAATGAAATCTAAAATATCAACTTTTGGACCTGTGTCGATCTCTCGTGTAATCAGCCCAAAGGGACCACTATGGCGATGCGGGACCGTCGTGCGACTATCCTTGAAATTGCGAAAGAGGTTGGCATCAGCACTTTCTCTGCACATTTCATCATGTCAGAAGATTTGTCCATGAGGAGAGTTGCGGCGAAATTCGAGCTAAAGCTGCTCACAGTGGAGCAAAACCAACTTGTGTTGAAGTCTCACAGGACCTGCTGCATTTCACAAGCCATGACCGTAACTTCATGAACACCATTATCACTGGATGGGAAACTGAGATTTGGTTTACGGGTACGACCCAGAAACCAAGTTCCAGTGATCACAGTTGAAGCAATTCATATCACCATGGCCGAAAAAGACCTGCCAAGTGCGCAGCAACATCAAAGTATGCTGAGTGCTTTCTTTGACTCCCGCAATGTGGTACACCACGAGTACGCACCACAGGGTCAAACAATCGCTAATGAATACTACAGGGATGTCCTCTGTCACCTATGGGATACTGTGCGGCGCAACAGACCCAAGTATTGGTCAACAGGAAACAGGCTCATCCATCACGAAAATGCTCCTGCACATTCTTCCCACTTGGTTCAGACTTTAAGGTAGACTATTGTAGTTCAACAGGCTCCTTACTCTCTTGACATGGCCCCCTGCGACTTCTGGCTGTTTACCAAACTCAAGAGGACATTGAAAGAAGAGCAATTTTAGACAAGGGAGGAAGGACATTATGGCTGCAACGATAGCTGTTTTAGAGTCCGTCAATACTTTTACTTCGGGGAAAGTTTGATATAGAGACAAGCAACTGCTTGGGGCCCCCTTTGCCCACGGCCCGGCATTGTAGCGGCCACGGCGCTGCAATTTTACGGCACGTGCCCGAGCTGTAAAACGTTAATAAATGTAGCCGTGAAGGTTGAATACGTATTTAGTGACGTTAGATTCAAGGAAATTCGAGAAACTTCTAATACTACAGTGAAATTTAGCGTCTAATCAGGCCTTGAAGCTAGAGACAACGGCATACTGATTCCACTGTAAGATATGCTACCGCTATAAAAACATGCTTATTTTTTATTGAAGCCTCTAGTGAACATTTGTGTACAATCCAGAGTTCTTCAAGGACTCTGGGGGTTCTTAACGCGTCGTGTAATTGCAGTGGTTGCAACTTTTGACAATGCATATCCAACCTTGCAGGTTCTATACACATTTGGTGTGTCTATATAAGAACATGTATATCGTGAAATTTCATTGCACTTATTAAACCAACAGCCAGTTTGAATGAATTAGTGTTTTTAGTTTATGAGCAAGTGATGAGGATCAAGCAATACTTCATACGACTTTTGCCTTGTTTTTGTGTTTTGTCTTGCATTGATTTATCACTATGATGCCGTAGTGCATTCAAAATTCGGTTTGCCAAGCAATGTAGTTTCCCAGTCCTTTACTTTGCTGTGCAGCTTACTCATGCCATGTTTTTTCTGTTCTTCTTTATTGTTTTTTCTGTAAAGTCGAAAGCCTTACATGCCTCCTTAAAGGTGAAAATCAACCAACTGCGTCCCGCACCAGTGGCGTTAAACATGTCACACAAAAAGTAATCTTTACATACTCATGATGCAACGGATGTGTGCTTTGAATTTTTCAAGCTCCGAGGAGTTGCATGCAGCTACCCCTGTTTGGCATATGATCTCTACACTTTTGTTAATCTCAATGCCTGTATAAAGAAAACGCAGACAGTATGTTCACTTTAATTAAATGCATCATTATTCATCGCAGCTATGTTAAAAAGGCTCATGCACAGTGTCGATGCAGCCTCAACAGTCTCCAGCTCGGCTGTCAGTTCCTGGCTACGCTTGGTAGGCGGGCGAGCTCTCTATCATTTCGCACTATACAAATATGTCATGAGGCCGTGGAAAATCCTCGGCACATCGTTGGCAGAAGTTCCGTAACATCGCGCAGTGACTTCACAACAACACTTCTGATTAGCCACTGGCCCACCGGAACGACGTCACTCTCAACTAATTGCTTTTCGCACACGTGCACATTCGGGGAATCAAATGTGAAACCACCAGTGTCTTGTCACGGCATTGCGCGCTTCCACTTTTCCTGCCGATCACTGTAGGCAACAAGAACTTGGAGACTTTTAATCATTTCTTTTGTAATGAGATCGTCATTTCATCATTTCTTTTGTAACAACTAGGTACACAGGTACAGGGCATCCTTTCCTATCTTCAGGCAGAGCACACTAGGCCTGATAGTAATCACATGGTGAAAGCTTCGCGATGACACTCCACGTCATAATGCAGTGAACCCATAACGGTACCAGCTGCTAGCTTCCCTGTGGTCTGCCCCATGTCCCGCGCTGGGATGCAGCGCCGCCCCACGGCCTCCACTGGCAGTTCACAAAGGTCTCCCATAGAGTTACGGCGAAGCTTCATGACTAGTGAAAGTATTGAAGGACTCTGGCTGAACTAAACTTCATTCCGAAAGAGGCCTTCTCAGAATGCTTCCAACAATGGCAGTACCGCTGGGAGAAGTGTGTGGAATCCAAGGGGGAATATTTTGAGGGGGATTAGGTTTCCAATGCTCCATTTATGCCATTTTTTTTTTCTTTTAGCAAAGGTCTGATACTTTTCTAACAGGCCTTGTAAGTCGACCCTCCAACTGGCGACCTCCTCTTTAAGGCAAAAAAAAGGGGGGGGGGGGTAAAGAAAGTTGACTCCGGACACAGGTTCATGCGGTGGCCATAACTCAACAAAAGTAATTTTTTTAGAAGCGGGAGCAATGCAAAGAAACATTTGCCTATGGAACATTACGTATGGCCCGTCGCCTGAGAGAAGTTTGTAGTGGTTGTAGTCACAGTCATTATTGCCATCTTGTGAGCCGCTGCTGCTGCTCGCTATTGCAAGAGGTGGCAGTGGTACTGAGATACCGCATGAGATAAATGCCGCACGGACCATGTCGGTTGGCTGTCTATACGAGGCATCGTTGGCTCTTTGCGCCACTTCAAAGAAGTGCGCTGGAGCTTCCCTTTTGGTGTCTGCAGGTTTTCTTGTTGGAGTTATTCACTGTAGAATGCACATGCGTAGTCTTCGAATGGTTTGTTCAGGACCACGTCCCATGGCTGGAGAATGTGTGTCCATCTGCATGGAATGATGGCCAGCTCACGTTCAGAATCTGCTACCAATTTCTTCACTCGATCCGTGATGTGGTTGTATTTGGGCTCCAGATTTAGCATGCTGCAGTACTTCAGCAAAGCGCTTGGGTGCCTGCGCCACCTGAGGCGAAATTATTCGATAATAGGTTCATTAATAAAAAAAGCTTTTTGTTCACCCGTACGATAACTTTCAGAGGAAACTTTTCTTTCTTTGGCATTGTTTTTCCTTTGAAGAGAATAAATGAGAATAGGCTTGGGTGCCTGCGCCACCTGAGGCGAAATTATTCGATAATAGGTTCAATAATGAAAAAAGCTTTTTGTTCACCCGTACAATAACCTTCAGAGGAAACGTTTCTTTCATTGGCATTGTTTTTCCTCTAAAGAGAATAAATAAGAATAGCTTGTGTGTCCGTCACCCATATAGCACAGAATGACAGCTGAACGATTGTGCCTGTTACCCATTGTCAGCAGGCAAACCTGGCACTTCGCTTTTCTGGATACTGTCTTCTTGCTATGCACGTCGAACCATATAAAAGTCTGGTCGGTATTGGCAATTTCACCCAGCAGGAATTGATACTTTGCCTTCAGGTCACTTTCGTAGCGAAGAAATGTGCACCGTTTTTGTTCTGGCCACCTTTGGCACACAGTTGGAAGTCTTAGGCTCAGGATCTACAGTTTCATGAAGTACATGACTTATTTCTCTTATACGTTAAACTCTGTTGTGAGATGCACATATCCTTTGCAACAGGGTGTCTTTTTGCATCACTGTCGTCATCTATAGCAATCTCTTTGGAACATTGTATCGTTGTATATCGTGGCCAGCGAAAAGAATGGCGTGTAGCATCCATTTCGACCCGTGGCAGATTCATTTCCCTTTCACTTTGTTTTCTCGAAAATGTCAGGCTTTGAAAGCGGCGTATGCGCACTGGGAGATTGCGATTTATCACGACTCCTCTGTTTCTGTGGTTTATGTCATTAGTGCGTCAAATAACAGTAAATCTGAAAACAATGTCCTTTTCTTGGACCCCATGGTATTTTTACGACTCCGCGTATAGGTCGACTTCGATTATGTGTCGACCCTCAATATATTCACGAGGTCATGACGAGGACAAAGGGACCATACTCGATGTTGAGATGAAACTGTTTATACGGCTGAACTTGTGGCTAGAAAATTGGAGGTCAGTTTACAGCAACACACGGGCGCTGATAGCGGGAAACAGAGCGTCGGTCGTTGATCAACTGACAAGCAGCAAAGTGCGTCGACACTTATACACTTGCCATTGAACATTCTAGCGTTATCGCTAGGGGTGACGTAGGTTCCAGAATAATCTTTAATGTTCAGGAAGTGGGCGTAGTCCCAACTAAATGATCTACTGCACCCCTTTAGCTTCTCGAACACTGTAGGCGCAGTTTTGCTCTGAGAATTGCTGACAGTTCAACGAGGCGATAATGAAACTTGTAACTTGTAGAGGGAATGTGGCATTGCCCCACTCTGAAAAAAGCATCATGGCGATGCTTTAACAAAATACGAATGTGCACTAATAAAGAAAATAAACAATAAGTATAAGCAATACAGCACAGCAACAACAAAATACAGCCTCAGGTTAGCGCATAAAATGGCTTTGAGGCGCACGACATGGACGACTTCAGGTCGAACACGGCGTGATTGAGAGGTCCTAGTGTCATCGGGAATAAGTTCTTAATGGAGAAAAAACTGTTGACTTATTTTTTTATTTATTTACAAATACTGCAGGCCCTGTTCGGGCCCAAGCAGGAGTGGGTAACAAATGTCAGTGATAAAACAGAATATAAAAATATAAGAAAATACAATACGTGGTACAAAAATAAATTCTCAACTTCAGGGAGATTATAAATAAAACATAGCAATAATGGCATTCATACCGAAATACGAAAAATCTCAACACTAATGAAAAACATAATATATTGCATATTAAAAATCAAGTGGTAGGTGATTGACGAGATGGGCAAACGATTGTGTCGTGTCTGCATTAACGACCTCCTGAGGTAACTTGTTCCATAATCAAACAGCATGAGGGAATAATGAGTACTGATGAACGTTCAGATGACTGAATGGTTGTCTGTTTTATTATGATGAATACGGTCAAAGCGCACGGACGGGTTGGTTATGTAGCGATTTGGTGGAATTTTGAAGTGACCATGGTACAATTGATAGATGAATTTTAATCGAGAGACTATTCTACGATGAGCGAGTGTTTTCAGATTTGCCTTCTCGCGAAGAGCAGAGATGCTTGCAAAACGAGAGTAGCTAGAATAAGTGAACCTCAGAGCCAGGTTTTGGATCCTCTCTATTTTTTTAAATAAGTATCTTTGATACGGCGCCCAGACCAGGTCTGCATATTCTAACTGAGGCCTGATAAGCGCTTTGTAAGCTATTAGTTTTACAGAAGATAAAGTGCGACGCAGTTTACGTTTTAAAAATGCGAACTTCTTTAGCGCATTGCTACAGATGTTATCTATATGAGTTTCCCAATTTTAAATTGCTTGTAAGCGTGACACCCAGATATTTCACTTGCGTAGCCTTTTAACATAAGCGTTATTAATAGTATATTGGAATTTTAATGGGTTTTGTTTGTTCGTAACTGTGATGGATGCCGTTTTTGATGCGTTGAGCTTCAAGTCCCACTTACCACACCAGGCGCAGATTGATTGCAATGCATTGTTGAGTCTGGCTTGATCAGAATGCTGAACAATGTCGGCATATATAACACAATTGTCCGCAAAAAGTCTGATTTTCACAGGTGATTGAACTGAGAAATAAATATCATTTATGTATACTAAAAACAAAATGGTGTGAGCAGGAATCCTTGCAGCACTCCTGAGTGTACATCTAATGAGTCAGAAACGCCGTTATTGACCGTCACATATTGTTTCCGTGATGACAAATGGCATGCGACCCAACGGACAATGTTCTGATCAACACCAATAGCTGACAGTTTCGTAATTAAATCATCGTGTAGTACAACATCTAACGCTTTAGAAAAATCTAAAAACACTGCATCGATCTGGCCCTTAAAGTTTAGTGAATTTCCAAAGTCATGAGTGATCTCGGCTAATTGAGTTGAAGTGAATAGGCCAGACCTAAATCGGTGTTGGTTAACAGACCAGCACTTACAATGAATATTCTGTTCAATTTTCGCTCATTACTATCCATAATTGTAATTAACAGTATGCTTCTAGAGTAATCAAAATAGCATCACCCCATAGGTAATGTTATTACAAATAAAATGATACCAAGTTTGTTATTCTCAATCAACAGTAACATATAAGAAAAACCCCTAAGGTTTAGTGTGATGCAAAAAAACATCGAACTGAGAAAAACGCATTTAAAGGCTTCCCGCATGATTTTCATGTGGCTTTGATATGTTTTCTGGTGAAGCCCCTCGATGCGAAATATTCATTGCGGCAAAAAAGTTCGTCAGAGCTGTTGCCCCTTTGCTGATAGTATTCATCGCTTTCATGGCACTCAAATTCATTTCAAAAGGCCTTACTTTAGCCTGGCTATTTTCGGCAACTCTCGGTGAAGAAAACCGTTCTTCGCGAAAGCCGCAACTGCTGCATGCGAGCACGAGTTTTGAGCACAGCCCATAGTCTCTTTTTCCCTTGGAGAAAGTAATACTTTTTGAGCCGCACTCGGGGCAGGGGAGAAGTCCAAATAGCGAGTCTATCGCTTTTATATCAACAATGGCAAATTGCGTGCCGTTTTCTTTGTCGTCGCCCTCCAGCTGAACGTCCAGCAGCTCAAACTTTCGTGCTGTCGCGCACTGCGATGCCAGGGACTCTTTTGAATTCGCCGCACGTATGGAGCTCTCGACGAACTCGTCCGTAGAGTAAAACGTCGTGTCGACACGACCTTGAATGGTTCCAGTAGTGCCGGATGACGATCCGCTGACGTTATGATCCGACGAAGTGCTGCAGCTGGGCCGAATAGAGTGCACCGCTTCGGCAGGCATTCGCGCCAGCGAATCGTCTGAATGTGCTGCCTCGGCAATAACAGGCACTTGCGCCAGCGAGTCGTCGTCTGAATGTGCTGCTTTCGCAATAACAGGCATTTCCGACAGCCCGTTGTCGTCAGAATGCGCTGCCTCGGCCATCTCCGGCGTTCTCGGCGGCGCGGGCCGCACCCTTCTGCCGCTCATTCGACGCTCGCTTTCGTTTCCTGCCGAAAGCTTGACGAGTGTTCTTCTTCAGGCGAGCTTCCCAAGCCATGCCGGCGAAATGCAGAAAGACGTATACGTCGGCGACGTCGGTACACAAGCGGGTAGCAGACGAGATAACACGCACGAGAGCAGGCGCCGACGGAGCAAAACCAAACAAACAAAGAAAAAAGAGCGAGCAACCGTGGCCGCGCCGCTGCGCCAGCCAATGGTAAGCGCGAGACGGGGGGGGCTCGCCGACGCGCGCGCCCCTCTTGCCAAGAACTAAACGCGCCCTCTTGCTACAAGAACTAAACGAGAGGTGGCTACATACAGGAGACGGTACCGCCATCTAGTGAACACTGCAAGAACTAAACTAGAGGTGGCTAGATACAGGGGACGGTACCGCCATCTAGTGAACACTGCAAGAAATAAACTAGAGGTGGCTACATACAGGCTACAGGGGACGCACAGCCCACGCCCTAAGGAGCTTCGCCCCTAAAAAAAAGAGCGAGCAATCATGGCCGCGCCCCCCGCGCCAGCAATGGTAAGCGCGAGACAAGGGGGCTCGCCGGCGCGCGCGCGCTCTAGCCAATCAGCGGTCCGGCACACGGCTTCGCAAAATGGGGGAGTGCAGTCGTTCTGTTGGAGCTACGCCATTTTGAGAGCCTGCAAAAGGGGCACAAAGGAACCAGCTTCAAAACAAGCCCAAGATGGCGCCGATCCGCCAGCTGCTTTGCTGGCGGCGCGTGCGGGAAGTTCGAACAAATTTTTCTGTTTTGCGGGTTGTTTTGGCGACTCCCGTGATGGTTTGAAAATGGATTTTAACCTCTTTTTTATCGAATTTAGCGTTAATAATTTGAGGAGAGGTGCTTATAGGTTCAAAGATTCGAAAAATGCGTTTTTCTCAAAATCGATTTTTTGGCCATTTTCACTTTTCTAAGACCCGCGTCCCCCCTTAATAGACCTCGTATTCAAACTATTATACGCTTAAATAGGTACTTTCATAGTTTAGCACTCTGTCGCTGCCGTGAAACCACTTTTTACAGCGAGGTACATGCAGACTGGTATTATACACATCAAAACTCCTCAAATTTTCAATAACTTAGAATCGCATAGAAGCTCATTCGAATACTGTATATTCATTCGAATATTCCAAGTATTCAAATATTCACACAAGCCTTGTCACTGTATGAAAACATCTGAAATTTTTCATGCTAAGTATTTTTTCTACTTTTTTCACTACAAATTTTTCCCATTTTCTACCCGTATTGCAAGTCAAAAACAGCTTTATTTGAAGCCCCAGCATTATTTTATTATTTATTTACAGATACTGCAGGCTCACTTCAGAGCCCATGCAGGAGTGGAAATGAGCACTTGTAAAAAAAAAAAAAAAAATCACAAGCAATCAGCAGTCAAGGCACACAAAATTAATAAATGTACGCATGGACAATTAATATTCAACAGCAATTTTCACCACATAAATTGGTAACAATTCGGACCAAATTAAGTATATTTACACAAAACTATACACACCAATACATATTCGCAATAAACATATGGCGCAGCGATAGGAGCATTTTGGGGCTTAACGTTATGAAGTGATAAAATCCAAGTGTTCAATGTTCTGTAACGACTCAAACGGCAGAGCGTTCCAGTCTACAATGGTCCTAGGAAAAAAAGAGACCTTAATGTGTTGGTACGTGTCTGGAATGGTGTTATTGACGCAGCATGGCGATTTCTAGTTTCTCGTGACGTCAGTGGTTGTATAAACGTAGAGGCACTCTAGTGCGAAATGTTTGTGTTTTAACTGAAAAAGAAATTTTAATCTCAGAATTTTGCGACGAAGTTGGAGTTCTTGTATATTATTTTCTTTCATGATAGCTGTAGGGGAGTCTGTCATGCGGTACTTAGAAAATATAAACCTGATGCATTTACGTTGAATCATTTCTATGGCATGAATGTTTTTTCTAGTGTATGGGTCCCAAGGACGCACGCATACTCGAGAGTAGGTCTAATGATGGTATTATAGGCTAACAGCTTCACTGATGACGGGGCAAAACGAAGTTGTACTTGAGAAAGCATAGCTTTCGGAAGGCGGATGCGCAAATGTTCGATACATGCATATTCCAACTTAGATTTTGGTTATCGTTACGCCAAGGTACTTATACACACTGACCTCCTTGAGTACGTGAGTTTGTAGCGCATATGGAAAAGAAGAGAAGTTTTTCTTTCTAGTGATGTTCATGTACACTGTTTTGTCTGAGTTTAGCTTCATATCCCATTGCTTACACCACTGGTAAACGTTATCAAGGCAGGTATTTAAAAGCTGTTGATCATTCATGGTAACTATTTCCTTGTACAGCACGCAATCATCGGCAAATAGCCTTATTCCGACATATTCAGGTACAACTTCAACAATATCATTTATATAGATTAAAAAAAAGTAGGGGCCCTAAAACACTTCCCTGAGGAACACCTGATGTAACCTGAAGTTTGGATGAACAGTGACCATTTATATCAACAAATTGTGTTCGATTTGACAAGTACGCGGATACCCAATTTACAATAAACTCTGGAAGGCCAAATTTTTAAGTTTGAAAATCAGTTTATTGTGGGGAACTAATCAAAGCCTTCCTAAAGTCTAAGAAAATAACATCAATTTGCCCGGATTTATCAAAACAGATGCGAAAGTATGTATGACTGTGACCAGTTGAGTAACAGTGGACAAACCTTTTCTGAACCCATGTTGAAATGGGTTAAATATTGTTCTCATTAAGAAAATTAGTGATGTAGTTAGCTATGACGTGCTCGAGAAGCTTACAACAAGAACAAGTAATAGATATAGGGCGATAATTTGTAATCAATAATTTATCTCCTGATTTGAATATTGGTACAATTCGCGCTATTTTCCAATCTATCGGAACAGAAGAAGAAGACAGGGAGGCGCGGAAAATGATCACAAGGAATTTAGCAACCATCTCACGTATCGACGCAGAAACGCGTTGTGAATGTTATCGGGACCAGGCGAAGCTTTAGTCTTTAAATTCAAAGCATAGATACAACACCAGATAGGGGACACGATGTCTGCGTCGAGATAAGGAGAGGTAGCAGAAGCCCGTGCGCTGTCGCAATCTTTTTGGAAAACGCTTTGAAAGTACTCATTGAAATGTGTCCTGCTCACGTACGCTTTGAAAGTACTCATTGAAATAACCTGCTCACGTATAGCTCATCCCTTTACACATGCTGGGCTAGCAAGCGGTGCACAACAAAATATAC
>WOVY01010859.1:0-309896 GCA_013436015.1 Rhipicephalus annulatus | reverse complement strand
TAAAAATAACTTTTACGTAGCATCCCTCTTCATAGACTAAATATATGAAGCGTTATATAGTAAATGAACTGACTTTTGAATAGATATTTTGTTTGCAATAAAATGCAGACCAGTTATTTCTTTATTTTTTGATAGATCGGCTCACTACAAATCAATCAACGACGCAATAAGAGTCGTGCTTTCGGTTAAACGCCACAGCATACGCCGGGCCTTTCATGGAAATTTCCCGACCCTCAGAAACCCTGGCAATTTGCTTCCAGCATCACCGTTCCCCGAACGGCGCAGAATATACGAACAGCTTTGGTAATGGGCAACACCGGTAGTTTATAAGCTTGCGCCTGTTTTCGATGACTGTGCCTTTTCAACCCCCCACGGCCACAGATTCGCGAACAAGTGGAAATTCTAAATTGCTCTCGCATGTTTGGTGCCTCTTAAACGCACTCTTGTAATCAAAGCCAGCAATTATGTGCCCATCGCCGTGCAGCGGTGAAAACAAAGCGTGTTTCAGTAAAGAGGCTTTGTGGTTCAGTGCATCTAATTTGTCTGGGCAAGCGCAAACAACTTTGTGCAGCACTCGTTGCAAACGCTATCAGTTGTTTGCAACGTGCAAATTGCGTCTATCGCGCAGTGTCGACATTGTTGTGTGCATTACGCACGCAATTCAGCAAACATCGTTAACGGGGCAGGTATCAATGAGAAAAACGTGCATCTATATGTGGAGTGATAAGTGGGCACGACGATGCTAAAATGATGTGACTTCGACCGGGAAAGACTATACGATTTCCTTGTCATTACATCCATCTCGCACAAGCTGAAGGCTATTAGTTTCTGAATGCACGTACTTTGCCACGAGTTCAAAGAGACGGCAAACCTCAAGTCGATGGTCATATTAGCCGTACATATTGCCCAACAACAGGAGAAAAACAAAAGAAAAGTTAGCATATACCTAACATTCACGTAGAAATCGCAGCAACTAAAAAAAACAATAAAGTGTAATATCGACCTCAAATACGGCGCCAGAGCTTCATTATCCGTCGGTTAGACACTATGCTTAGCCAGGTTCAAAATAAGGTGAACAGCTATGAAATCATTCATTCGAAATTAGTGGTTGCTGACATTCAACCAAGCTCGAGATGAGTGCTCGTGTAGACAGGAAGGAAACATTTCATTCTTTCGTGACAACGCAGTAGCACTATGTTCACATACCACCAGTAAAAGAATGTGACACTGTATCGAAATTCTTGAAAGAGCATGACGACGTCGAAAATTCAGGTGGTAGAGGAATTGGTCACCACTTAGAACTGCTGCAAGAATATCACGCGTTAAGGTACCACAAAGGCCTGCTTGGTAGCAACTTTTTGTTAGGTCTTTTAGGAAAAGGCAGAAGCGATACATCGAAAATTAGGGTGGTTAAAAACACGCTTGACGTACATAACTCTCCTAACAATTCGAAAAGAAACATGTACTACGTTGCCATTATCTTTTATGAAATCATGAAATGAAGAAATAAATAATAAATAAATAAATAAAAGAAACTACCCTTAGTAAAAGAAGGCTAAATATTTTTCTTTGCACCTGGCGATGATGTAGACGTAGCGAAAACGTCGCGACTCTGCGAACGGGTATGACAACGAGCCACAGTTTTCTGCCAGTAATTGGTGCTACTCCTTGCGTAAATAGCCATACGTAACAAACAACCCGAAGAAGCACGACCCTTTCCAGCACAGAGGACCACTCTTCTTCTTTGTCGTCTTTCTCTTTTCGCGAACCTTTTCACTCCCCCTCCGTTAGTTGTCGTAGAACGACGTTTCCCGTACCCGATAAGCTTCATTGCGTCCCTTTAGTAGAGTTTTTCTCTCTGTTTTTCTTAGTTTTGGCTGTGTCATCTCTGCTCCACCCACTTTTTAGTTTTCCCAAACGCTTCGCGTCTTTTGCTTTGGGTGTCTTCTGTCTGCGGAGTCATTTTGGACGCAAGAACCCGCTTTGCCCGCCTGCACCGCCACACCATTTTTCTCTATTTATTTCTTGTTCCTCATTTCTTTTACTCTCCCCCTCTGGACGCCTATATAAGGCCACGACCCGGACCATAAAGAAAGATCGTCGTGGCCGTGGCTACGATCGACCCTTGATATATTACGAGGCTTTGATGGTGACCTTGGGGGACGCGAGGACCCTAAGAAACGACTCATTTATATTTGCTGCTCGTGCCAGACCGCTTTAATGGCGGCATCGGCTGTTCTGCCTTTTTTCCGTATTATTCCTTCGACTTGAAGTATTAGTTCAATTTTGTCACTTTGTTTTCTCGATGCTATCGTGGCGCCTCTCCCTCTCTCTTTCACTCTGAGTGCAATGTAAAGGAGGGCGGGCCTTTCCCTACGTAAGCCTTCTCTCCCCCTCTTTCCCATCACTCCACACGTCCAGCCCTGTAGACTACAGAGCGTAGCCCTAAAAAGGGCATAGCCCCGCCTGTCTTTAATTTCCTGCCGCCCAGGCAACGGTTGGTCGGTATGGGCCATTACCGCTTTTATAAGGAGGACAGGTGCCGAGGAAGAGTACTAGAAAGAATGGCCGGGATTTTCTAGAAACATCATGCAAGGCTCTTTTGACAAAGTGG
Source organism: Rhipicephalus annulatus (assembly GCA_013436015.1). Classification (NCBI taxonomy): domain Eukaryota; kingdom Metazoa; phylum Arthropoda; class Arachnida; order Ixodida; family Ixodidae; genus Rhipicephalus; species Rhipicephalus annulatus. The sequence goes on along the minus strand of WOVY01010859.1, from coordinate 307,282 downwards.
AGAGATGAAAGAGAAGGTAAAAGGGCGGAGGGTGGCGTTATCGCCTTATGAACTTCATTGTCCTGCAAAACATCGTTTTCTGGGGCTACACCATTGTAAGCGCTTTGGACTTCGCGAGTAATGTTTTTTAATTTTATTTCGTTCATCGCGTAGATTGAGGAGAAGGTAAGATTAATGCCTTGCTTGTCATCATATTTTGAACAACGCACGGGCCTCGTCCTGCCAAGTCAACATTTTTCGAGGCTGAGATATTACCTAAGGAAGAAAGGAAGTATGTTTATTTACAGAAAGGCAGAGAGGTCGGCCTGAGCGATAGTTTGCTCTAGCCTGCTACTCTACACTGGGGGAAGGGAAAGGGGAAAAGAAAGAATAATGGATGACGATGGTGAGATAGAGAGGTGAGTATGTAGTGTTCTTTCTAGCGGAGACACATTTAGAGCCGCGCACATAGTCCAGTTGTTTCTAAAAAGGTAATAACTGCTCTTGTGACCACAGTTGCACTGTTGGTGTCTGGCCAAGGGCCCAACATGGTCTCATCAGTTAATGACCTACTGCGATATTGTTCAGTAGAAGAAATCAGTGCTTGTCGTCCACGTGCGTATGCTGGGCAGACACAAAATATGTGCTCAAGTGTTTCTGGCACATCACAGTGTTCACAATTAGGACCGGTGTCACTGCGACCGATGATATGTGCGTAACGTCTAGTGTACGCTACACCAAGACGAATGCGGTGGATCATACTTGTGAGTCGCCGTTCCAATTTAGGAGGCATGCGAAACCTCATTTCCGGGTCCTATTTGTGAAGTCGCTGGTGTCGCCGTTCCGGTTTGGTCCAGTGCTGAAGTGTGTAGCTGCGCATCACGCAGCGAAGCAGGGCGTTCGTGTCAGCTCGTGAAAACGCAATGCGTACTTCAGGGGCACTGCTTAAGGCATTTTTAGCTTGAGCGTCTGCCTCTTCGTTGATATATTACCTAATTGTGCATTGTAAGCCATAATCATCGAAGTTAGGCTCGCGTCGTGGTGCCAACGTGTTAACAGCGCTGCAATTTGTTGACGCAGCAAAACGTAAATTGGTAAAATGACGTCGTATTCATTAGGAAACTAGTCGGAGAAAAGAGTAATGCGATGTGCGTGAGTTATACTGACTGTGCGATGTTTCTTTTATGGCTACACCCTTATGGCTACAGTGTCTCGACTGGTGGACACCTGAATGAAGATTTAGTCATGCTCCAGCTAATTCAAACGCCACTCGTTTAGAAGTCCCTCAGTGTAAATGCCCACTCAGAGGTTTATTCTTAGCCCCCAAGAAATTTTGCATGAAAAACACTCAGTTGTCGCTAATCTAATGGTGCGTTTTCTTTCACAAGTTGTTTTACAATGCAAGCTGTTAGGAGATCACGACAAAAGTCGCGTGCGCCGTAGCTGTCCGCCGTAGCTGTCTGCCGTCGCCAGTATTCGTAACCACTCTCCCACAAAATGAAAATAAAAAACTTTTAAATTAAAAACCACCAAGGACACGATGAGATTCAAAACCGGGTCCCCTGCACGTCAGCCTAGTGTTCTACCATTGAGCCACACCAGAGCCTGCAACAATGGTGCGAACTGACCCTAGGCGAGCTTCGTTTTGCAAAACTAATTGCATTAATATGAGTAATAAAGTGTTTTAGAACAGTCAAGGAACAATCTGGCCTCAAACAATGTGAATTCAATACCGAGTGGGTCATCGAATACTCCGATTCATTACTAAACCTTCAGGCATATTTTTTCATCGTCGTCAGCCATCCCAATGAAAAAAGTAACACAAAATTTTTGCAATTGTCTAGCGAATACCCCGCTTCTTTGAAGAATGTGTAGAATGAAGATGGCATAGAGTTTCTGAGTTAGAACCTCTATGAAACATGGCATAGTGAATGCCCCTCTACTACGCAAAGGTTGACTTCTGAACCTTTGCGTAGTTCCACATCGAAATTCTACATCTAAATTATTACACACAGAAAGCTGGGCTGACAGCGTCTCCGTTATTCTGCCGCTGATATTCTTATCAAAAGAAACGATACCTTGTCGATCCACTTAAAAAGATAGGGTTAGAAAAAAATGTTGAAGTAATTTTATCCCTCGTATGGATATACATTAGGTTATATTCACAGGGAAGTTGCTCTGCTGTGTTTGCGTACGTAACGGAAACAAAAAGATTACCTTTTTAGTTTATTATTATTCTTATCTTCGGCTCCAAGCCTTCTTGATTCCGTGACCACTCGCTTGGCAGCACTTTCATTCATTACTTAGGATTTGATTTTATAGAATTAATTTCTGTTGAATTTTTCTCGAGAACCCTATAATTTAAAGAACCTGCTGCCCGGTTCTTGGCGGAACCCCCAATTGTGGGTGAGTTTCAATATTGTGAGAGTAACATTATCATCATCATCATCATCATGATCAAAATTTATGATGATTGATGACGTAGTGGTTATCCTGCAAGTAGTTACTTGCAGGCTAAAGAGTGTTAACAGTCACCGAAAGAGTGCTGAAAATGGCTCTGAAAGGCCCCGCTTACAGTTTTTGCTGTGACTGACTGTGCTGCGCGTTGCGTGCAGGCTTGGCGTTTTTTTGTCATTTATAATGCTACCTTTTTTAGTGTTTTATGCATTGCTGATAGTGCTGCGAAGTTGATGAGCAAAAGCATTGTTGACGAACGTCAAGCTATCAATGTATGAACAATAGCAAGTGACCTAATATTTAGAGACATAGGAAATTCAAAATTTGCGACACAATTTTATAAAGTTAGTCATACTATGAGAAAGTGCAGCCATATTTAAACACACACATCTTCATTTCTTGTAGTATTAGTGCCACTGTTCTGTACCGATTGAGCTAAGAAAAATGCAAGATTTTTTTCCATAAAATATTTGGGGGATGCATCATGGCTATAACACATTCCCAAGGGGAAGAGCTTACATAATTGTTTAACTGACATCCCGGATTTTTTTTTATGTCAGCCCTATGAATAAATCGCGTATGAGCTTTCCACCCAAGTAGCAATGTTATACCTCCTCTTATTACTACACTAGAATATGTACATCGTCACTGGAATAATACTAATACTATATGAGGTTATATGTCCCAAAACGACAATATCAGTATTAGAGATGACGTAGTAGAGGGCTCCGAAAATATCGACCACCTAGTGTTGTTTAATGTGCACTGACAATGCACAGTAGACGGCCCTCTACCAGTCCAGCGAAAAGTGACCGCTGTGGCTGGGACTGAACGCGTGAACGTCGGCTTAGCAGCCCAGCACCGTACTCACTGATTCACCTTCATGGACTGCGCCACGAGCTGTCTGTATGCACTCTGCTGGTAGTTTCAAATCAAAAACAAAGCAAGAGATAACTTTTTTGCTCTTCAAAAGGCGCAATGTATGAAGCAAGTTATTTTGAAAATTATGCAACAGAAAGAGAAATGCAGTAAAATATTGGAAGCATACGTGCACCAGCTCAATAGTACCTAAATGCGGCTTGGCCCTCACAATGAAGCATGTCAGTTGCTACACGAACGCTCCTTACGCTGTCGGTTTTCATCAGTGTGAACTCCCTGGCAACAATGCATACTGTATGGTTATGTGGGAGGTGCACTATCCTATTTTATTAAGAACCTTCTTTTCTCGTCTCACCTTGCATTAACGGTTTAGCAAACAAAGCGAAAACAGATCGTTCGCCATCTTTTTGATGCTTCAGTGTATTCAGTTGCCCACGCTTTCAACCAAGAAAAATGTCGTCATCAGCTAAATATTGTCTGGTAATGAGATCACCTTGCGAAGCGCAGAGCGATAACAATTTTTTGTTTCTGGCTGAATTGCAGCAGCGTGCGTAGGGGGCCGTACGAAATATTCATCAGGGTGCTCGAAGAAAGAACAAAATAATCGTGCCTGCCTTACCAACCTTGGCACATAGCTTTCCTAGCGACACAGAACTAAAAAAATGTACGTCAAATACATATATATATATATATATATATATTGATACGTGTATGGAACTGTCGCACCGAGACAGCTGAATTGGCACCCAAATGAAGAAGACGACAACGTGGTTGTAGTGGGTTGGACTCTGAAGCTCTCCTGTTGGCCTGCTAGACTGGGCGCTCTCGAAGCCGTTAGCAAGACCAGCTCTCGGTGAACAAATCTTTCCCGTAACATCTTTTGGTGGAAGGTGCTGGGTCTTCACACAACCCGGCTCTGGAACTCCGCAGCGGACGCCAGCTTTGTCCAGCCGCGATGCCTGAAACTGGCACTCAGGCCTCGCCATCCGCGCCGGCTCCATCACCGGTGATTCCCCCCCATCTTCTCGACCCTGGCACGTTTTCCGGGACGGACAGCACGGACGTCGAAGAATGGCTCGCATTATTCGAGCGCGTCAGCAAGCACTACAGGTGGGACGAAACGCTTATGCTGGCAAATGTTCTATTCTACCTACGTGGTACGGCACGCGCCTGGTATGAGACGCATGAAGAAGAATTAACCAGCTGGGACACATGCAAGCAAAAGCTTCGCGATTTGTTCGGTCGGACAGTTGCTCGTCAGATGGCAGCCAGGCAGGAACTCGCATCGCGTGTTCAATCGTCGACGGAGTCGTACGTCACGTACATCCAAGACGTACTGGCACTGTGCCGGAAGACGGACAAAAACATGTCCGAGGCGGACAAGATCAGCAACGTGTTGAAAGGCATTGCTGATGATGCTTTCAACATACTAATGTGCAAGAACTGCACCACTGTCGACTCCATCATATCTGAATGCCGGAGATTTGAGCAAGCTAAAAGCAGGCGAATCACCCACCAAATCGCGAGACTACCAAACACTGCTGCCACTTCGTCTTGCGAGGATTCTGCAGCGCCCCGTTCACTTGCCCCTCCTGCCAATATCGCAAGGATTGTTCGCCAGGAGCTGGAAGCCATGGCACCCGCTTCCTATCAGCCCCCTGCGCAAGACAACTGGGCAACAGTCTCGCTTATTCAAGCCGTCGTACGTCAGGAGTTTGCTAACCTGGGCGTCCAGGTTCCCCAGCCTGCCAGACTTATGCCGCAGCCCATGAGCACCCCCGTCCACAACGCTGACCACCACTCTCCTCCACTTGTCGCTGCGGCAGCTTCGACTCCTCGGTTTCCACCACGCTACCGAAATCCATCTGAGTGGCGCACGCATGATGATCGCCCAATCTGCTTTTCTTGCTCTCGCGTTGGGCACATCTCCCGCCATTGCCGCAACAGGTCGTATTTCCGGCCAAGCTTTCGTAATGTAGATCGCCGTCAGGACCGCGGACACTATTCGCAACCCGGTTTTCCGGATGACCATATTCTGGACCCTTCAGCTCGCAGTTCATTTCCACGCTCCGAACCGTCCTACGCTGACGTCGTCGCCCAGAGAAACTGGTCCAGCCGATCGCCGTCACCTCAGGGTCGGCCGTCACGCTCCCCTCAACGCCGCCGCTCTCCGTCACCGGCTTATTCTGCCCATTCCCCGGGAAACTGACGAGTGCAGCTCCTGGAGGTGGCGCTGCGTTGACGACTCGGAACGAAAACCCTCAACCGGCTACAAATTCAAGACGCAATTTACTTCGGGTGTTCGTTGATGGCCACGCCGTTACTGCTCTAATTGACACTGGCGCCCAAGTATCTGTTATGAGTTCTACACTTCGATCTCGCCTGAAAAAGGTTCTCACACCAGCTATGTTCTCTACTGTTCGAGTTGCCAACGGAAGTCGAACATCGGTGCTTGGTATGTGCACTGCCCGCGTTACTGTTGCTGGCCACCACACTTCCGTTCTCTTCGCAGTCCTCGATGCTTGCCCACACGACGTCATCCTTGGAATTGACTTCTTAACCGCCCACTCCGCCCTCATCGATTGTTCTACCGGTATCTTACGGCTCGAATTGCCTTTGTGCTCCGATTTCACTCCTACAAGTCGCACTCGGCTACGATCCGTGGAGTCTCTACGGCTACCACCCCAGGCTGCTATGTACATTCCTCTGTCGCCCTTCCCGTCCGTTCCCGATGGAGACTATCTGGTAGCTCCCCTCATTGATTTGACTCTTACGCACCACATCGCACTACCACATACTATAGTGGTTGTTGCTAACAACACGGTGCTACTTCCAGTCCTGAACTTCTCTACGTCGACCCAAGTGCTTCCCCAAGGCATCACTTTAGCCGATCTTTCCACCCTTGATGAATGTTCGATTTGTTCTTTACACCTGACACTAAGACCATGACGAAACCTGTCATCACGTCGCAAAATAAGGCGTTCCTCGACAAAATGATATCCAGTGATCTCTTACCTTCCCAAGTTGCGGCGCTCCGGGGTGTTCTACTTTCTTTCCTGGATATCTTTGACGTTGACGACCGTCCCCTGGGCCGCACAACTGCCGTAACCCACCGCATCGACACCGGCGACGCCAGTCCACTTCACAAACGCCCTTATCGCGTGTCACGTGCTGAGCGCCAAGTAATACAGACGGAGGTCGAGAAAATGCTCAGTAAAGACGTCATTGAGCCGTCATCGAGTCCTTGGGCCTCCCCTGTGGTCTTAGTTAAAAAGAAGGACAACACCTGGCGTTTTTGCGTCGACTATCGCCACCTGAATCGCATCACCAAGAAGGACGTTTATCCTTTACCTCGAATCGATGATGCGCTCGACTGCCTCTACGGCGCCAACTATTTCTCGTCCCTTGACCTTCGATCCGGATACTGGCAAATTTCGGTCGACGACCGCGACCGCGAGAAGACGGCATTTATCACACCCGACGGCCTTTACCAATTCAAGGTCATGCCTTTTGGTTTGTGCAACGCCCCGGCTACTTTTGAACGTATGATGGACTCTCTTCTTCGCGGTTTCAAATGGTCGACCTGCCTCTGCTATCTGGATGATGTAATAGTTTTCTCGCCCTCCTTCGAAAGCCACCTGTCTCGTCTCTCGGCAATTCTTGACATTTTTCGTTGCGCTGGTCTCCAACTCAATTCGTCGAAATGCTCATTTGGACGTCGGCAGATTAAACTACTCGGCCACCTTGTTGACGCCACTGGTGTTCAACCCGACCCTGACAAAGTCCGTGCAGTCCGAGAATTCCCGGTTCCGCGTTCCACACAAGAAGTTCGCAGTTTTATTGGGCTCTGCTCATACTTCCGCCGCTTTGTCTTCAATTTCGCGGGTATTGCTAGGCCCCTCACGGATCTCCTCAAAAAGAATGTGGCATTTTCTTGGGGAAGGGACCAAGAACATTCCTTCGCGTCGCTAATTACCGCCCTCACATCACCACCTGTGTTGGCTCATTTCGATCCAGCGGCTCGAACAGAGCTTCGCACCGATGCAAGCGGCCATGGCATTGGTGCTATACTCGCTCAGATACAGAATGGCACAAACCGTGTGATAGCCTACGCTAGCCGTCTTTTGTCGCAAGCGGAACAAAACTATTCCATCACTGAGCGGGAATGCTTAGCCCTCGTTTGGGCTATTGCGAAATTCCGTCCGTACTTATACGGACGTCCGTTCGCAGTCATCACGGACCATCATGCGCTTTGCTGGCTGTCGACGCTTAAGGACCCTACAGGAAGACTCGGCCGATGGGCACTTCGATTACAGGAGTACACGTTCTCGGTTGTTTACAAATCTGGAAAGCTGCACAGTGATGCTGACTGCTTATCCCGGCACCCTGTTGATCCACCTAGCTCCACTGATTTGGAATCCGATGCCTGCGTTTTAGCCATCACTGACTTTCTGAACGTGGCTGACGAACAGCGCCAAGATCCATCGCTGCTCACCATCATTGACCGCCTTCAATCGCGTTATGCTGATCCTTCTCAAAGCAGATACCTGCTTCAAGACAACGTTTTGTACCGCCGCAACTTACACCCCGACGGCGCCGAACTTTTACTCGTCGTACCGCATCACCTGCGAAAGGATGTTCTGCGACAATTCCACGACGCTCCAACTTCTGGACATCTAGGAGTCTCCAGAACTTACGACCGCATTCGACGACGAGTATTCTGGAAGGGCCTGTACCGCTCTGTTCGCCGTTACGTCACATCTTGTGACCTCTGCCAGCGCCGAAAGAAGCCTACGACTCCCCCTGCCGGTCTACTTCAACCCATTGAAGTTCCAGCCGAGCCATTTTATCGAGTGGGGTTGGACTTGCTAGGCCCTTTTCCTACTTCTACAACTGGAAATAAATGGATTGCAGTGGCCACAGACTATGCCACTCGGTATGCAATCACTCGAGCGCTACCAACCAGCTGCGCAACCGACGTTGCCGACTTCCTGCTTTACGACATTATTCTCCAGCACGGCGCTCCGACTCACCTGCTCACAGACCGTGGTCGCTACTTTCTATCTCGTGTGGTTGATGATCTACTCCGATCTTGTGCTACCCGTCACAACTTCACCACATCTTACCACCCTCAGACTAACGGCCTTACGGAGCGACTAAACCGCACATTGACGGACATGCTTTCCATGTACGTATCTACCGACCACACCGATTGGGACATAGCTCTTCCGTTCGTAACCTTCGCCTATAACTCGTCGCGTCATGAAACAGCGGGCTACTCCCCTTTTTATCTACTCTACGGACGTCATCCCTTACTGCCCTTCGACACATTGCTTTCATCAGACCACCCATCCTCCACCTCGTACGCTCAGGATGCAATCACCCGTGCCCTCACGGCACGTGCGGTAGCGCGTGCTCGGTTATCGTCGTCGCAGACAGCACAGAAGTCTCTTTATGACCGTCGACATAGAGATGCCGTTTTTTCTGTGGGATCTCTTGTTCTCCTGTGGCTCCCATCTCGACGTGTTGGACTCTGCGAGAAACTATTATCGCGATACGCTGGGCCCTACCGAGTCATTCGTCAAGTCACACCTGTGACCTACGAGATTGCCGCTACCACAAACTCATCAGCTGCTGCTCCCAGAACGGAAGTGGTCCACGTTTCTCGTCTCAAGCCCTACAACGCCGACTCGCTCATTTAACAGGCACCGAGACGGTGCCTTACGGGCCGGGGTGATGATACGTGTATGGAACTGTCGCACCGAGACAGCTGAATTGGCACCCAAATGAAGAAGACGACAACGTGGTTGTAGTGGGTTGGACTCTGAAGCTCTCCTGTTGGCCTGCTAGACTGGGCGCTCTCGAAGCCGTTAGCAAGACCAGCTCTCGGTGAACAAATCTTTCCCGTAACAATATATATTGAATGATGAACTTCTAACTTATGCTTGCTGACTGCATACTCTTGTGATGCAGGATGCCAGGCAGAGGAAATAAATTTGCATATTGACTCATAAACGGAGAGTATACCGAATAAGCCTAGGTCTCAGAGAGGAGTGCTCGGTGCTCTGTTTGCGATGGTGTGAGGCAAACATTTTTTGTTTGAAATGGAACAGGAAGTTAGCCAAGGATGCGTGAGGCACTTCTTCAAAAAGACAGGCAATAACGCTCAATGGAAACTCGCCACAACAGCGCGCCACCGTATTAGCCTAAAATGCTACATGAATTTTCATGCATTTACCTAAGAAACGTAAACGTTCGGCCAACTTTCACTTTTCAGTTGATTTTATTGATCCCCTCGACACCCTTCGAAAACTTTCTCACAATGCTGTTTTGCACTGCCACTGAAATCGTAGGCATCGGATGCCTTCTCTACCTCATGTGTTTTTTGAGTGCCTTCGGGACTGCAGCCCATCATCGAACAAGCAAGAATGTCATGCGTCGTCACGTTATGTAGCGTCATAGTGACTACATGATGGCGTCATAATTCTTAGCGACTTGTGACTTCATGATGACCTCGTAGGGTGACCTTGTCACGTGCTGATAATTTTTTTGCATCACTTGCATTTACGCCGGCGCCGACAGTCACATTTCTCGTTTATTGAGACATCAGCGGCTTTCGCCTTAAAGGGACCCTCACCACCTCGTGTTTTAAGACGAGGGGAGGGACATTTTCTCCTCTGCTTCATACACACGATGCATCCTCCTCGCCTCTCAGTTCTCGAATGCACGCGAACAATATCAGCACTAAGCGCTAGAGCCTATCTGGTTTTCGCACTTCTCAGCTGCACGCTGTTATCGCCGCTGGCGCAGAGTGTAAACACAAAAACGAAGTCTGATCGCTTGATTGTGCACAATATTCACGTGATACAAAGAAGAACGAATGGTCGGCTGCATCGCAAAGCAGTGCAGGAGACAAATCACACGTGATATTACGCGTATATCAACAAATCGAGAGCATGTACGCTGTAGACGTCACGAGAACTACTGCCTACGTCGCAGTGGTGTGCCAAGAAGGACAAATCAGGAAAGAATATTGCACTCTTGTTTTTTTTATTTTAAGATACTGGTGAGTGGTCCTTTGAAGGGGTCAGGACAGCCAGTTTTTGATCATAACCTGCGTTATGTGTGATAATTTTTGTATGTTCATAAGCAAGCTGGAGAATTTCTGGCGCATTTGGTCGGACATCTAACTTATAATTGATTTGATTGATTTGATTGATATTTGGGGTTTAACGTCCCAAAACCACTATATGATTATGAGAGATGCCGTAGTGGAGCGCTCCGCAACTTTAGACCACCTGGGATTCTTTAACGTGCACCCAAATCTGAGCACACGAGCCTACAACATTGCCGCCTCCATCGGAAAGGCAGCCGCCGCAGCCGGGATTCCAACCCGCGCCCTGCGGGTCAGCAGCCGAGTACCTTAGCCACTAGACCACCGCGGCGGGGCATCTAACTTATAATTGCATACTTGCATACAAAAGCGAGCATCTTGAAAGTTGGGCAACACTGTCGCACTCACGAGCTGTTATATGGCAAGCTATACTTGCTTTGCGAGTGTCTTTATTCTGGCGAACCATTTCGTTCCGTGCCAGTTGCACGTGTACCTGAACTTTTTTTTTTCAGCTTAGTGTTGAAGTTGAATCACTTACAGTGGTTGAAATTATGGTAAAAACAACGGCTCCACTTAATGCCACGAATGACGTCACACACGCCAAAATCGTGATCGCTACTGGTGTGCGCGCTTTAGAGCCGGTGATTTCGAGGACTTGTTTCAAAAATAAATATTTTTACAGTCAATTTTTCGAATATATATATATATATATATATATATATATATATATATATATATATACTCGTCATGGTCAGCGCAAAAAAAAGGACACGAAAACCAAAAATCACTCGACAAAAGCACTTGTCACGTGTTTATTGTTTTTCTCAGATTTTTTTTGCGCTGACGGCGCAAAAAATTGGTCTGTTTGAAACATAAGTATGTTTAAAACAGACGAATTTGCTACATTACTTCGGCCCAGCAGACCCTTTACTTCTATTTTTCGCGTGAAATCACATATTCTTTGGTAACAATAACATGGTGCCTTTAAAAGTGAGCTGACCAACGCGCACTATGGCAATCAATGCTATGCGACCATTCGCGGGTACATCAATAAGACCCGTGGTACTTTTCGATGGCGTAGTATAGCGGCGTAGCACGTGGGCGTGCAAGTGCACCCAAATTTATGATCCTTGCCGTTGTTTGTTGGCGCATAGATTTCCGGCGTCTCTTGTTGTCACTCGGCGTGAACGTCGACAAAAGCAACTGTTGCATTTGAAGGTGTAAAAATGCAGATTAGAGGACATTTACAGCTTCTGCACACACATAAAAACTAGTTGACGTTTTTAGTCGTACATTGTCAGCGAAAGTGAAAAACTACGTGCAAAATAACGAGCAAGTACGTTGGTTTTTTTGTACAATGCTAGACAGAGTAGAAGAAAACAATGATGATCAATGATGGTCACCACAGATCCTGTTAGGTTTTTTCAGTCTGCAGATGTTCTTGGAACGAATGAATCTCTCAATGCTTCAGTAAGACACGACAATGTACCGGCTTCATTCGATTGATGAATCCTTGTAGATACGTAATGAGGGTAAAAGGTGATAGATTTTATTAAATAGACATAAGCGCAAAAGCTTACGCCGAGAATCAAGGGATCGCCATTAGAGGGACTTATAACTTATGTGTGACGGGTCTAGTAATAAAAAATAAAGCGATTGAAATAGTTATCAAAAAAATAGAAAGCATTCATTAGATTAGCTAAACTTGAATCCCATATCACAGCATCATGTACCACATTGCTACGAATTTATGTCTTGTAAAATAGCAGTACTAGTGAGACAGGCGTGGAGGAGAAGTTGCGGCGTATGTACAAAATCATGCAATCTGTATTACTAGTAATGAAGCGGATGAGGAGAGACCTAGCTTGAACAATAGGTGATGTGTACGCTCAGACAAGGATAAGGAGTAACTTCTAGAAACATGCGAAACGTTACATTCGGTGGTATTTTTTAGATTTGCCGTGTCGCGCACCAGTTACAAGTTAAGTCATGGCCACTTGCAAAGGTAACGACGTCGGTTAGCCTGTAAATTTCGCGGGAAATGAAGCATTCGTCTGCAAAAAGTTTTTTGTTCGAAAAAGCACCAAGAGGTAAGGCAATAATGCAAAATAGATACACAAAGGCCTCTCAGATAAAACCCTGCTGTATACGCCAGAGACAATGGCCAGAGATGAAGTATTATGCATACTAGTAGTCACAAACAATGATCACTTGCAAAACCATTCCTCACTCGAAGAACAAAAAGCAAATACGAGCAAAGCAAGCACTGCGTGAAATAACGACCTTACAGAATGCGGGTGCCAGCACACTAAGACCTGGTACTGCTACACGGGAACGAAGTTAAACGCACAGACCCTTGAGAACGCTTCTCAGTTCATTTTTCCTAGGTGCATAACGATGGCACGAATGAAAAAATGAGGTTCTTTTCGAGAATTTGTAATTTTGACAGTACATCATCTATCTATTTGCTCCCCATAACGGAGCTATAAAAAGCTCAAGCCTGTACATTATCAATTTTGCATAGGTGTATGCGGCAATAAATTGCTAAATAGAAGCTGTTTGCGTCTCCTGTTATTACGCTGCTCGAGCCGCATATTCAGGCACCGTTGATTTGAACGATAAAAAGAAACGTGTCCAAAATAGTAATGCGACTACGCATGGCGAAGCGTTCCACTACGTGCGAGTACACAGTGTCCATTGAAAATCATCATCTAAAACCCTATAGATACTTTAGATCGGATATATAAGGTCTTTTCAGAAGTACTGTTGGCTAAATCAGAATTTTTGCGAAGCTTCGCATGGTAGCAATATAAAGGGGTGGTTCACAGAAATACCCCATTCCATTCTAAACGCTACCTCTTTTCCTTTTTTTTTTTGCTGAGAGATTACTATTGCGCAACTGATAGAAACGCTTTTGGCGATTTATCACAAGATATATTTCATTTCACTCCCCAATGTCGTGTTCTTTTTCATCCGTAATAGGTTTGATTAAGATTCTCGGGGCAGACTAAAGCACTCCTACTTTACTTGAAGTCAGCAAACCTAAGTGACCGCCTGTCGACTGTGTGAGCTCCCCCGAGTGTGCTCGTGATTGTGTGTACCTTCTTATCTCTCTACAACCTCTTTTCTCCCCTTCATTCCTTCCCTGTGCAGGGTAGCAAACCGGATGTGCGTCTGGTTAACCTTCCTGCCTTTCCTTGCATCATTATCTCTCTCTCTCTTGGGGCGCCTATGTACATAATCCTTAATTCCTCGCACAAGTACCAACGACGGTATACGTGACTGAGGGAACACTTGTCTGGCATTGCCGCTGTTGCGGCAATTTTTCATGGAGGTGTTGCGTGGGGCGCTTGCGAGTGATCCTGCGAGCGCATTCGACTAGCGGATGCACAGTGCAATTCCTCGCGCGTCGGCGAATTTACTGTTCGTTTCGTTTCACCCTACTCCCCTCGTTCGCGCGGTGTTGCAGCGGTTACGGTGCACGGCTCTTGATTCGAAGGTCACAGGTTCAATTACAGCAACGATGGTGAAATTTCGAGGAACGCGAAATTCTGTAGGTCTGTGTGCTCTGTGGTGTCGCTGTACATTGAAAAAACACCAGACAGCTTGACATTGCTGAAGGACTTCACTAGCGTGCCTCATCTTATATCTTGACTTTGGCATCTGAAACTCAGAGTCTATTACCATCTTCGTGCTTTCCTGTCATTTTCATTCCGTTTTTCATGTATTCTTTGAAATATAGCCGACAAGACGCTTTCTTGGCTGATCTCACAGTCATGAGCCTTTGTTTTCTTTCTTATTTCATTATGGAGAGTCAAGCGCTCCTGGCAATCAGTATCCCGTGTTTTATTAGAAGCTCCTAGATTAGTCTGAGCAGCCTTAGTCAACCAACCTCCGCATTTGACCTCTACTGAAACACGGAACAAGAGATGTTTGGAAAGAGTTTCACAGCTTTACATTGCCCCGAGCGCACGCCTTTTCAAGGCACGGGACTTGCTTGTACGAACACCGGTTTAACAAATATTTCAGTGTAACGACCTTCTAGAAATTTCTGGCGATTTCTTTATGCATTTCATGCTAAACTGTTTCAAATATTTGAATTACTGACTGGTAAATTAATAAACTTGAATGAACTTTATCGTTAGAAATCCTAAATAAATCAGTTCAAAGAATTTTTTTCGCTCCGCAGTACTGGTGAGCCGATGCATGCTGCACCAAAATCACCCATTTAGCGCCTGTGGCGCAATATCACTTGTGCACGCAGCGCCACCAATATCAAGCGACAGCGTGAGAGGCAAACTAGCCACGTGTGCTTCCGGTACCTGCGAAGAACCACCAGTTTAGCAGATTATTTCTATTGTTTGTTAAGAACCGAAAGAAGAAGGACTCGATGAAGAAGTAATGGCTGAGGCTGGTTCAGAATCTGTATCTTCAGATAGACAGATATACGCACGTACGAACGTACGTACAGCGTTACACGCGCGAGTCAAAGAGCTGCTTTCGCATCTAAAAAACCGCGGAGACCGCTGAACTTGAATCCAGATATTCGGGGTGGTATTCAAGTATTCTACTGGACAAATAAGTCAATATTAGCGCGATATAGTTAAAAAGCTTGTTTCGCAAGAATTACAGCATCGGCGTCAGCGTCGTTGGTTGTGAGCATAAAATAATCATCTTATGCGTGACTGAGAAATTGAAAATGGCTGGAATAAAATAAATAATGAATAATGCTCGGTTCAGTCTGAGTGTGGATAAAACCGGAATCGTTTGCGGGACAAGCGGTGACACAAACATTTACAAGAGTGGCGATACAAGACATGACATATTTAGCGACCATTTCACCGCGCGACCCCCACTATTATAAATTTCAGTTTCGCGAGCCTAAATTTACGACGTATGGCACTTTCATTTTTGCCGCTTTTTCATCGCTTACAGTTTTGGGCACCTCTGGTTTATGATCGCTGCCGGCAACACACCTTTGAACGTTCTTTACAATGCCCACAAAACGGGCGATTCCGATACTCACTGTAAAGTTAGTAAAATATAGAAAAATAATACGACGCAGACACTTTCTCTCGTGCTCCCATGGCAGTCATCTTTCGTCAAGAGGCAACAGAGCCTGCAGTGGCGGAAAGTCGGAGATATAAATTTGCGCGGGATTATGGGGGCCACACCGCGCCCAGCGAGGCGTCAAAGCTCCCCTGGGAGCGGGATTGGAGCGGATTTGTTCGAGCACCTGTGCGTCTCCTAAGGCGCTGCTGCCAAATATAGGGAAACCCGGAGGGCCTGTTATGTCTTTCATAACTCCCCCCCCTCCTCCTCCCAGTTTTAATCCCCGCTCGTACTTGGTCGCAACGCTTTAGTATTTAACCATATATGTAGGCCATTGTTTCATTATTTGTAACAGCAATGTTGCTTTTTAATTGTTGCAGCTGATTCTTCTGACGAACAACCTAACAACACGTACTTACGAGCGTGTTTTCAAAACTTTCTTAAGCAACTGCATTCCATTTGTTATATTTAGCCACGTGCTAATAGCCTGTCATCGCTAAGAAGGGAGTTCAGTCATTGGGTGCTTTAAGTATTGTTAGCGTTCGCAAGGCTTTCCGTATTCCAACTCAACTTTTAATAATATCTTCTAGTTCGCCCACCTTATTCATACCAGTTGAACAAAAAGTCTCAAAGCAAGTATCTTAAACCATGGCGTCGCGGTAACTATGCCTTGTCAGTGATATAAAGACTGGATGATGAAACTTTATCTCGTATAATTTGATGTGGAAGAGGACAGCCATGGTCTTGTGAGATTTTAGAACAATGACTTATCCTTAGCGAGTCCATGTACGGTGCGTGATATGTGACACGAGCATGAATATGACGAAACTGTTACGCCGAACGCTATGCAAGTCTCAAGAAATGACGCGTATGTGTATAATAGAGCTGCCTTCCAGTGCTTGCAGATTGCTTGCCAAAGGGCTACTCGTGATGGCGTCACTTCGACTTCATCTTATCTGTATTAGTTTATTCAAGGCTAAATTATTAAAGATTGCCTTGGGGTAGCCGACTAAAAGCTGAGAAATCGCCTGACTATAAATAGGTCGTGCCACCCTGGCCGCAATGTCAAAGAAACACACCAACAAGCAATTATAGTACAGAATGCACTGGTACATACATGGGTTCCAAGATTAAACACAATTGTGAGTTGAGTGCACAAGAATACAAACAAAGCCGTCTTTAAGGTGAATAGGTTCATTCCCACGCTGACTCAATTTTCTGTTCATGACCAGTAAATATTCAGCATAAACACGTTGCTTTAAAACTACAATGGCGCGTGTGTGTCGCAGGAACCCAGTAAATATCCCCGTTCCACACACTGGTCCACTAAATATTAGCAAAACTAACGCCTCCTCTAGAAAGATGTCTGCTGCATGAGAAGAAAAACAGCTGCCACACCCTTTCCCTCCTTGATTTTAGAATGTTCTCGGCTGCTAGCGTCACTTGTGGTAGACGGTGCAACAACGCAACACTTTGCATAGCCTCCGAAACAGTGGTGTACAGTTGCAGGTCTCGAACAACTCTCGACTGATGCGCCCCTATGGGCCACAGATGAAAAACGCCTAACTGGTACCATCCGCCACGTGATGATGATGGATGGATGGATGGATGGATGGATGGATGGATGGATGGATGGATGGATGATGGATGGATGGATGGATGGATGGATGGATGGATGGATGGATGGATGGGATGGATGGATGGATGGATTGGATGGCTGGATGGATGGATGGATGGATGGATGGATGGATGCTGGATGGATGGATGGATGGATGGATGGATGGATGGATGGATGGATGGATGGATGGATGGATGGATGGATGGATGGATGGATGGATGGATGGATGGATGGATGGATGGATGGATGGATGGATGGGATGGATGGAATGGAGGATTGGATGGATGGATGGATGGATGGATGGAGATGGATGGATGGAGGGAGTGGATGGATGGATGGATGGATGGATGGATGGAGGATGGATGGATGGATGGATGGATGGATGGATGGGATGGATGGATGGATGGATGGATGGATGGGATTGGATGGATGGATGGATGGATGGATGGATGGATGGATGGATGGATGGATGGATGGATGGATGGATGGATGGATGGATGGATGGATGGATGGATGGATGGATGGATGGATGGAGGATGGATGGATGGATGGAGGGATGGATGGATGGATGGATGGATGGTATGGATGGATGGAGGGATGATGGATGGATGGCTGGCTGATGGATGGATGGCATGGATGATGGATGGATGGATGGATGGATGGATGGATGGATGGATGGATGGATGGCCATGGATGGAGGATGGCGGTGGATGGATGATGGATGGATGGATGGATGGATGGATGGAATGGATGGATGGATGGATGGATATGGATGGATGATGGATGGATGGATGGATTAGGATGGATGGATGGATGGATGGATGGATGATGGATGGATGGAGGATGGATGGATGGAATGGATGGATGGATGGATGGATGGATGGAATGGATGGATGATGGATGGAGGATGGATGGATGGATGGATGGATGAGGATGGATGATGGATTGGATGGATGGATGGATGGATGGATGGATGGATGGTGGATGATGCGATGGATGGAATGGATGGATGGATGGATGGGATGATGGATGGATGGATGGACTGGATGGGATGGATGGATGGATGGATGGATGGCATGGATGGATGGATGGATGGATGGAAGTGGATGGATGATGGATGGATGGGTGGGTGGCGTGGGTGGGGTGGACGGACTGGACGGGACTGGACTGGACTGGACTGGAATGGACGGACTGGACGGACGGACGACGGAACGGAACGGAGCCGGACGGAACGGACGGACGGACGGACGGACGGACGGATGACGGATACGGCTCGTACCCTTTAGATCGCGCGGTGGCTAGCGCCGCCAAGCCGTAATACTTAATGAACCAAAAACTAGATTTATTTTTCCCCTAAATACTGAGGTTGAGGATTCGTACTTTGCAGCGAAGGGTTCAATTTCACTCGTGCCTTGACTTATCTACCAATCAGATAACCTCCTTCTAGTTAATTCTACCCGCTTAAAGTCTATGTTGCCCTCACTGTCTCTAAACCCCAGTGCTTTAAAAAACTCTGCACCATCAACCTGAACTACAGGGTGAAGCCCTTTACAGAACATTATCAAGTGTGTTGGCAGTTTCTTCTTCCTCTCCACACGCACTGCATACCGTGTCTACCCCTTCGTATTTTCCCCGATATGTCTTTGTTCGCAATACTCCCATCCTGGCCTCAAACAGTATAGAACTACCCCGAGTATTATCATAGATCCTTTCCTTGGCTATTTCCTGTTTAAAAGTTCAATAGATCTCTAGTGCGGACTTCTCAATCATGCCAATTCTTCACATATCGATCTCAGCTTCCTTCACCTTCTTTTTAACCGATAATTCATTTAGGGGCGAAGCTCCTTATGGCGTGGCTTGGCGTCCCTCGTAGGTAACCACCAGTGGCACATACCCGAAATAGGTATAACACTTGCCCTCCACGGTGGTGCCAGTGAGAGATTTCTTCTGTGCGTTGTTTAACAATAAAAAATAGTGCTCAATGTACATGCCAATGGCTGCTAATGGGGAATGAGAGACATGAGCATTCGGCTTTTAGTCAACGCGCACGCTGCGATCCCCATTAGCAGCCATTGGCATGTACATTGAGCACTATCGGACAAGAAAGGGATGCTACATTATACTCGCTGGGTGTAACCTCCTTAGCTTTAGAAAGGTTTAGCGAGCGTTGAGCCGCAGTGCCACTGAATACAATGAACTTGTATATACCATGAATGAACTCAAGGTGGTTAAAAATGAGAAGTAGATACGAAGCGCAAGCCGTAAGAAAGTAAAAGCCGAATTCTCCTGTCTCTCATTTCTCATTAGCAGCCATTGGCATGTAAATTGAGCCCTATCTGACAGGGAAAGGTTGCTACGTTATACTCGCTGGGCGTAAC
The DNA here is from genome assembly GCA_013436015.1 of Rhipicephalus annulatus. Lineage (NCBI taxonomy): Eukaryota > Metazoa > Arthropoda > Arachnida > Ixodida > Ixodidae > Rhipicephalus > Rhipicephalus annulatus. The sequence continues at coordinate 287,805 of WOVY01010859.1, read as the reverse complement.
CTCCTTGGTTTTCGAAAGGTTTAGCGAGCGTTTGGTCGCAGTGCCATGAATACAGTGAACTAGAATATACCATGAACTCGAGGTGGTTAAAGGTGGGAAGTGGACCCAAAGCGCAGGCCGTAAGAAAGTGTGCGTGTGCCACCTCTCGTTTAGTCCTTGGAATGTCCGCTGGATGGCGGTGCTTCTATATGGGGAATATATGATAAAAAGATGCGAGATGGTGGGACTTGGAGTGTTGAATAGATGAACGAACGGACACACAAACAGATATGGATGGACGCATGAACGGACGCAGGGGCGGATGCACGAAAGAACACAGGGACGGGCGCACAAACAGACGCATGGATGGTCACACAGACGGACGCATGGACGGACGAATGCTTCACCCCACTCTCCATCATTCACTCCGTGGATATGCTGCCATTTTTTTTTGGTTTGGCCCGCTGCTGTTTTCCAAGTATTTACCAGTCAATTTTCTCGTTCGCTTCCGCCATTTTGTATCGACATTCTTCATGTACAAGTAGCTGAATACCTTCCTAGCCCAACGCTCCTCCCCAATTTCTCTCAATCGCTTCTCAAACTTTATCTTGCTGCTAGCTTCCCAACCCTCAAATGATGTCCATCCCATACCATCTTGTTACTCCCTGATTTGGTGTATTCCCGTAAGCTCCTAAGGCAAGCCTACCTATTCCATGTTGCTTAATTTCTAATCTTGCTTGAACTTCTGATCTCATGCACAAGACTGCATTGCCGAACGTCAGACGAGGAACCAAGACCCCTTTCCATATTCCTCTCACAACATCATACCTATTGTAATTCCACAGTGCCCTGTTTTTCATTACCGCTGCATTCTTGTTACCTTTAGTCGACACGTATATTTCGTGTTCCCTTAGGTACTCGGCCCCATTGCTTATCCATACGCCCAGATACTTGTATTTATCTGTTATCTCTAGCTCGACCTCCACGTATTCTAAGCTCACAACCTTCATTGTCATTAAAAATCATGACTGCTGATTTTTCCTTACTGAATCTGAAATCTAACCTATCTCCCTCACTACCGCAGATGTCCACCAATCTCTGCAAATCTTTCTTGTTGTCGGCCATTAGCACTATATCATCTGCGTACACCAATGCTGGTAGTGCCTGTTCAATGAGTTTTCCTTGTTTGACAAACGAGAGCTTGAAGCCCAGCCGACTTCTCTCTAATTTGGCCTCTAATCCTTGTAGGTACATCATGAATAACAAGAGTGACAGAGGACACCCCTGCCTAAGCCCCCGTTTCACCTCTGTGGGCTTAGATACCTGTTTTTCCCACTTTATAACTACCTTGTTACTTTTATAGATCTCCTTTAAAAAATTAGTGACTACATTTTCCGCTCCCAGTGTGAGCAGTATTCCCCACGATTCCTCTTGAACTACGCTATCGTACGCTCCCTTGATATCCAAAAATGCTAGCCACAGGGGCCTGTGTTCCTTTTCTGCTATTTCGATGCACTGCGTCAGTGGGAACAGATTGTCTTCCAACCTCCTGTGTTTCCGAAACCCATTCTGCAGTTCCCCCAGCATCCCCTCATCCTCCATACGTGCCTGCAGTCTTTACAATCTGCATCGCCAGCCTGTAGACCACTGATGTCACTGTTATAGGACGGTAGTTGTCTATGTCAGCTTTGTCCCCTTTTGTTTTATAGATCATGCTCATCCTGCTAAGTTTCCATCCGTCGGGAACTTCTCCATCGATTACTATTTTGCTCACTGCCTCTCTCAAAGCCTGCTTAGACTTCGGACCTAATGTCTTTATCAGCATAATTGGAATGCCATCTGGGCCTGTTGATGTACTACTAGGAACCTTTTTTCAGCCCTTTCCCACATCTTGTGTTGAAAATGGAGCCATTGCGCCACTTCATTCATCCTCGTCTATTGTGCTGCATAAAGCACTTCTGTGTTGAAATTTTTACTGTCACCCTTGTTCTTATATATTCAATAGCTTCGTCCCTTTCTAGCCTAGCACCTTGAGCTGTAGTTATAAACCTCTGCTCTAGGCTCGTCTCATTTCTTAGGGAGTTTAGATGGTTCCAAAATTTCGCAGCTGCCTTTCTATCTTTTTTACGTACTTTTGCCAGCCACTCGGCTCCCTTTCTTCTAATGTTTTCATTGATCAGAAAGAATGCATCCCTTCTACAGCTTAGAAAGGTTTCCCATTTTCTTTCAACATCATCTGTCAGTTCACCCCGCTGCTTAGCATGTCTGTGTTCCCTAGAGGCTTCCTGACGTTTTGCTATGGCTCTCTGAACTTCCTCATCCCACCAACTTTTGGGTTTGTGTCTTCTTTTCCGGGGTGACTTGTCACGTGCCTTGGCAAGCTCTAGCTCAAACAGTCTAATTAGATTCGTGTGTGTTCACACTGTTTTATTATCCTCAGTGATAGTGTCGGTCGCAAGTGCCACCGCACGGCGCTTGTTTAAAACTGAAGGTAGGTCAACTCCGCTGGGAGTGCGAGCCATTCCTCAGGCATCTTTTTCGAGGAGGCGTTGAGGAAAACGCATGACCGGCAAATGCTGACTAGGCTCCATGCTTTTCGGCCTGTCTTGTAAAGAGTGCTGTGGGGGTGATTGCGCGTGCACCTGATTGATGGTTTTGATAATTTTGTATCGACGACACGCGGCAAGCCCCGAGAATAACGACGTTGCTGCAAATAAAACCACGTGTTCGTGTGATGTTCAAACATTTAGCATGAATGCCATTGATCATTATCTGGGTTGAAACGTCTTTTCACTCTAGAAATATTCAGCTATCTTGTTCAAGCAATTTAATAGAACGAGTCTAAACTCGGGTATACTCGTAAAGGTTCATTTGTAGAAAACATCCTGAAAATATGAGGCAAGCACTCGTCCAGCTTTTGTTTCTCCTCTCATTTCTCTTTCAGTGAAGCGTTGTATGTCAAGGTGAAACACAATTATTTTGTCGCATATACTCAAGAACTTCTAGCGCGTATATACTAAGAAGTTTCAGGAAACCCTACTACTCCTCTGTGCCAATAATAATGATGAAGAGAACACACAGATGGCAAAAATCAATTAAAACTTTCGTGTAGACAGTAATCATTATTTGAGAAGACGTCAATGAACCATCAATACAAACGCAGTGATGATCAGCAGGGTAAAATGTTACACAGTGACTGGCAAACTATTCGTTCGGAGTGCTTGGACAGTTGTTTTTTTTTCTGACCGTTTCGTGCCTTGAATTACAAGCCTTGCGTGGGGCCTATTTCTTCAGACTATACACTATATTCAACTTATGTAATTTTTTAGCCACAACTGCCCGATAAAGGCTTGCTGTTATGCAGAACTAACTAATAACAATAGCTTTCTTAATATCTGTGTTCTGGGAACAAGTGTGCGTACAACCCTTTTCCCACGGAAACGACGGGAAATTTTAGCAGCACATAATTAGGGTTGGTAAAGGAAGCCAATTCTTAAACTCCTCGCGTAACGTTTCTTTTCTAAAGCTCGTGCTGGCGGTATATTTAGTTGAACAGCTGGTCAGCTCCTACACAATAAAATTTACTTTACGAAGACATCCAAACCCCAAGAATTTGACATGCACTGTTTAAATTCTACTTGTGTAAAACACTGAGAATTGATGCTTATGTATGAACTTATTTAGAGCTAACGCTCCTCTATTTATGAAATATGTTCTAAGAAAGTGTTCTTTCAGCAATTCTTTAGTGATAAGAGGCCAAGCAGGTCTCACGCGAAGGGATGGCTTATGAAACTTCTTTCCATATTATGAGTGACTTCAACTGCAAAAATTGGTAGCCAGAATTATAGAACAATATTTTTAGTGACAGATACTCTTAGGCTTGAACCTCGAAAAGCTTGGCTGGCACAGGGTTTCCATCAGTGGCCACTTTGTGCCAAATTTGCTTTTATTACCAGTTTGCTAGTTTAGTTTGAGCCTATCACTTTATTGTAACTGCTCAATTGAACTTCTACGTTGGCACATTTAGTAAATAAAAAGCGAACAAGTTGAAGCGTTATCTTGTATTTTTAAGCTTTTCAGTCGTGTTCTCTATGTAGAAGCATGAACCCTTCCCTACCTTCTCTCTCTCTGGCATTTTTGGCATGTTGCGCTTTGAAAAGAAAACTCACACGTGGCGTTACTGCAAAGATGAACAAGTGCTTGCTCATCGGAAACTATGCTGCAAACGCTGGCTACCTTGTATGCTGACGCGGCGCAGTGGTGACGAATTCTAAAGAACAGCGTGCATCCTTCTCTGAATTTTACCAAAGCATATATGCAAAACCAAATACCGTTACACTATTTTACACTGAACCAGCTTTCCATACTTGAATCTGGAATGTCATTATGATAGTTTTACTAACTATTTTCCGCACATGGCATCAAGAGAAATAGCTTCAACGTTTAAATATCTTGCTTAGTTTTTTTATTGTGACGTAGGCTTGCCTTTAAGGCAAAACAGTTTTGCGAGTATGTTTGTTAAATGTGCGCCATAAGGTCGGTGTTGTGTATCAAGTGAAGTAGTTTCTTGTGAAATGTGTTGTCTTATATCTAGCGGGTGTAACTAGTTGTGTCACTGTAGCGATTGCCGGCTTGAAGGAGGTGACGGGAGCGTTCCGGCTGTAACCCTTGACAAGTCCATATAAGGTGGTGTGCATCCGGCTCCGCCGCCGAGGTCTAGTGGATAATGTACTTGGCTGTTGACCCGCAGGTCACGGTATCGAATCCCGGTTGCAGCGGCTGCATTTTCGATGGAGGCGAAAATGCTGTAGGCCCATTTGCTCAGACTTGGGTGCACGGTAAAGAACTCCCAGGTGGTTGAAATTATCGGAGACCTCCACTACGGCATCTCTCGTAATCATATTGTAGTTTTGGGACGTTAAACCCCACATATCAAATATATCAATCGTGGTATGCATCTGCTTGCATCACTGAAGCGGTACAGTACGGACACGTATCACCAACAGATAAATGTGGCCAGTTCCATGATGATATAACAGCCGGTGTAAGGGCCGCCCCTGCCCTAAGCCTCCTAATCATAACTTATTCCGCCCTAATAAGGTGAGGGGGGAGAGAGCAGACACACACTGTAATAAGAGCACGTGTATCCTGCAGCAGAGCATCTTACTTAGTTGTAAGTCAGGAACTCGCGTTGCAAGAGCTTCGCATGTTATCTGCGAATGCATACCAGCCTGGAGAGCCTATATATGTTTTTTTTTATTTTTTGGAACCTATATGTAGTTTTAGAACCAAGCAAGAGAAAAACGTTTTGTGCTCCTCATTATGTTCGAATTCAAAATCATATTTATTTTTGAAAGATAAAAACTCTGCATATATTTTTTATAAAGACCATGCTCATATAAGACTACACACAGAGAAAAGAAAATCACACATGTGCAGGTTCTTTCACTTGTGTGTTGTCCTATTTAGGCATTGCACAATTAGCCACTCGGCTAATGTTACTTGTCCGTAGATTGTAAAAAGTTCTCTATATCTAGCTGCAAAACTGGCATTTCTATTAAATGAGAAGGCTACTTTTGATGAAAAACTGATAGACAACAGAAGAAAGCGCTTGTCTTTGTCTCCTCTTATGTGTCCCAATGTAGGACATTGCGCAGTTTGTACTTGAGCATTTTGCTTTAAAATTCATCTAATGTCATCACTGGGTTAGTGATATGTGTCTGAACAGCAACGGTTAAAGTGCTGCTTTTGCAACTGGGCAGGGGTGGCTTGAATGGCGCTGCACACAATACACTTCAAACTGGCGCGCTCTAAAAAGTCCCTCATCACTCATTATGTGACTTTTTCCAAAAATTATTTAATGTCTAGATTAAATAGTTTATTCGATGGTCTTGTAAAGTGAAAGACTCGGTACGCTGTTTTTATTGGATACCTTCTCATGCCGCTATCATCGATTCCGAAAGAGTGAACGCCGTTTAAAAAGAAGTGTCGTAAAGAGAAACAATCAGCTAGGAATTTTATAGCCCGGATTTTTCTGGTTGCGTTGAATTTCGAAACACGATGCTCATGTACTGAGTCACCCTAATTATATTACGATTATTTAAAAGTGAATGTACTCCAGCATGAAAAGTTTGAACAGGGCCGAGAACCACTATATTATAAAAGTAATGTACATTTGCGGCGCAGAACACTATATTTGACCCTGCAACTGCTTTACTGTCGAAAAAATAGATTAGACGGCCTTTCGAAAATGATATATCACTGCACATATGCGCCCAGGATTGTACAGTGTTCCCCTAAATAGTGACCGGAGGGTACACGGACGTCTACTGATTTCTGTTTTAAAATCTACGCTATGATAAACAAATACACATTTACAGAAGACTCGTGATCAGAGAGAAAGACGAGCAGGTTGAACAGTGTTGCCCCTGATAACACCACTTGTAGGTGACACCTTAAACCACCGAACATGGGGCTCGTAGGAATTTTACGTTAAGGTCATCCTTCAGGCAAACTGTTTTTATGCGTACGTGCCTGTGTCTAGCAGCCCATCAGCATCGTCTTTGCGCGAGGCTTGGTTTGAGTGGCACCGAGCCGAGCCGAGAGTGGCTGTGGAATCCGGTCCCTCGTGTGAATGCAACTTACCTAGAATAAAAGAGAATGCAATGATGTAGAATGAGAGTAATAACATTCGCCGCCATTTATATGAAACAACCTTGCCTTAAAGTTTTCCTTCTATGCTCAGGCGGCTTTAGTTGCTATGCGGTGCATGCCAGCGTACTTGGGTATCTTTCAATCTTAAGTAACGTACACTCGGAAGTTCTACTATTTCTCGTTTTCTCCCCGCTATTCATCTTATCAATGCTACCCATCGTCGTGGCACAGCAACAGTGCGTAGTAAAGGAAAGCACGTAATCTTTTATGCAACCACTTCGTCGACTGGAAGCTCTTCCTGTTGCTCAATATTACTTTGGTTTTGCGACGTCAAACCCCGAAGATTCATAGCACCGTCTTGTTTTTTTTGTCAATGACCTTCGTGTTTCATATCATTTTTGACATTCCAAGCAAGATCACTCTTTTCTGTCTCCCTGAGAAAAAAAAGCAACAGCTTCGGTTCATCAATAAACTACTCAAACATGGAGAGAGAGAGAGAGAGAGATAAAGATGCAAGGAAAGGCAGGGAGGTTAACCAGACGCACATCCGGTTTGCTACCCTGCACTGGGGAAGGAATAAAGGGGAGAAAAGAGGTTGCAGAAAGATGAGAAGGTACACACAATCACAAGCACACTCGGGGAGCATACACAGTTTACAGGTGGTCGCTCAGGTTTGTTGACTTAAGGTAAAGTAGCAGTGCTTTAGTTGCTTTCTGCGCAACTGAGGCAGATGCCCAAGGCCCTAGTATCTTCTGCACACAAAATGGTCCGGGGTCAAGTCGATTCAAAACCATCCGTAGCTGGCATCGCTGTGTGTCGTAGCAAGCGCAGCTGCACAGGACGTGTTCGATGGTCTCTTCATCTCCGCAGTAGTCACAAGTAGGAGTGTCTGCCATACCAATGCGAAAGGAGTACGCCTTTGTGAATGCAACACCCAACCAAAGGCGGCATAACAGTGTCGCATCGGAGCGGGAAAGGTGTGATGGTAGCTTTAGCTTGAGCGAAAGATCCAGTTCATAAAATTGACACCTTTGGAAGGTGGTAGACGACCAGAACGTGCGTGTGAGATCTCGAGCCAGCAGGTAAAGTTGTCTTGCTGCATCATTCCTTGATAGAGGAATCGGGACTACACGGGTTTCTTCATGGGCTGAGCGGGCTGCATCATCGGCTAATTGATTTCCGGTAATACCGATATGTCCAGGCAGCCATTGATATATAATATCATGCCCTCGTGCTAGAGCTTCATGATGGCAATGTCTTATTTCTTCTACCAGTTGGTCATGGCTCCTCCTACGCATGGTAGACTGCAAACTCTGAAGCGCTGCCTTCGAATCACAGAATATGACCCATTTTCCTGGACGTTCTTGAACGAGATATTGTAAAGCAGCCCTTATAGCAGCAAGCTCTGATGCCATAGATGTAGTCATATGCGACAACTTAAACTTGATTGTCATTTCTGCAGCCGGAATTACAGCGGCACCTGATGAGCTGCTGGATGAGACGGACCCATCAGTGTATATCTGCATTCGGTCTAAGTACAACTCATGTAATAATAGCAGTGTAGCTTGCTTCAATGCTACTCTGGAGTGACTGCTTTTCTTTTTGATTCCCGGAATTTCTAGACGTACTTGCGGCTGGTCGAGGCACCATAAAGGGCATGCCGTTCTCGCAGCTGGCGTATGTCCTGATGGAATGCTGTTTAGGTGCTTGGCTATGACATCTGAAAACGTAGCACGTGGTCTTCCGGAAGGTAGAAGGGCCAAGTGGTGGTCGGGGACACGGCTAGCATGTCGAATGTGCGCTCTGAGGCAATCCACAACTATATATGTCCTGACCGGATGGTCTTTGGCAAGCATGACTGTGGCATAAGTAGAAGCGCATCGGGGCAGTCCTAGGCAGATACGCAGTGCCTGACCCTGCAAACACTCCAATGAATGAGTATTCGATTTGCAAGTGTTAGTCAGCACCGGCAAGCTGTAGCGCAATAGACCCAGAAATAGGGCCCTGTACAGCTGTAGCATAGAGGCCACAGAAGTTCCCCATGCTTTACCGCACAAGAATTTCATGATATGCACAATAGATAGCAGTCTCTTCTTCAAGTACGCACATTGTGGGCTCCACGAAAGACTTCTGTCGATAATTATGCCCAGGAAACGATGCGTCCGTGCATATTTGACACTCTGCCCATTGATGTAAACAGGGTATGGCGTCATTGGTTTGCGTGTAAACGCCATCAACGCGCACTTCACAGTTGATATAGTTACGCCTTGTTTCTGAAGGTAGGCTGTTGTGAGGGTTGCTGCCCGCTGTATTTGTGCACGCACCTGAGGGCGAGTAACTGCAGCACTCCAGAGGCAAATATCATCGGCGTATATGGATAGGCACACCGACTTTGGCAGAACCTTCACCAGACCAATGAGGGCCACATTGAACAATGTGGGGCTTAAAACACCTCCCTGAGGTACTCCGCAGTAGGTGTAATGTTCAGCAGTTTTACCCTCATCAGTTTTACTCAAACATGGAAGTTAGAGTAATGCTATTAAGAGATCGACGTCTAAACGTTGACGAGACTACGAGTGGTTCCTCAATGCACACACTTTTACGTTTATTTCTGTTTGCGACGTGCTATTCGACGGCCTCACAATTAGTGTTAGAATGAAAACGTTTATACCGCAAGTTTTCTCATTTTAGAAAAAGATAGACGAGTTTTCCTTAAGAGCAGGCTTTCAAGCAAAGGTAGTGTACGTGGCTGTCATCTGCCAGGCCTTTACCACAAACATTCACATTAGATTTAAATCAATGAAATTGTGGAAAAAGAACAGAAACACGGCAATTGCAGCTGCTAAATGCCATGCTCAATGAAGCAAAGCCTAAATATCTTGTGAAAGTTTCGCACTGCACACGCGTAACATGAACATTGTATGTTTATTGTACACAGACAGAATGCCCCGCCGCGGTGGTCTAGTGGCTAAGGTACTCGGCTGCTGACCCGCAGGGCGCGGGCTCAAATCCCGGCTGCGGCGGCTGCATTTCCGATGGAGGCGGAAATGTTGTAGTCCCGTGTGCTCAGATTTGGGTGCACGTTAAAGAACCCCAGGTGGTCTAAATTCCCGGAGCCCTCCACTACGGCGTCTCTCATAATCATATAGTGGTTTTGGGACGTTAAACCCCGCATATCAATCAATTACACAGACAGAATTTACATGCTTGTTACGTAATCATGCATGGTCTGTCGGCATAGCCGAGAATCGATCATTTTTTATCACTGATACTGAAAAGGAGAAGACTTTTGTTTCATTTTCTTGGGACCGATTTTTGTTTATGGCATGAAAACCGATATCCTAATCAACCTATTTTATATCCCTTTCTGTCCCAGCGACCAGTGTACTGTACATGCTACAGAGGGCGGTACAGAAAAGAAAGCGGAGCCATAATCAGAGCTGGAACTATTCTGCAGCTCCTGTAAGAAGCGAGCAACATTGTTTTGAATATTTTTTCTTCCTCAGCTTCATTCTTTGATGGGGGCACTTTAGAATATGGATGTCATTTACAATAAAAAGATTGCGCATTGTGTTGTTAAATATACAAAAATATCTTAGGAACTTTCTTCGCGCAATACAAATAATTTAGATAACGCGACCTGTCAGATGTTCTCCTGAATTAATAATGCGGAAAGGCAGCTTTTGTAAACAGTAGTTCGCTCACAATGCGGAAATGTTTTATGCCCCGTACACTGGACACCAGGATGCAATTTGATCACATCATGGCAAACATGCAAAAAAAAAGAAAACTAGGCGTGAGCGTCAGGTGACAGACTTGAAGCCCAGCTGTGAAAAAGTAAACAGGAGCATCCCGGAGCACGAAGAAGGAGCGGTGTAAGAGAAATTTGGCTTGTGGACGCTAAGCGCACTCCCTGATAGGTTGTTTACGTACATGACGCTATGTGCGACCGGTAGTAACCATAAGAATTTTTTCTCGGATCAAGACAAACCATTTCTGTGTTTTGTTGGACGATTAACCTTCTGACAGAACCAAAAGCAACTTTTTCAAGGAAGGAAGGAAGGAAGGAAGGAAGGAAGGAAGGAAGGAAGGAAGGAAGGAAGGAAGGAAGGAAGGAAGGAAGGAAGGAAGGAAGGAAGGAAGGAAGGAAAGAAGGAAGGAAGGAAGGAAGGAAGGAAGGAAAATACCAAAAGAGAAGGCAGTGAGGTTTTCCAAGCACATGCCCGGTTTGTTAACCTACTCTGGGAGAATAGAAAAGGGGAGCATAAAGATACGATAGAGAGAAGAAGAGAAAAGACGAAAAACTGTCAGTGCATGAACTGAAACGTGTGTAGCAGTGTCAATACACAAAATTTAAATGTGTTCACATAGACCTGTAGTCCTCGAAAAGCGCAAGAGTGCTTTGACGGCCTTATGAGGCGACAATAAAAATAGCATATTGTGTATACCCAAGAGTATAACAAAGGAATCCTAGTGTCCAGTATACTGGACATCTTTCGACCATGAACATCATTACACTTAGAGTCTCGGGAATTGTTTCCGTGCTTTTCAACAGATTCTTAGGTAGAAACGAACTCACAAAAGGTTTTGTTCCATCCTATGAAAACTCCTGCACGCCAAGATATATCAGCAGGGAAATTTGAACACGTTATCTCAAAACAAGTATTTTAAATAGAGCAATGAAAAAAATTATAATATTTGTGTCACAATGCAACACACGGATAACCTCAAGCAACTGACAGTACACGATTGCAAACATCACGTAATAATGTAATCTTATTAGTGGAAAAAGTCACACCATTATTACAAGAACTGCAATAGGATAAAGCAGTCCTAATAATCAAATAGATAAATAGATTTATTGCATCTCTCTTCAAACCTAATTTCTCGCACATACCACAACTGCTTTTTTATTTTTATTTATTTTTTCTTTATTCTATTATTGGTTTAACATAGCTGAAGCGTTGTCCAGTGCACAAGAGCCCGGAGGTTCTTTTAACCCACAGTCTTTGCATTTGCCAAGCTCACGTCCTCATTAGGTGTCATTTTAGATCGCCTTTCTTCCGCTATATTGGCAGTCAATGGTGTAAGAGAAATATGGCGTTAGTGGTTGCCACACCTACCTTTAGCTGATAACTCCTGTACGTTTCTTGAAATAACCACAACGGAGAGATTCGTAGAGAGCGGGAAAGAGCGGGCGAGAAAATGTATACTCTGTGTACTGAGATGTTCGTGACGCCCACCTCACTCAGCAGGTCCAAAGCCAGGCAAGCAGCCGATAATCTCTGAGCCTGCCATCACGAGTGAGCTGCCGATGCGACCGAGACTCGGATCGGGGCTGGGCGCGTACACCGCTTACTCTATTCTACGGCCGCTCTCTTCAAACAAGACGCTACCGGGAACAGGTCTCCGTGCGGCCCTCTATACCCAACCTGGCGCTTCTTTGGGAGATCGCCGTCCCGGGGTCGGTGTTTGCGAAGGGCGTACTTTGGCCCCGGGGAATGGTACACGCACCGTATCGTCAGGCGAAGAAAGAGTACGTGGTGGGCTGCGGGTTGGAGAGAGGACATGCGTGTCTCCAAAGTACGCCAGGCTCTTGATCTTCCGCTGCGCTCGCAAGCGATACCCGCGTTCTTGTCCCTCATGCAGGGCGTGTTTGTTTAGTGCTTTTTTCCAGGTTGACCTCCATACTGCCTCCCTATCTGCATTGCTTGCTCTCTTTCACTGCTTCCACACTTGACAGTTTTTTTTCCCGTGAGTGCAACGCTTCCTTTATACGGATTGATTGATATGTGGGGTTTAACGTCCCAAAACCACTACATGATTATGAGAGACGCCATAGTGGAGGGCTCCGGAAGTTTAGACCACTTGGGGTTCTTTAACGTGCACCCAAATCTGAGTACACGGGCCTACAACATTTCCGCCTCCATCGGAAATGCAGCCGCCGCAGCCGCGATTCGAACCCGCGCCCTGCGGGTCAGCCTTCCTTTATACGGTCGTCCTATCCCATGTGGTCTAGTTTACACAGACATCTGTTCACGAACACAGTTTGCAGCCGTGATATTGCGCTTGAATCAGAGATCCTCCGGGTAAGAAGGAGCAGTTCGGGTGCTTCAGTGCGCAAACGGTGACTATAGAGCGAGCATTCATTCGCACTGGGACGTTAGCGCGTCGGAGACAAAGGGTTCGCTATCCAATCCGGACCTTCCACGTGTGCAAGTGTGGTTTGTGGAATTCGAGTACATCGTAAACACTGTCCCACGTGTAGGCGACGATTCAGTCACACTTAAGTTTGCTCCGAACCAGTAGGGCTATTTTGAAGCACGTTGAAATAGATGCTTGGACGATAGGATCATATTCGCTTACATGGAACTTGAGCGGAGTGCTGATTCATGGGGATTCACTGAAGCTGCGAACGCCGGAATTTTCGCAAGAACTCTTTGTTAAAGCTTCTTCAAATTCAGAACCAATCGTGTTCGAAAGCATCATACACGCTGTGTACCGAATCACTGTTTCGCGAAACACCGACAGTTCTGTGCTATTAAGATTAACTTCAAAATACAATATCTTTAAACGAATTGTTACAATTGGTTAGCACACCTAAATTACTCTGCGAGCTGAGTATGTGTCGCTACTTGCTACAATTCACACAGCATTCTGCATACTGCTCAGCCAAAAAGAAACCGTAAGATAGCACAATTTTAAATTTTGATAACGAAGGAATAATTTTGCGTAACACTGTGTAGCACTTTCTTAAGTGGCGGTGATTCAGTAAGACTTCATTATTTTATTTATTTCAAATGCTGCATATTTAGGCAGCTTTATATATTACTTTCAGTATTAAATGGAATTGCACTGATGCATAACTGTGTGATTATTCAAGAGCAACCTCATACTTTTATTATGTTTCTATTGAAAGTGTTTGAAAGCTAGTTGCCTCGAATATGCAACGAGATACTGTGGGGCAGCAAATCGACACATGAATAGGTGTATGCCCAAAAACAACACGTTAAAACGTGAAAATAACTGCACAGTAGTTATTGTGTAATTATAAAGGCTCTAATGGTAAATGCTAAACTTTGTCCTAAAGTTGGAAACAGGAAAATCTTAAACAGAAACTATTCCGTCATGAATTTTCTCTGAACACCACCGAATTACCGCGTCGACTTGTACGGGTGCTAGGTGATTCACACGTGATTAACTATTAAGTATATAAGCATTGAAATAGCACGTATCGAAGGCAAGCCATCGCTTTTCAATGCCATAAAGCATCGGCTATACTTCCGTAAAGGCTTTACACTTCAACGGATACATTGCCAGCGTATGACATGGAGGTCCCTGTTATGCTCTAATGATAGATTTCTTTTGTGCTTTGTGTTTTGTCACCACTGGTATTACTCAATTATCTATAATACCTCTTATGCCCGAGTCAAAATATTATGAGTACCGAATGGGCTGGTAAAATGCGCTAAAAAGTGGATGCTTGATCGCTGGCTTCAGGTTGATGATAATGAAGTGATGCAGAACGTCAGATGGGATGCCATTCTGGTCTTGTCCTGTTTTGACAGAATAGGGTGTCCGCCATGGCGAAGCAGTGGTTAAGATGCTCGGCTGCTGAATCGAAGGTGGCGGGTTCGATCCCTGCAGCGGTACCTCTACCATTTCGCCTCCATTTAGATGGAGGAGAAATGGTAGAGGCCCGTGTCGTACGTGGTGCTAGTGCACGTTAAAGAACACCAGATGGTAAAACTTTCTGAAGCCCTACACTACGGCGTCTCTCATATTCATATTTTTGTTTTGGCGGGTTAAAAACATAATAATAATAATAATAATAATAATAATAATAATATTATTATTAATAATTATTATTATTATTATATATATTAATTATATATTATTATTATTATATATTATTATTATTATTATTATTATTATTATTATTATTATTATTATTATTATTATTATTATTATTATTATTATACTGGACGAGTTATGGGGCAGCGTGATGAAAAGCCTAGCAAGATTAACGCGTTTTAAGTTCGGTTACGCTTTGAAGGTATGAGTAGTCAGAAAGGTTAATCTTGCGCCACGGTATTGCACAGTTTTCATTGTTTTAGCGCTGTTACATTGATGACGGACCAAAACGGCGCATGCGTATACGAGCTTGGGTCTGATAGTGTCAGACAGGCAAGTAGTTTGACATTGGATAGAAACTAGACAGAGGTTTCGGCGCAGACAGCCAAAAGCGTGTTCAGCTTACGGTAGGTTTTAGCGCGAAGGAAACACGAGAGACGGACGAGCTACCGTAAGAATGAGCCAACTAGCCGAACAAGTCACTCTGCTGGTTAGCTTACTTAGTAAAGTGTCTTGTGTGAAGAGACCGTGTAAAATCGGAACACAAGTGGACACCAGATACTCTTATGGACTTACAGATACAACTGCTAATTCTATTCACCTATAGTCGGAAAATTTCTGCAAATGACGCAATGTTTTGCCATTACAGATACCTAGAAAAGAGTTAGCATATAATAAATAGTACACTATCGTTTCAGTTGAGAATTCACTTACGCATGAAAACAATTAACATCGAGAGAAACAAGAAAATGTTCGTACTGCTTCTCTGAAGTTATGTCCACCGTATATTGTGGGCTAGCTTGTCTTTTAATGCATTACGATACAGTATCTGTTTCTGTTTCAACGCAGTAGGTGCATTTCGCTTTTACTCAGTAAGCAGCTTATGATGAGTTGTTCAGCTATACTGTATTACTGTTCTTAATCTTTTACTCTTTATTAAGGGGCTGAACGTGAGGAGATCCGTAATGAGTGAGCGTACGTTTGCTTACGTGTGGGTTGACGTAGCGATACTGTGTACAAGGCATAGACGTCGGCTTGGCGTTAAACAAGAAGCTCGGAGCATGCGTGAAATGTCGCGTCGATATAAAAGAAGAAGACAGGAAGTACAAGGCATGCCAACTTTTAAGCACTCTGGTATTGCGTGTTCCTGTCGGACACGTCGTTGCTACCAACTGTCAAGCAGCTCTCAAATTAAAGTTGCTGCGTGGCCCCGCTGGTAAAGTTATTTTCGAACGAAGCCGTTTTAGTTGCGTTTGTCTTTTATTTATTTTACCGTTCAACGTTTCGAGTGGTACTATTGTTCATTGTACGTGTCACTCTCGCTCCGCGAAAAAAAAAAGAAAAAACCAACTACAGTAATCACGACGGGCGAGCCGAGTCTGTCCACCAAACGGCGAAGCTCGTCCCAGCCAAAGTCGAGAACCAGCAATAAACCTTCCGAGTTCTATTGCATGAGCTAAAATAGAAAAAAAAATTACATCAGCACTCAAAGATAAAAAAAATCTTCGTTTCCCAGAGGTCCGACTTTCGACAACAACGACTCGTGGACAAGACTAAAGAAGCATCACGCAAAGACTACCGTCTTTTTTTCTTTTTTTAAGTCCAGAACTTGACGGTATAGGGCAATACACTTCAGTACAGGCACCAGTGACTTAGCTGTCCCGCGCTAAATCGATTTCATTGTGAATCCAATGAAATGGAAAAAAGCTTCGCACCGTCATGGCTTGTATTTTTGTTTTGTCCTTGAGAAAGCGCAGGATAGGATCGTAGGACAAGATAGCTAGAAAACACTCGGATCGCAATATGTGTGATAACTGAGAAAAGGAGGGCTGACGGGTGGAAGTGGTAACAAATTTTGGGAAGGACTTACACGCAAGCAAACGGCAATCAAAGGAATGGACTAGTTGGTAAAGAAAATATCATATAAACGTGAGCAATTTTTTTTTCGAAATGACGTACAACAGAACAACTTGCCCGGAAGGCGACTAGGTTAAGGAAAGTGCCTGAAAAAAGCGGCAGCCAGTATCGAACATTAATGCTTCCAGAGCTGAGAATTTTTTCTATTTGTTTACTTTTTGGGAGCAGATTGCCGTTGGCGGAAAAAGAAGGAACAGTGGTTCGCGCTAAAAGCGACCGAGATAGCAACAAACATCTAGCGAGAAAATTCGGAGATATCAAAGAGCAAATTAGGAGAGAACAAGAAGCGATCGCGAGGCTATTTTGATGAGTAAAGATGGAAACGAGAAAAAAACAACAACATAGAAGCTCGACTACGATTGCAGCTATTTTCCAGCGTTAGCTGAGGCCGCTCATAAAAGTAGAAGGCGAGGTGAGTAGACAGAGTAGAAAAAACGTCGACAACAAGGTAGGACAATGGACACGGCTTATGATCGACGCAAACTTCACAGCTCAATTGAAATATATTATTACTGTGCAGTTTTGTACTTGGTTGATATTTCATGAAGTTCGCTCTACTGGGCTACGATGGGAGGCTCCTGTTAAGAATTTTCTGTTCTTTATTTGGGGGGTGGGGGCTAGGTGGAAGGGGGAGGATGTCGAGAGAAGGCTTATGTCGTAAGTGTGGTGGCTGCAGTATTTTATAGTAGACCAACAATTGAGACTTTAGAGGACACGGATATGAAGTCTAGGAAATACGGCTAAGGATAAAAGGAATAAATAAAAGTAAGAGGTGCTATGACTGAGGCAGTATTCTGAGAAAGTCGTGAGGCCCTCTCTTCACTTTTTTAGCCCACTTTTGCAATGAAAAAAAAAATTAAGAGGAGAACTGAACATCGGGTTAAAAACAAACATAAGAAAAAAATTTGACATCAGTGTGAACGACGCTTTGTAGACTATGGTATGGCTTCTCTGCGTTTTATTTATTTTATTTTTTGTATGCCACTTTTAAAGTAATTGTTCCGACTTGCTATGTCTATGTATCACAAGCTGAAGAATTCAGGTCGTTAAGCTTCTTTCTTCCCTTCTTTCCTTTCTGTCTTTCAATTTTTCTTTATCTATTTCTTCTTTTCTTCTTCTTTCTTTCAACCTTTCTTGTGCTCTGGCAAGCCATACTCCACTTTTTTTGAAAATAAGATGGATGTGAACAATAACCAGGTAAAATGTATTGTTTGTTTAACGGTATTCATTCC
Organism: Rhipicephalus annulatus; assembly: GCA_013436015.1. NCBI lineage: Eukaryota > Metazoa > Arthropoda > Arachnida > Ixodida > Ixodidae > Rhipicephalus > Rhipicephalus annulatus. The sequence goes on along the minus strand of WOVY01010859.1, from coordinate 270,169 downwards.
GCGCATTGAGTTACTATATACTCAAACGTGACGCTCGCTATTCTCATTGAAGTGTCATGCTTATATTTTGCACGAGTGAGCGATACCAAATATAATAGTAATAATAAAACCTATGAATAAACTTAATAATGTCTTCTACTCACTGCTGGAGTGATTTGTCGGTATGTTTTACTATCATAATCCTTACTTTTCTTGTTGATAGGACCATTTTCTTCGCTTTTTGCTTTAATCTTTTTATTAAAAATTACTCATTATATGATGATTTTTAGAGTCGTGTTGTGCACAACGATAAGATCAGGGACAAAGGATCACCAGCATTAGAACTACTACACTAACACGAAAACATCATGCTCTTTTAGCTAAGCCATCCATACAAGTCCATTAAGTCTTCGATTTTGGGAATCTGCGGCCAACAAGCACACTGAATCGTCACATTGTCTGGCGGCTTCTGCCTTAATACCGACTATATCGGGTGTCTCTGCGCTTCCATGGAGTAACAGAAAAGGGGAAAGAGAAGACACACTCACAGACACCTGCGGCTGTTGTGGGTTCGCAGCGTACCAAACGGGCATGGGAAATCTTTGCGGCCTCAGACAAGGGGACCACATAAAAAGGTGACCTAGAAAGCCATTTTCTAGTGACCACAAAAATTACATGGCTTCCGAGACCACTTCTGTGCATGTGCGCGTTTCAGAAGCCATACTTCAATTTTCAACGCGCCGTTTGCATGCATTGATTAGCTTCGTAGGAGTTGTACCACCAGAGCGGCAAGCCCACGATGCCACTGTGGGTTTGTGCAAGCATTTCATTTAAAACGTGAGAATCGTAGAAAGAGACGAAAAGTGCTTTGTACAAATCATATTCTTAGTCAGCACTTTCTTTCTCATCATTTGATGAAAACCCGCACGAAGAGAGAGAGAGAGATGGTATGAAGAAAGGCAGGGAGGTTAACTAAAAAGCAAGTGCCTAGTTCGCTACCCTGCACTGGGGAAGGGGAAATGGGAGATAGAAAAGTAAGAAAAAGAGATTGAGAGAAAGAGAGCGGGATGGAAGCGAAAACACAAAAACACACTAAAACGTCACAAACGTTCGACGAGGTGGGTTAATCACTGAAACTTCACGAGGGCCTTCGTCGCTTTTTGGCGTGAAGATCGATCTTTCCGGTATTCCAAAATAACTTTTAGGAAAGCGGCTGGTCGTCGAGGCGTGCTAACACTGCTGACAGGAACTGTCTCTGACGATTGTACTGAGGGCACTGACACAAAATATGTTCGATCGTTTCGTCAGCGCCGCAATGATCACACGCAGCCTTGTCTGTCCATCCGATGCGGCAAGCAAAGGTGTTCGTTAAAGACACCCTAAGCCACATGCGACCGAGAAAGGTTGTCTCAGATCTGGGTAACCCAGATGGAATGGAAAGTCGTAGGTATGGGTCCAGATGGTGAAGACGGGTGTTTACAAATCCGGGCGTGTTCCACAGAGACTTAGTGACATCGTGCGCGAGGGTAATATTCTTTGCTGCTGCGTCGCTTTTTGACAGTGGAAGGGGATTCATCATGCCATTTTCGTGAGCGTTCTTTGCTGCAGCGTCGGCATGCTCGTTATCGATGATTCCGCAATGACCTTGTAACCATGGAAAAGTTACATCATGTCTTTTCTCTAGTACTCGCTCATACAATTGTCTTGATTCAAGCACCAATTGGTCTTGAAGTCCACAACGTAGCGCAGTTCGAATACAATACAGTGCTGGTTTTGAATCGGCAAAAATGCACCATTTTAGAGGTGCTTCTTGATTAATCCTGCGGAGTGCACAACGGAGTGCTGCGAGCTCTGCGGCTGTCGATGTTGCTTTTGTGAGACGTTTGAAATTGGATGGTTTCGGCTTTTGCTGGCAAGATCACAGCTTCTGCAGATCCTCTAACATTTGTTGAACCATCCGTGTAAAGTTTAACGTGGTGTTTGTAACCTTCCTGCAGCATATGTAGAGTCAGCTTTTTCAAAGCTGGTGACAAAAGATCTGCGTTTTTTCGAATTACTGGCACTGTCAAGCATGGTTTGGATGGTTTAAACACCGAGGAGTTGTCAGGATACGTTCCGGAGGTGTGTGGCTTGCTGGAACGTATTCAAGGTAACTCAATACTCTCTTACAGAAGGAGGCACTCGGTCGGTCTTCTGGAAGCGAAGCGAGGTGGTAGGGGAGGGGCGTGAGCAACGTGTATAATATGCGCTCGAAGCAGCTCTAGAGTAATGTGCACTGAGGCCAGATGATCTTTGTCAATTGCGATGGTCTCCGCAGTGAATGTGCAGCGTGGTAATCCAAGAAAAACTCTGAGTGCCTGAACCTGGGCGTTTTCGACTGTACGTATGCTACAGTTGCAGGTGTTCGTAAAAACAGGCAAGCTGTACCACAGGTACCCCAGAAACAACGTCCTGAATAGCTGCAACATTGCGTGTACTGACGTGACCCACTTTTTTCCTCCGAGTAAGTTGAAAAGTTGGGAGATGGCTGTTAGGCGCTTTTTTAGAGTGGCCACATGGGGATTCCAGCAGAGATTTCGATCAATGGTGATTTCCAAAAACCTGTGTATGCGGGTGTAGCTGCCAATTTGTCCATTGATGGCGATAGGAACGCAACCAGCACCGATTTGTCTGGAGAAACCTCGAGGCTTTGCTCTCTAAGGTACGCCAAAATAGAGTTCACAGCTTTCTGAAGTTTCACACGTATCTGCGGATGTGTTACATCAGATGTCCAAACACCAATAATGTCTGCATAGATATATATCTGCACAGAGTCTAGTACAGTCTCCACGAGGCCGATCATGACAAAACTGAATTGTTTGCGGCTCAATACACCACCTTGTGGAACACCACGGTGTATGTAATGCTCAGATGCTGGCCCATCATCAGTTTTCATAAACAACGATCTCATATGCCGTACTGAAAGATACTTCAGTGCAACACAGCTACCATATCATAAATGTAAATTTCACAGAAGAATTAAATAAGTATGCGGCGTCATGAAAAAACCCCGCAGTACAGAAAAACAGCTGTAAACGCGCAGCTTTATATACAGTGCGCTTGTCGTAGTACTTAACTCTGAACGGCATGACCTGGTAAAAAAAAAGTTGGCTACGTTCTCACTCCCTCTTTCACGCAAATTTTCTCCTGTGCACTTTACATTTCCTTTTCGCGAAAAGCACTTACGAGTGATTAGCCCTGATAAATCAAAGCAATTTTGAGTGTCATAATGCACTACTGAGGCAATAGTGTTTATTGATGATATTACATTGTAGCCTCAGCTAACAAACATTTTTTGTCAATGCCCAAGCTTTCTGATTGCGCTCGTAACAAGAGCTTTAAGCAACCTGCGAACGCCACAAATAATGATGTTAGGCAAACCTCCACTGTAACGACAATTTCCCGCACATGCAATGAATTGGAACTACGTCTACTAGCCGGAAGATAGCCTAAGGACGCTAGCGGTGACTTCCGTTCTCGCACAAAAAAACAATTTTCTGGCAAGCGGGCTGTGCAGAGTTTAAAATAGCTGTTTTATAGTGGAGCAATCTACGAAAATCATGCACGTAGTGAATAACACAAAAAAAAGTTCTCTACATCAAACAGCACATTAGATAGCTTGAGGCTCAATCGCAATACTCCTAAAAAAATGATGGCAATCTCAGAAAGAATCAGCCAAGCACAGAGGCTGACGAAATAATCGTAGACCACCAAGCACGTCGAACATGTTATCGCACATCATATATTGCGTCAACCTACTGCTGTCCGTACTTCTTGATCGCCTGACATGCTCAAGAACACGCAGTGTGATAACGTTGCCGTCACGGTGACACCATGCTGCACTTTTCTCAGCCGATTCAAGCCCGAAGATATCAAACCATCCAATTGCAAACAATATAGACGGATTCAAGTTCGCACTGCGAAGCCGGGAAAGCCACTTATGCAGCCACACATGCTAGTAACCGTATAGGTGGTTTTCCGCAGTGGCGAATGGGCGCTGCCACGTTTGAACACGTGATCTAATCGCCTTCTCCTTTACATCATCGCTGACGGTGGGCCGATTCACCGCGGCCGCTCCCGTGTTGAAGGCCAGCAAAGCGGGCGCAGAGGTTATAGGGTTCGGTTTTGACATGGAAGACAGTGCGGTGAGCGCCGGTGTCTTACATACTCTCACATCGTCGCCCGGCAGCGCATTAAGTTTGGCTAACTTCTAACCACTAACGAGTAGATGCATAGCCCTGTGCCCGAAATGAGAGACGGAAAGAAGCGTCGTCTCTTTCCTCTTTTCTTGGTAATAAAGTGCCACTTATATAATGAGACATATTTTCTGCTGCGCTCGACCGCGCCTGCATAGTCTGCACCGTCCGTTTTTCGCCGTAGGCTGCGGGCAACGCCCGCTACACGCCACATCACGGCGTCGCCGCCTAGGAGTAGGCCATGGTGCTTCGCTGTGGTGGCGCCATCTAGTTTTGCTCAGAAAACTTACTGCGGACAGGCGTCTATAGTGTACTAATAAAGGTACTTCAGTTGATAACATCGACGTACTGCTGCAGGAGTGTGACATCGCTGTCGACATGAGCTTACCTCGCCTTTTCGCGCAAGTTCTTATCGGAACCCTGCTAATTACGTTGCCTCGTTTTTTCAATGTGATCGGAGGCCTGCCATCGTCTTCATATTCTACGTTACAGACAGATAAGTGTGATCGCATGGTGACGTCGTTTCCTCTGGTAAACGGCAGGAAAGTGCCGACGTTCGATTCTTTAAGGCATCTGGCCTGGCAACCACCTTCGTCAACTGATACAGCGGGGGCGGAGGCTCTACTAAAAGCATCGCTTCGACGAGCTGCTGCTGGGGCGTGACATGGCTGCTGGCATGAGCTTACCTCGTCTTTTCGCGCAGGTTGGTTACCGAAACTACTACTTGCGTTTCCTTCAAGACAAGGATTGATGTATTGACCTTTAACTGTCGACATGAAGCTGTGTAGCCCCGTGGCTTTATGCCGAAGTGTCCTGTTTTGTTAATTGTATTTTACTCTACGGGACTGCTATAAAGCTCTGTACATTTGCTAGGATCCGCGGGAAAGGTGCGAGTGTTCTTCTATGTCGCAATTACAGGAGTGCCACTGCAGCATTCAAAACGGAGCCCCAAGCAATGGCGACTCGGTGTTTCGCGGCCAGCACCCACTCTGGGCGAAATATCAATTGGTTGTTGTTTTTTTTTTGTTCTGGGTGAGCATTCGAACTCTCTACTCTAGCCTGCCAATTTTGGTTTTCTTTTTTTTCGCTGATAACTTGTTTGCAGTGGTACTAGTGCGTTTTGCCATCATACGAGTTGACTTGACGAGGCATCGCATGCGGAATTGGGTCTTTCTTCTCCCGAAGTCAGCTAAAAAGAGCCCGTAGTTGTTACTTCCATTGGGAATCAATTTTCTTTCGCCCTTTTTGCCTCAGAACTTGCTTGTTACTATCGCTATATTTCGCTTTGCCCTCGCCTTGTGCCGGAGATGTGCAGACTAACTCTGGTCTAAAGATTGATGATGTTTTTTTTTGTGGCTATGGATGCCAAAATAAAACCGTGAAATTATAAAAAATTCAACAAGACATACCTGGCATCAAAACTCGGGCCACAGTTTTCGAGAACTTGTTAGGTGGTGTGGCTCAAATCAAATTTGAGTGTGAGGGCATGAGTAACTTAGCCAGAGCGAATGAGGAGCTCTGTAATCTTGTGCAAGTCATGAAGAAGAGAGTGCGCAGAATAAACTTGCTTGTCAAGGGCCTTCCCTAATAAATAACAGAACCTCTCAAAGGACTGAGAGATACGCTAAGAAGTTCTCCTCGGCACACCTTAGCCTGATCCTCGGAGACAGTTAACGTGCTCGTAGATTGGCCAATACCGGGGCGCTTTCAATCACCCAATCATTATTAAGAGCCTTAATTACAAATGAAAAACCGAATCGCTCTGTATTACTCTGAAGGTAAAGAGTCAAGCACCAACTCACGGCTGGAAATGGCTTTTCGCTTGAGACACAGCTAGCACGCAAAACACTAAGATTTTCCAAAGTGAAATTGTGAAATAAAAAACGGATGTTGTGCACTCTGTTTTAACACTGCAAAATGGCTATTAGTAGGACTTGTATTATCTTATCGTTCTGTCGTCATGGTGTCAAAAAAATAGACACCAATCTTCGCAAAAATATTACTAGCCGCAGTGGTTCACGACAAACCAACTGAGCATACAGTGTTATGGTTGCTTGTAAACTTGCTCCGCCGTAGTGGTCTAGTGCCTAAGGTACTCTGCTACTGACCCGCAGGTAGCAGGATCGAATTCAGGCTGCGGCGTCTGCATTTCCGATGGAGCCGGAAATGTTGTAGGCCCGTGTGCTTAGATTTGGGTGCATGTTAAAGAACCCCCGGTGGTTGAAATTTCCGGAGCCCTTCACAACGGCGTCTCTCATAATCATATGGTGGTTTTGGGACGTTAAGCCCCACATATCAATCAATATCAAATTGCTTGTAAACTTGAGAAACCTATATACTTAAAAAAAGCTTACGTCAAAAAATGCTGATACAAACGTGCGATTCTGATACGATTATCAGTACTAAAACGAGGCTCACTGACCATACTCCTGTAATTACCAATCGTTGCCAAATATATTTGCTGTTTTTCGCAAAAACCGCAGCGTCGCGGGTTAGTGTTGGTATAAACAATGTCAAAACGGAATACCTACTGTCTTTCACACCTATTCACTCTTCGCTTGAAATGATTTGGATCTTTACGCGTCACAGCCACGTGCAATGTGTTTCCATTCGTGATACCGACTTTCCGATAGCCAGTGCGAGTTTGCGAATCTTTTTCTTGACACCACTGGACAAGCTTATCGACGAGTTCAACTATCCGTTCATTGACGGGCTGCTATCTTCTGTTTTGAGCAACAGTGATCACCAGGAGTAGCTTCACTTTCTGCATACTTTGCACATTTGTAACTTGCCGCAATTGATAGATGGACACAAACTAGGCAACAATATTCCTGACCTGATAATTACAAGCCAGTTCTGCTTGCGGAAGCACTCTTGTTCTTGAGAAAATAAGAAAGCACAAGGCTGCACTCTAAAGGTATCACGCCCAAGGAAAAAGAAAAAGAAAATCTGAACCAGAACGTTTTTTTACTATGCTTCCGCAGATATTATCAGAATGCTTCCGCAGATATTATCAGAATGCTTCAAATGTTCGCATAATTCTTGTCTGGTTACATTCATAATGTTTGTAACCGATCATCAATAAATCCCTGCTGGAATTCATTTCCACAGGGCTTTATTTAGAGACCTACGTAATGAACTGGAAGATTTCTACGTACCAAAATGAACTCTCCCGTCCAAAGCAGGCAACCCAGGACTCGCACGTGGTGCGAACAGAGCTGATAATAATATTTTAAAGAGGCCATTTAAAACGTTTCAACGACAAGCAGTGATCTAGACTGCGGAAACTCTAAATAGTCTGTAAAGTTAATATTCGAAATAAACGATGCAGAAAACAAAACCGTTATCGGCCCTCTACCTACTCTAATGAGGACGAACTCGCTTACCGTGCCTTTTAGCTACGTCACGCTACGTTTCACTTTGCACCTAGAAACAGCACCATGTAAATATGATAACGTACATATAACGCACCCTGGGCGACGTTCAGACGTATGGAAGGACTCGGGGATCGGCCTTTTTTATCGTTGCGAGACGAGTACATCTAATTACGTCATCGTTTGGCTTCACATTGGGATGCCGCAATGACTTCATGATTACATCAGAAATTTGGCCGTTATGTCATGCGACAACGCCGTCATGAGACGGTATCGTTATACTATGGTTAATTTTTGCAACACTTTCGCTGAGGCATCGAAAGCTCTCGCCCTAATAACGGGAGCCGACCGTGGTGTTAAAATTTTAAAGCCCCTCCGAGCAACACATAGATGGGAGACGACAGATGAAAAAAAAACAATGAAGAAACCTAGCACATAAATAGTTGGTGTATCATCTTTCGTCTCTCGTGCTGCTGACACTGGAAATAAAGGCATTCTAGTTTGGATCTCTCGATGAATGTAACCTTCGAATACGTCGTGTGTATTTTGAAAATTTCGCACTGATCAATGACGAACGAGATGTTGAAAAACTCCAAGTCAGCGCCCTACTACCCAACGCTGGTAAAAGAATGTCGAAAATAAAAGAATTATTACCCTACGGCTGGGACCCCTGAATTGCCAGGTCGATAACGAGGCTGGTGGAACGCGGAAAGGAAACTTACTTTCGTATCTTGGGAAGCAACTCCGTTAAAAAAATTAGAGCATTAATTATTGCATTCCTGGTTTATTCCATGACGTGACACATCAAACTAGTGAGTAGTACTTTCAGATCTTCTTAGTATTGACAGCACATGTTGAACTGGCTGGCATCGTTTGTGACGCCCACTGCTTCTTTTATTTCCAACAAAGAGTAGTGAACAAAACTTCTCTGATTCCAAAGTGTGCCACCGAACAATAAAAATACTTTCACCGAACTTTGCGCAAGCATGGATTTACATGTCAAAAGAATAATTGGCGACCACACTTTTGTAGCACAAAGCCACAGGGAACTGTATTCGCATTTCTCAGGACGGAAAGCTTTTAGTCCTAACGCAGGAACCGAAATCATGTCCAAATCCTTCATCAAATAGTGGTTTTGGGACGTTAAACCCCACATATCTATGTCCAAATTCTTGCCAGAGAAGTTGTTCTACGAATTCAGTGCCATTAATTTAGCAACGGATTCGTGCTACAAACAGGTGCTTCTCAATTATCGCTTTCGAAACCCTTAATTCTGCAACTACATTGTATTCAACAGACCTCATAGCTATATTCTGTGTCCATGTCCTTCGAGTTGTTGATTGATTAGTCCACCCCGGCGGGTCAGTAGTTGCGGTGTTCGGCTGCTGACCCGAACGTCGCGTTTTGTATCCCAGATGCGGTGGTCGCACTTAGGTGGTCGCAATTAGGCTCGAGCCCCGTCAACTGTGCGATCTCAGCGCACGTTAAGGGACACCAGATGGTTAAAATTTTTGGAGCCCTCCACGTGTCTCATATTCATATCCTAATTTTGGGACGTGAAACACCAGGTATAGCTTATTATTGCTTGATTATTCTTCCTCGTACTGTCGATTGATAGCATCCTATTTTGCTCGATTGGTAGAGCTATCGCCATTACAAAGTGTGATCGCCGGACTAGGACAATGTTTTTTTTAATGGATAGCTTTTTTATTCGTAGAAATTTGTATGTATTGCTTTGTTGCCTCGTGTTTCAGACGCAGTGTTGACGAATATCTCTTTCGTAATCATTTCCCCAACTCACTGCATTTGCCCCGCCCCGGTGGTCTAGTAGCTAAGGTACTCAGCTGCTGACCCGCAGGCTGCGGGATCAAATCCTGGCTCTGGCGGCTGCATTTCCGATGAAGCGGAAATGTTGTAGGCCCGTCTACTCAGATTTGAGTGCACGTTAAAGAAACCCAGGTGGTCGAAATTTCCGGAGCCCTTCACTATGGCGTCTCTCATAATCATATTGTGGTTTTGGGACGTTAAACCGCACTAATCAATCAATCAATCAATCAATCAATCAATCAATCAAACATCGCTGGATTTCACGAACTCATGCTGTAGTGGGCTTACATTTTATCAAATAATATCCTTCTAGACGCTGATCAAATCTGAGATGCCACTACCCTCGTTATGTCCTCTTCGAGCGCATAGAGATATGCGAAACCCGATAGCTCCTTAAAAGTCCCGAGTGTTACACACTGCCAGACGTGGTTATCTAATGCCGCTCCATATACATCTCCTCCACTTTGTCTAGTCAACGTTACTCGTTCTCCAGAAAAACCCCTTGAAGAACTTCGAAAGCAAACACACCAGGCCCAGCTCCTTTTCGGCGTGATCCACGATCCAATCTCAGAGGCAGCCAGGGGCGAAGTATGAGGGCATTTCCCCATTAGGCAAGGCATCTACGGCTGCTTACGCATTCGAGCGAACGGAACGAGCTAATCTAATTCACTCCCTCACCCGTCCTATCCAACTGCGGCGTCCATGCCTAAACCCCGCGAGCCTACTGACTGCACGGCCCCGCACACTACTAAACACACCAGCACGGGCGTCAGAGCTTGCGCGTGGGCGTCCCTGCATCCGCCCTGAAACAGGAAGCGGCTGGTACTAAGTAGGGAAGTAGCGGCACTATACCGGCTCTCCCATACACGGCCCGCGCGTTCTAGACGTAGGGAGGCGTGAGAGGAAAAGAGGCCAGCCCGCGAGTTGGAAGAACTGATGCCTGCGTTTTGAATGAGCAGGCTTATCAGGAGGTGTGCATGCGAAAATGGATGGCGCTTGAAGCGGTGCGCCTTCTTCGGGGCCGCACGTTATGAGAGCAAGCTGGCGGGCGCGTCACGGCCGATATGCGATGCCGACGGGCTTCCCCTTTCCCGGCTGCACAACGAAGCTCGGCCCACTTTATGAGTAGGTTAGCGAGTGCACTTGGTGGCGATCTATTTCGCCGTAGCATTGGGGTATACGAAGCGCGTGCGTAGTGTGTGCGCATGAGCCGGAGGGCGATAAGAACACCGCCGGTCTCTTTCGTGGGTGAGGTGTGCATGTGTGTGTGTGTGTGTGTGTGTGTATATATGGTAAACGTAGGCTGGCGCTCTTGTCGTCAGCGCTTCGCCGCCGTCGCCACTGCTCGTATTCCGTCTGGAGCCGCGATATTCGGAGGCATCCAATATGCGTCAGCGCCGGTTCAGGTTTTATCTCGAACCTCTTCACAAGTGTCGTACGCCAGACACCACTGTATAGGGGATCGTGTTCATAATGGATCACCGAGTGACATCCTTTTAGCGCACCTTATTACCTGTTTCACATGTTTTTTTTGCTACCTTGCATATATGCGGTTACAGAAAATCCCTGCCACAGTGGAAGCGCCTACGTGTGTGCTGGTAAAAGTGAAACATATCAATATGAGTTTAGTTAAATATTCATCATCACAACTAACGTTATTGTAATCAGCGCTTGCCAATACAAAGTAAAAATAATGACGTCCATATTTATTCGGCCTGTATCACCAATTAAAACAGGCTTACTAATGACGAGATCAGGAAGCCAAGAAAAATAGGATGACTCGACTGTCTTTACAACTGTGGAGCAAGTGGCTGATGGGAATTTAAACTGTAATATTATGTTCGCCAGCGATTTTTTTTCTTTTTGCACCTTTTTTATGTTCTTGTATATTTGAGCTGCGGCTTTGCCATTATTTCGACAGATCTAAGTTTAACAAGGCTCTTTATTTAAAGGGTAATGAAGGAGCAACCAGGTTGTTACGCGTAAAGGCAATAATTTAAAACTACACACATAGTCTTGCCCTTGAATATATATTCTGTACATTATACAGTTCCTTTAACTAAGAGCACGCTTTCTATATGCCACATCAAATTTAATGTTTTGCTTTACTGTTGAAGTATATAAAGAAAAATTCTTGGTCTCTCCTTGCACGGAGAGAGAGCTAGAGAGAGGAGACATTTCTCTAGAAAATGGAGAAAGGAAGGAAGAAAGAAAGGAAGAAAGAAAGAAAGAAAGGAAGAAAGAAAGAAAGAAAGGAAGGAAGGAAGGAAGGAAGGAAGGAAGGAATGGATAGGAGGAGGATGGATGGATGGATGGATGGAATGATGGAGGGAGGAAAGAATTGAGAGAAGAGGGAAGGACGGAAGGAAGGAATGATGGAGGAAGGAAGGAAGAAGAGAAGGGGGAAGGAAGGAGAGAAGAGGAAGGAAGGAAGGAGAGAAGGGGGAAAGAAGAGAAGGAAGATAGGAGGAAGGAAGGAAGGAAGGAGGGAGGAAGGAAGGTTAATCAAAAAGACATCCGGTTGGCTACCCTACACTGGAAGATTAAGGAATGGGACGAGAAAGAGGGAGGAGAGAGAAGAAAGCAAAGAAAAAAGTTGGCAAATCTACGTACGGTGGGAATCGATGATATGAGAAGCAGGAAGGAGATGATTTCGATATGTCACTTTAAAATCAGCACAACGTTACGAGGTGGAGGTAAATGATGCCGTTGTAGTGGAGCATACGCACCAACGCGTATGCGCCTTCGGCAGATAACGAACAAAGCCCCGTGCCTCTGATTGCGCGAGAGCCTGTGCCACCTTTGCCAGACTTGTCGTACTGCCATTTTTTTGCTGCAACCTCGTTGCGACTTCTCTGCTCGAATAAACATCATCACATTTGGTGGAGGCTGCTGAGATCCCCAAGCAGACCTGGAGCTCCGCTCTCGCAAGTTGGCCGAGAGACCACCACGAAACATGACTGACGCAGTCACCAACCAGCCCATCCCAGACCACCCAGCACCATCGGCTGCTCCGTCTACCTGCCCCGGCGCTACCCGCCCACGGGACCCACCAATCTTCAGCGGCAGTGGTGAGCAAGACGTCGAAGACTGGCTCTCCTTGTACGAACGCGTAAGTGCCAGCAACAAGTGGGACGACGACTCTAAGCTCGCCTAGGTTATCTTTTACTTGGCAGATGTAGCTAAGCTTTGGTATACCAACCGCGTAACCGCCATCGCCAACTGGTTCTTCTTTAAGACCCTCGTGACGGAAGCGTTCGGCCGACCAGAGGTCCGCAAGCTCCGCGCTAACCAGCGTCTGCGCCACCGAGCCCAGCAGCCTGGCGAGGCGTTCACTAGTTACATTGAGGATGTGCTCGACCTCTACAGGCGTGCTAACCCATCTATGCCTGAAGAAGACAAAATTCGGCAGATTCTCAAAGTTATTGAGGATGGCGCATTCCAGATTTTGCTAGCGGAAAGCTCGACCATGGTGGCAATCCTCGTAAGCCTGTGCCAGAGCTTTGATGAATTGCGCCGTCAGCGTTCCATCGCCCGACAGAGTGTTCAGCCACCAGATTCGATCTCGGCCGTCGCACTCGCAAATGCCGTCGTTCGCCAAGAAAGTCTGTCTAACAAGATCAAGGACTTCATCGGAGAGGAAGTCGCCCGACAGCTCTCCCTGCTGCCGCATAGCGGTGCGCCCACCACAAGCCTGCCTTCGACACTTCAGCAGGCCATACGCACTGAAATTTCCGACGTCCTCCCTGCAGTGCCGGTGCCTTACCCACGCACATCAGTAGCACCTGATCTCTCAACTATCAACTACGCACCACCTGCGCCGCCTACACCTCTCAGCTATGCAGCTGTGGTCGCGCGGCCCCCACCACATCTAGTATTCTTCTCGGCTCCAACTCATCCGGCCTCGCCTCTGGTTTACAGACCCTCACCTCGCTTTTTCCGTCCACCTAATGAGTGGCGCACCCATGACAACCGTCCAATCTGCTTCGCGTGTGGCATCGCTAGCCACGTTGCACGCTTCTGCCGCCGCCGTCCCACACCTGTGTATGCCTTCTGTGGAACTCCTACCTACGCGTCGCAGCAGGCCACCACGTCTGCATATGAACAGAGGCACTCCGACTCGGATCGTCGCCCATCAACTGCTCGTTTCCCATCCCCCCGTCACCGATCGCCATCGCCTATGCGTCGTCGACCACCTCCTGAGGAAGGAAAATAATCAGTGCAGTTCTGGAGGCAAGAACTGCAACTTATGCGCAATCATCAAGGCCTCTGTTTCCGCCGCAAAATGTTGTTGATGTCGATGTTGAGGGAGTCGCCACACTAGCGTTAATTGATACTGGGGCCACCGTTTCTGTGATGAACGCAAAAGTTTGTCGAAAAATGAAGAAAGTGACCACATCTCTCTGTGGCATGGTGCTGTCCACGGCTAGCGCGCAACGCATTCATCCCTCGGCTGTGTGTACGGTGCGCGTCATCATCCAAGACGTTTTGTACATCGTCCAATGTTTTGTTCTACCATCTTGCTCTCAAGACCTCATCCTGGGTTGGGATTTCTTATCACGTCATGAAGCTATCATCGATTGTTCCCGTGCGGAAGTGTCCCTAGTGCCAATGTGTGCAACCTCCCCGTCGAATTACATCATCGAGCCACTAACACAATCACTAGATTTGCGCCGGCGAGGACGCGAGACCATACACATCGACCGTCTTAAGCCCTACAAAGACCCCCTCATTGTGTCCTACTCCTTAAGGCGCCAGGATGGCTACTCTTGACCCCAGGGGTATTGTAGTGGAGCATGCGCAACAACGCGTATGCGCCTTCGGAAGAGAACGAAAAACCCCGCGCTCTGATTGCACGAGAACGTGTGCTGCTTTTGCCAGATTTGCCGTACGGCCTTTTTTTGTTGCAATCTCGTTGCGACTTCTCTGCTCTAATAAACATCATCACACCGTACATGAGTTCCGTGTCAAAATTATTATGTTTAGATGTGTCGTTTACCTTCGTCGTCTATTCTGGTCACGTGATACCACATTTAGTATATGTGGAGGTAGCAAAACGGCCGCGAGCACGCTATGAGCGTGGTATGTTGTCATGTTCTTATGTGACGCTCTTGTCAGGATTATCATGTTTGCACCAGTCATATACTTCCGCCATCTATTGACGTCATGTAACACCAAATTTAGTATACGTGGAGCTAGCAAAACGGCTGCGAGCACATCATGAAGGGCCCAATATACTCCAATGTAGCGTTGACGCGCGCGCATGCTGGGCACAGCAGCGCTATGCTAGCAAAGCGCGAGCGCTCTATAACTGAAGCCATTTGCGACCAGCGTCGGTCGGCGCGGCCTGACGGCAACCGGCGCGAAATGCGACATGCTGCATTTCGCGCCCATGCGTTAGCCAGGCAACACTGCGTCTCCCTCTTTTCGTGACAGAGGGACGTCAGACGCGCTGAAATGCGCATGCGTCAAAGCAACTCAGCGCGGCGCGCTCCTGCGAGTATATGGCAGTACAGGCGCCTGGCATGGCAACGCTGGCGTGACCAAGGCGTGACGTGACGAAATGAATGCCGGCGAGAACGTGCACCGCGTCACGTCGAAATGTATTGGCGCCTTGGCTGTGGCACGTGGTCATGTTCCCACATGACACGCATCTCATGAATATCATGTTTGCACCAGTCACATACCTTGGTCATGCATTGTCGTCACGTTATACTAAATCTGGCATATGTGAAGCCAGCGAAACGGCCGCGAACGCATCATCTGTATGGCATGTAGTCATGTTGTTACGTGACATGCATGCCGTGATTATCACGTTTGGATGTGTGATTTACCTCTGTCGTCCCTTTGCGTCACGTATACCGAGTTTGGTACATGTGAAGCTAAAGAAACGGCCGCGAGTGCATCATGAACGTAACATGTAGTCATGTGTTTACATGACACGCATCTCATATTTATCAAGTTTGCACCAGTATCATACTTCCTTCAAAGAGCAAAATAACTACCAATGTGGATAGGATAGTTAAAATAGCGGAGGAGTTTTACAGAGATCTGTACAGTAGCCGGGACAACCACGACTTTAATACAATAAGAACTAGCAGTAACCCAGATGACACCCCACCAGTAATGATACAAGTCAAAAAAGCTTTGGAGAGCATGCAGAGAGGCAAAGCTGCTGGCGCGGATCAGGTAACATCAGATCTGCTGAAAGATGGAGGACAGATTGTGTTAGAAAAACTAGCCACCTTGTTTACGAGGTGTCTCTTGACGGGAAGGGTACAAGAGTCTTGGAAGAACATCATCTTAATACATAAGAAAGGAGATGACAATGACTTGAACAATTACAGGCCGATTAGCTTGCTCTCTGTAGTATACAAGCTATTTACAAAAAAGCCCCGCCGCGGTGGTCTAGTGGTTAAGGTACTCGGCTGCTGACCCGCAGGTTGCGGGTTCAAATCCCGGCTGCGGCGGCTGCATTCTCGATGGAGACGGAAATGTTGTAGGCCCGTGTACTCAGATTTGGGTGCACGTTAAAGAACCCCAGGTGGTCGAAATTTCCGGAGCCCTCCACTACGGCGTCTCTCATAATCATATGGTGGTTTTGGGACGTTAGACCGCACATTTCAATCAGCTATTTACAAAGGTAATTGCTAACAGAGTAAAGAAAACATTAGAATTCAATCAACCAAAGTGTCACAAGTCCCGTTAATTCGGGAGGCGATCGCCGGGATAATTCGAAGGGCCGAAGCCTCGGCCCCCCGAGCAGCACCACGAAAGCGTGGACACTTTAGAAGTGGTCCTATTTGGTGCGCCAGCGGACGCCGGCTTTGGCCAAAAGAACAAGTCAAAGCCGAGAGTTGATAAAAAAAACAAAATTATATTCTCAGTTATGGCAGATCAAAACGATACACAAGTATGCACACTCGACAATAGTTGAATACAATATGTCACCAATCAAACAATGTACTACGCAGTACAATCAGGCACACTCGAAACAACGGACACAGACAACAATACGCACTACAATGCAATCACACGCATCGAACAACCAAGACATTTAAAGACTAAAAAATTAGGAAACTCATTCAGTCCAAAGTCCTTGGAACAAAAGTCTGGATGATACTCTTCCGAGAATCACTCACTCAAAGTCCAGCGTTGTTGTCGTTCCGCTGCCCGCAAAGTTTCTCTTTCAGGAAACCTCGCGTCTTCAATTGGCCGCTCCAGGCTCCAAACGTCTTCGCCGGGAACACGTCGGCTTCACACACGCGGCTGTTCCCTAGCATCTTTGCTCGATAGCGGTAGACACACACTCTTGCCTGTAGCTCGAGTCTTTACCCCTCAGGTGGAAATCCTCTTCTTCTCCTCCTTTGTCACAGAAGACAAAAGGCTTCGCCCACAAGGCGGAACACCCTACGCACTCTGGCGCATACTTTCTTCTCCTGCTTTGTCACTACGGACAAAATCTTCACTGAGAGACGCGGCGGGATACCCTACGCACTCTGGCGTTAACTTCCTTCTTCTGCTGATCTCTCATCTCAGCTGCTCGATTAAATACCTTCCGCGCGAGATTCCAGAAAGTTCTCATCATTTCGTCGGCGCGATACGCAGCGAAGGCTGGGGAGAGGGCGAGACGGTTCGAAGGCCGTCCGCGACGGATGACGCAACCCAGCATCACCACGCCCCTTTCCATCTAGAACATTCCAGGCTTGCTAGGGCACTGATGAGAGGAGGTTCGTCGGCGAACCCATGCTTTCGAGGGGAGAAGGACGCACGCCCGGGGAGTCTTTGGATGCTTGTTTTCTTTTTTTTATCGTTGACCACTCGGCGCTTCGTCGCGAGAATTTGGCGGCGCGCCTGTTTTTTTAAGCCCTCGTTTTGTGACCCTGCCCCCCACTTTAAGAATATTATCTCATAATATTCAAACCACACAAACGAGCGCGAATAGTCCACGCACTCTCAGAGACTGTAACATAGTCACTCATGACACGTCACATTTATAATGGATCACTCAATACAATTGTACATTGTAATTTAATCTCACAGCACATGAAATATAACCACAGGTACATGAGTACAACACTCCATCACATATTCCAAACAATACATTTGTACAAAGTTCTCTCATTACAACAATTGTACAATCCTATACATCACGTCACAGCACAAACACTTCGACACTTGTGACACAGGATAACACAATAACAACACAGCCAAACGCATTCCGATTTGACCTCAGTACCTATCCTATGTACTTTGAGCTGCGCTTGCGCCCTTTTTTGCGGTGCTCGCTCGATCTCTCCTTGTTTTTCCTCGTTCTTTTTCGGCGAGCCCTTTCCAACGACGAGGTCTGAGGCGGCGTCTCAGCCATCGTTGTCACTTCCGACACTGTTAACGGGCGATAACGTTCAACCGATCCTGTTCGGTTATTCACCCGCTTGTTCATGTCACGACATTGGCCTGGCTGGCCGACTCCGTCACCTTTGCACTGTCGGTCGGTTTAGGTCGTGTTGACGTAAGTCCGGCTGCCCAGCACGTGAACTCATTCAACACGATTATCTTCTCATTCACTGTCTCTTGCACCGCGGCTTCACCTTGGGCTCGAGTGGGATCCGTCACGGGATGCTCCTCCACTGTATCTCGCGGTCGCTGGGTTGGCGAGGGCTCTATCTTAGGGTCTTTTCCCAAACGTTCTGGATCATTCGGCCCTCGCGCACCGTCAATGTTTCCGATGACGAGGTCGTACAGGGGGGCCGTCATGCATAGAGCCGTAACCTTCCCGCTGAAGTACGGGGTTTTAACCTCAATCTCTGCTTCGGGAAGCATGTGAACCGTACTGTCAATTAGGCAAACCGGTTTCGTTTTGCCTGTTAACTCACTGTTCCGTACCAAATTTCCCCGCGCGATAACAGTGGAGCTACCGGTATCTCTTAACACCGTAATCTTCATTCCCGCAACTTTTCCAGGCAGCGTTGGCATTCCCTTCATAACACCGGTTGGCTGTTTTGTCATTACAGCACCCACAATAGGAAGTTTCTTCCCATTTTTCAACTCTACGAATCCGTTGGTCACGGCATCACCGTCGGATTTCGGTGCTGCTAGCACATAAGATACCTGGTGAGTTTGGCTCACTCCTTTACGACAAGCGTCTGCTTTGTGCCCAGTCTGACCACACTTGAAACGTTTTAATACTGTAGGGCTCGTAAAGATCGTTCGACAGTTGTTCGCGCGATGACCCACTCGGTTACACAGAAAACATCGCGGAACACTCTCCGGTGCACGCTTCTTTTGTTCGGGTGCCGATTTCTTCGAATCTTCGGGACACTCCTTCTTGACTCTGGCCAAATTTGTGCCACCTTGTGCTTCCAAGAATTGGTCGGCCATTTCAAGCATGTCTTCAAGTGACTCAGCTCTCCTCTCTTTCAAGTACAGCGACAGGCTTGGGTGGCAACTAGTAAGAAATTGTTCTCTATTTAGGAGCTCTCTAAGCTCATTGTACTCCTGCTCTGTCCTTGAAAGTTCAATCCATCTGTCGAAATAATGGCAAAGTCGGGCGGCATACTGCGTAGCCGTCTCACCAGCAGCTGGCTTTCCTGTCCGAAATGTGTCCCGGAATCCTTCCGCAGTAAATCTAAATCGCTTCAGCAAAGCAGCTTTCACCTTTGCATAGTTGGCTTCATCGGTCGGCGTCAGCCTACCGTACACACTGAGCGCTTCACCACACAAGCAAGTACTCAAAGCAGTTGCCCATTGATGTTCCGGCCAATTCTGGCTCCTTGCAATCGTCTCAAATCTGTGAAGGTACGCGTCAAGGTCGTTCTTCCTTTCATCAAACGCTACGAGCAGCTTGCTTATGTTCAAGCGGAAGCCATGATCTTCCCGTTCGCTGCTTTCAACTCTAGCTGGGACCGGAGTTTCACTTCGCTGTTGCAAACGAAGTCGCTGGAGTTCCATCTCGTGCTGCCGCTGCCGTTCCCTTTCAGCCATCTCCGCTTCTCTTTCTTCTTTCAGCTGTCGCTCCCTCGCTTCTCTTTCTTCTCTCGCCCTTTCGGCTGCCAACTTCTCTCTCTCCAGCTCCAACTTCAATTGATGCTCTCTTTCTTCTTTCGCTCTCTCAGCTGCCAACCTCTTTCTCTCCAACTCAGCTGCTTTTTCTTCCTTGGCTCTCTCTGCTGCCAACTTCTCTCTCTCCAGCTCAGCTTCTTTTTCCACTTTGTCTCTTTCGACCGCCAACCTTTCCTTTTCCAGCTCAGCTGCCTTTTCTTCTTAGGACCTCTATTTTTCTTCTTTCTCCTTCTGGGTGACCCACTTCCGTAGTTCGGCGCCGGAAAGACCCATCTTCTCACCAAGAGCGACTAACTTTTCGAGATCCATTGTGTCTCGCAAATAAAACCTTGCCGCTTGCAAAAAAATATCTGCCTAAATCAGTATCTCGGAACACTCTCCTGCACTCGTTAACGAAAACACTGAGCAACACACAAAATTGTTCAGGTTGCGCTACACACAACTCGAGGCTCTTTCTCACTACTTTGGACACAATGTGCACCAAAAGGTCCTCGTCGCAGACGCCAGATTAATTGTCACAAGTCCCGTTAATTCGGGAGGCGATCGCCGGGCTAATTCCAAGGGCCGAAGACTCGGCCCCCCGAGCAGCATCACTAAAGCATGGACAATTTGGAAGTGGTCCTATTTGGTGCGCCAGCGGACGCCGGCTGTGGCCCAAAGAACAAGTCAGAGCCGATTGATTGATTTGTGGGGTTTAACGTCCCAAAACCATCATTTGATTATGAGAGACGCCGTAGTGGAGGGCTCCGGAAATTTTGACCACCTGGGGTTCTTTAACGTGCACCCAAATCTGAGTACACGGGCCTACGACATTTCCGCCTCCATCGGAAATGCAGCCGCCGCAGCCGGGAATCGAACCCGCGACCTACGGGCAAGTCAGAGCCGAGAGTTGATAAACAAGACAAAATTGTATTCTCAGTTATGGCAGATCAAAACGATACACAAGTATGCACACTCGACAATAGTTGAATACAATATGTCACCAATCACACAATGTACTACACAGTACAGTCAGCCACACTCGAAAGAACGGACACAGACAACAATACGCACTACAATGCAGTCGCATGCATCGAAAAACCAAGACACTTAAAGAATAAAGAGTTAGAAAACTCATTCAGTCCAAAGTTCTTGGAACAAGGTCTGAATGATACTCTTCCGAGAATCACTCACTCAAAGTCCAGCATTGTTGTCGTTCCGCTGCCCCAGAAGTTTCACTTCCATGAAACCTCGCGTCTTCAATTGGCCGCTCTCCAGACTCGAAACTTGTTCGCCGGAAACACGTCGGCTTCAAACACGTACGCGTCTTCGCTCGATAGCGATAGACACAAACTCTTGCCTGTAGCTCGAGTCTTCACCCCTCCGGTGGAAATCCTCTTCTTCTCCTCCTTTGTCACAGAAGACAAAAGGCTTCGCCCACAAGGCGGAACACCCTACGCACTCTGGCGCATACTTTCTTCTCCTGCTTTGTCACTACGGACAAAATCTTCACTGAGAGACGCGGCGGGATACCCTACGCACTCTGGCGTTAACTTCCTTCTTCTGCTGATCTCTCATCTCAGCTGCTCGATTAAATACCTTCCGCGCGAGATTCCAGAAAGTTCTCATCATTTCGTCGGCGCGATACGCAGCGAAGGCTGGGGAGAGGGCGAGACGGTTCGAAGGCCGTCCGCGACGGATGACGCAACCCAGCATCACCACGCCCCTTTCCATCTAGAACATTCCAGGGCTTGCTAGGGCGCCGATGAGAGGAGGTTCGTCGGCGAACCCACGCTTCCGAGGGGAGGAGGACGCGCGCCCGGGGAGTCTTTGGATGCGTGCTTTCTTTTTTTTATCGTTGACCTCTCGGCGCTTCGTCGCATGAATTTGGCGGCGCGCCCGTTTTTTAAGCGCTCGTTTTGTGACACAAAGGAACGAGCAGGATTTCGAACTGGCTACTCAACAATCGACCACATTCATACTATCAATCAAATAATAGAGAAATGCTCAGAATATAACCAACCACTATACATAGCCTTCATAGATTACTAGAAGGCGTTTGATTCAGTTGAAATGTCAGACGTCATGCAGACACTGCGGAATCATGGCGTCGATGAAGTATATATAAACATCCTGGAAGAAATCTACAGGGGATCAACTGCTACCATAGTGCTTCATTAAGAAAGCAATAGAATACCCATCAAAAAGGGTGTAGGGCAGAGGGACACAATCTCCCCAACCCCAATGCTATTTAACGTCTGCTTACAGGAGGTTTTCAGAAGCCTAGAATGGGAACAGTTAAGAATAACAGTTAATGGAGAGTACCTCAGTAACCTGCGTTTCGCCGATGACATTGCCTTGCTGAGCAACTCAGGGGACGAACTGCAACACATAATTACGGAGTTAGACAAGGAGAGCAGAAAGGTGGGTCTTAAAATGAGTCTGCAGAAAACGAAAGTAATGTACAACAACCTCGGAAAAGAGCAGCGCTTCGGGATACGTAATAGTGCACTTCAATTTGTAAAAGACTATGTCTACTTAGGTGAGGCAATAACCGTGGAGCCGAACCATGAGATTGAAGTAACTAGAAGAACAAGAATAGGATTGGGCACCTTTGGCAAGCACTCTCAAATTATGACAGGTAGATTGCCCCTATCCCTCAAGAGGAAGGTATATAACAGCTGTAACTTACCGGTACTTAGCTACGGAGCAGAAGCCTGGAGACTTACAAAGAAGGTTGAGCTTAAATTGAGGACGACGCAGCGAGCAATGGAAAGAAAAATGGTAGGTGTAACCTTAAGAGACAAGAAGAGAGCAGAGTGGATTAGGGAACAAACGGGGATTAAGGATATCATAGCTGAAATTAAGGAGAAGAAATGGACATGGGCCGGGCATGTAGCACGTAGACAGGATAACCGCTGGTCGTTAATGGTAACTAACTGGATTCCAAGAGAAGGCAAGCGGGTTAGGGTGAGACAGAAAGTTAGGTGGGCAGATCAGATTAAGAAGTTTACGGGTATAAATTGGCAGCAGCATGCACAGGACCGGGTTAACTCGCGCAACATGAGAGAGGCCTTTGTCTTGCAGTGGACGTAGTCAGGCTGATGATTATGATGATGATGATGATGATGATCATACCTCCGTCATCCGTTCACGTCCTGTAATACCGAATTTGGTATAAGTGAAGCTTGCGAAATGGCCGCCAGCGCATCGTGAGTGTGACATGTAGTCATGTTCCCACATGACACGCATCTCATGATTATCATGTTTGCACCAGTCACATACCTCCGTCGTCCATTCACTTACTGTAATACCCATATTGGTATGTCTGACGCGCGCAAAACGGCCGCGAGCGCATCAAGAGTGTGGCATGTAGCCATGTTGTCACATGACACGCATGTCATAATTTTCATGTTAGGGTCTCTTGCGTGCGTTCGCCATGCAATCATACCATACCAGTTTTGCAACATGCCGTGTGAACAAAACCACAGCAAGAGCTGCAGGACCATGAAATGTAAATTATGACATTCATGACATTCATGTCAGAAATTTCAAGTTATGACTAGTCAAACATGTTCTTCATATAATCATGGTATGCCATACCAAGTTTGGTATTGATACCATTATCGAAACGGCCAGGAGAGCTAAAAGTCGTAGGTGGATAGATAGATAGATAGATAGATAGATAGATAGATAGATATAGATAGATAGATAGATAGATAGATAGATAGATAGATAGATAGATAGATAGATAGATAGATAGATAGATAGATAGATAGATAGATAGATAGACGGACGGACGGACGGACGTACGTACGAATGGACGGACTCAAAGTTGCTGAAGTTCGCTAAGAAATGCTTCGAATTTAAATGGGAGACACAGACAGTAAATTCACTGCAGCGTGTAGAACTCCACCGCAAGTCAGAGGCGTTCACACTAACCTGGTCATCCTTTAAAACAATAAAAAGAACACAAGAGGACTTTTACTGCCTTGTGGGTTGTCGAGAGATGTGGGCGGTGCTGTGATAGCACTTTCTCAGAGAGGGGACGATCATCCAGTCGCCACAGTGCGTTGGCAAATACTTGTCTTTGAGGCAAATGGATGACAGTGGTACTCGGCTTCAAGAGAATGGAGAGGCCGGTTTCAGCAATTACACTTCAGCCTGCTACTCCGTCTGATACTCTCACAGAGATGTAATTAATATCACCTTTATCATTGGTCCGTGTAGTTTCCCATTCACTGTCACTTGTTGGTTTATTTACTTTGTGGAAAGCACACACAGGTTGATGTTACTTGTGGAATTCCTTGGAGTACACAGAAATAATTTATTCTTTGAATTATTCATTCATTAATGTATCCTTCACTTGATAACATTACGGGATCATCCTACATCAGCGGCACTGAAACTTTCTTTAAAATCTTTAATAGAGCATTAATCATTCCCATTAGTAACGTTAAGTTCTCCAATTAATTTGTACCGTGTGTTTTGTGTTCTAACCACTGTGCAGTTTTATTAGCGTTTGTATGTAAGTTTCTATAATAAAGTTTCCAGTTTCCAGTAAGTTTCTATATGTAAGTTTCCAGTACCACATTATTTAATATTATTTCCTAGCCATACGATTAATGACCCGGTAAAAAAAGAAGCTTCAACCAACTTCTTATTCTTCACACCAAAAATACATTTCTCAGCATTTTTGCCGACAACATACTTACTTTCAAATACCTCTCACATATTGATTGAAGTCGCAAAAGATCTAGATAACAAACAAGGCTACTCGTAGTACCTGCGAAAAGAAAGCCTGCTTCCACCAGCCATATTGCTTCAACATAAGTAATAGAAGAATGCCGTACATTACAAAAAATTGTTTCCTGACACAAAATAAATAATAGAGTCAAAAACGTTATACCAAGCAGAGCTAAGCTCTGCATCGAACGAACTGATAGCTGGGCTGCGTCGCTTAGCCTCCCTTTCGCTCCAGTAGGCAAGACCGTGGGGCGAGCACTTCAGAAATAGCTCTTTCGGGATCTCTCTACTACTTTTGGCTGCTCTCTATATATCTCTTTGAAGAAACGACTGAGGCGTACCAGTGCGGCTGTGCCGGGGTTCGGCTCCAAGGCACGCTCAAAAGTACGTTGTCTGCCACTACTTTTGCAGCAACGAGATCTTTAATTGAAGAGAAAAGAAAAGTCATAAAAGGGGGGGTGGGGAGAGGGGTAGACAGGAAGTAAGCGCTTCTAGCGGGGACGCTCCAACTTCGACGACCGGAGAAGAGGACCACTCTTGCGCTGCGATTCTATCCGATAAAGTGTCGCTTCAGAGGTAGTTTCCAGATGGCGGATCTTCTGCTTCGGAAGCGCGCCTGCGGTAATCCGCTTTTCTCCTCGCGCCAGAAGAACGAGGAAAGAACTCCAAGAAGAGTAGTGGGTTATAAAGAAATTCACCCGTATAGAACTTTTTTCTGGATACCTCTACGGCCTCTTTTACGCTTCCTTGTCACTCTACGTCGTATTTCGGTGATTTTTTTTCGATGCATGCATTTTTCTGGTTTTTGAGACCATTCGTATCATAGAACTGGCTTTGGGGAAAAAGTGACACTTGAGATAATTTTGAGCTAGATTGATACCAATATTTTTTTTTAATTTTTCTTGGTCACCTACAGTTTTTCTGGTGGTGTTAACTCATTATGTTGATGTTGCAGTAGACAAGAAACATGATGCCGGAAGTACCTTATTTTACATAATATGGCAAACAAAAGTGGTCATACTATTTACAGCGACGAAACAAGGAATGTATGCGATCAACAAGGAAGATAAACGTGTTATTAATTTTTTTGTTTCTTAACAAATAAGGTATATCCTAAAATGAATCCCCGTGTAAAGAACGTGAAACGCCATATGGTGGCTGTCCTCGAAGCGAGAAAGTTTTTTAAGTAATTGTTCTCAAGGGCTACTCACCTTCGTTTAATAGATCCGTGTATTAAAAAGAAACGTAGAGATCTAAGCTATCTCACTTGAAATAATGCCAATGATATACATTAAGACATACAATAATACTGACATGGTAAATAAAAGAGAATTTACAATTCTTGTACCGTAATACAAATTTGTGTTGTTGAACTTGTACAGTATTGGGCACATTTCTTTTAATATGCATCAAAGATCCCACAAGAATGCTTTCCACACTCAACATGGTATTGCACTGCCTCTCCGATCAAAGGAACAGAAGGCCTCATATACACCTTACGTGATTCTGAATGACCTCTGTGATCAACCCACCTTTGAACGAGCAACGACGTCCTTTGACGACGTGATCATGTACAGTTCCATCACGTGACGCTATCGTGACATATTAGGATGTCACAGATTTTTCCGCCCAGTCGCGTAATGATAGAATCATGGGTTGATTCAATTACATGATTTTTTTTCGCATATCTGAGGTATGTGCCAATGACGATCAATTTTCACTTTTAATGAAGAGTCAAAGGCTTTGGATTTGATGCAACATTTTGTGATGCCATATTTCAGCCGGTAATCTTAGTGTACTTACAAGCTACACGCGGGAATTCAGATGGATTGAGCATCATAGAGGCAGATGACTTTTTTTGCTTTGTTTCATAATCACCATCAGTTTTGTTCTACATTCATACTAGAGATAAATGTTTAAAGTGTCCTATATGGAGAAATAAGTAAATATATAAACTACTTGCTGATTCGCGTAATTATGCGCATAAAGTAAAAAACAAAAGTATATCGCACTGCGTTGAAGTATCTCGGGGCTACAAGTTACATTACTTAAGCACAATTAACCGTTTTCTCAAATTGCTACCTTACTACGCGTTGTTCTGGTGCAGAACTATTTGAAAGAAAAACCCATTACGCGCCTAACATTGTAGAACCAATTCTTGAAGAAACACGGAGCGAAGCAATGCCTGAAAGCATATGCGGAGACACGTCCATATGCCACGAGGGGCCACTGATACTATCCCGCGCACATCTTCATCTTTCAAGAGCTCTCCGCAATCCTCGAAATGGCCAGCCTGTGTCATCGTCTTCTTTTTTTTTTCGACAACACAGCCGGCAGTAGTCGGACCATGTGGTCCTCAGCGCGTGGCGACAGCAGCCGCGCGAAGCACTCAAGCTCTTAGGGCCTGCAATTCGGAGAGAGTAGCATAGGCGCTAGGAAAAACGAGCTCGGGCCGAGGATGTTAGGGACGGTGCGAATAAGGCGCCCTCGTACCGGACGGCTTCTACATTCACAATCGAGAGTCGCTATACATAGTTGCGTGCAGCGTAATGCAGCGCAACCTAATCTTCCCAATTCAATCTCGGCTTTACCAGGTTCGCTACCTAAGTAGATATTCTATGCATGTATGCTTGTCGTACTTTGTAAAACATCTATGGGATTAGCAATGTACGAAAGAAGAGGATTTTTTTCTTCCAAGGGTCAGGTTTTTTAAGACTGAATCAAGTGAGTCGACAACTAAGCCAAGGTAAGCATAGCTGCATAGGTTGACGAAACATTTGTTAACTTGTACTAACTAAACTTGCCCTTGTGACTCACTCGGACTCAGACTCACAAAATTTTAATCATCCGGACACACTAGTGCTCATATATCTCACTCGGACTTCGGTTAAATGCTCTATCTACGTCAGAGCAAGCCTCAGTGAGTCACCTTTCAACACAGTTCCACTTGAAACAGCTCTAGCATGTTTGTACTCCGAGATATGGCGCTAGAAGATTTTCGTATGTGTTTCATGACTGAGCATGCAAAGTAAGGAAGACTGGCGTGAAACTGCATCCCCTTGTGCCGTGGCAGTTGCGTGTGGTGGTTAACTCCTTTGCTACCACGCCTATTTAAATCGATCACCAGGGATCGATGCGCTGGATCAATTTTGCCGTGTTGAATTTTTATCTCGTGCATCAGCACTTCCTAGTTGTTAGACCATACACGAAAATTTCATAAACCATTTCAATTAGCCCATTTGGCAACACAGCTATTTTAACAGACCATT
The DNA here is from genome assembly GCA_013436015.1 of Rhipicephalus annulatus. NCBI lineage: Eukaryota > Metazoa > Arthropoda > Arachnida > Ixodida > Ixodidae > Rhipicephalus > Rhipicephalus annulatus. The sequence continues at coordinate 242,698 of WOVY01010859.1, read as the reverse complement.
GCGAGAACCAAGGTTTGTGCGCTGTGGAAAAAAAATACATTTTTTTCTGGCGTACTTGACAGTAGTGTATGGCCCTTGTTGTTAAGCTACAGTACATCAAAGTCCAGTAATCAAAAGAACCTTTGCAGGTTGAGTATCAAATATAAGGTGTGAGGTTCAACATCTAACAGTGTTGTACAGTAATAATTGCCAGAAATATATGGCAGCTGTATAATAGAGAGCTGTTGCTAAGAGCCAGAGAAGATTTAGTAAAAAAATTTCCAAAGGTCCACCGCATGTCAAATTGTGAAGGTGGCCTTCTCAGCCAGTCTCCAACAGCTTTGGTTTCGCTTGTTCATTATATTAGACGCAGGGCCTCATCAAGTGTCCCCACTCGCTCCTATGACGGCGTCTTCCCGAGAGCATGAGTACGCACCTGTGCTACAAAAAAAAAATAAACCCTCACCACTCGTTACTGTCTTGCAACCACATCTGAATTGAGTGAGGACGAGCTAAAAGTTCGAGCATGACAGCACCTCAGCGCCAGTTTTAAGGCAGAGATGTTTTGCGTCAGCGTGCGACATGCGCGGCCGTCCATGGGTTTGATTTATTTACGGCGTCAAGTTGTTTCCTGCACCACAAGTCTGTAGCTGCTGATCTTTATGCACATTCTTATTGCTACTCTAGTTACGTGTGAGGTTGCTGAGGCGGGGAGTGCTGGCGCCGGCTGCAGAGCTTCTCCTCACGACAAGAAGACCACCGTACCACATCTTGGTCCTTACTACGCAACAGTGGGGAGCATATTGGAGCTACACGCAACAGTATTCTTTTTTTTAATATGATGCGCGAAATGCAAATAAATATGCTTTAATGCCTATATTCGATTGTCAACCTATGCGGAGTGAGGTGGCTCACGGAAACGGGTGACGCTAGATGATATGGCGAAGTTCAATGGACACCTGATACACCTGCTAGGAATTATTCACATGAAAGGCATGAATTTATATTGTAACACCTGCAGGCTCTTATCGCAAAAAATAAAGCAATTACTGAGAAAAGCGTAGGAGTTCAGTTGTATCTCATAAAAAAAACTGAGTAATGCTTCATCGCGTGGCGCGAACAATAAAGCAGCACTTTGGTTTCGATTATCTTTTCTATGTGAATAGAAACTTTTTGTACAAAAATTATTATTTATTCCGTTCATTGGTGATTCATCTTCAAAATATGTATTCTCAATTTTCTTTGTTTTAAATATTTGTACATGCATATTGTTCTTATAGCACTGTTTGCCAGTTGCCAACAAAAATTTAAGCAGTTTTCACATTTTTATTCGTTGCAGAATATTTTCGTTCCTCTAAAACGTATATTTTTTTTCCTGGTACGAGCCTTTTAGTGAGCAAACTATCGTATGCTGCAATGCGTAATAGTGTACTTTTCAAACTAACAAAGACTACCTTCCCATACGTATGAAAACTAACCGTTTTTGCGTAGCTAACAAAAAAGTTATTCTGGCTATGGATCAAAGATATAGGCCGTCATTGAAAGAGTTATCTTTTGCTACCAGATAGCGAGAGCAAGCAATGGCTACTCGCTAAATTGGGCAGGAAAGTACATCGTACCCATCCTCACCACCTCTCACGCTAAACCTTGTAAAATGTAATAAACTTCGCAAACGCAAACATTCTAGAATTCTTCCAAGATAACTCTATCAGAAAGCAACTGCCTCCAAGGTTTCTATACAAAAATGCCCTCTCGATGCTTCACTTTAATTTATTAAACACAGAACGTTCATTAAGAAGGCCATGAAGATAAACTTTTAGCAACTGGTATAACGCCTTGTGATTCTCTTTATTTTTTAGTAATTCTTCCTGTTAACTCAGAAGAAGATGAAATACAACAAAAAAGCTGCCGGCAGCTTTACGAAGGTTTTGCACTGGCTTGTTATGAATGCATTAAACAGAGCCTAGATAAAACGGCTAACTAAAACTGGCTCGAGAGACTTCCCCTAATTAAGCTGCAGGCGCCACTTCCTTTCAAGATTTGTAATCCTAATGACCAAAGATCTCGCGGGAACATTTCTCGACACTTAACTAAACGTTAGCGAGGGTGGCCGTAGAATTAAGTTCACTTCTAACTAAAATCATCGACCGTAATGCGAATATAAGAACATGCTCCAGTATATTCTTTTTGTTCTCGAATCAGTATTCCACGGCTTCGCCTTCAGTAGTTGTTAACACTGGTTTTTTTTCATTGATTTTATTTCATTTTTTTCTATCATTCGCATTTTGCATTCAACCAGCGCTGGTTAACAAAGACATTGCGTCGTTCGAACATTCCTTGGACGCTTCCTCCCCCTTCTATGTATAAAAAAAATATACTCGGAAAAAACGTTCAATCTTCTCGCAACAATTCCACTGAAAACAAAACAGTGGTTGAAAGTTTTAACATGAAAACCCACCCAGAGCGTGACTTCATCGGAAAGAACAATTTACAACTATCGACATTGTTATATGTAATGAAAAATATGGAAATTTCAGCCACAGTTAATCTTTTCTCACATGTAATGAAGCTGCCGATATGATCAAGACATGCACCAATGACGCCGTATCCAGAGTATACTTTCGACTCTCTTTGATTTGAAAACGTACATCTTTCGCAATTCCAAAAATAATTATCTTGCGGGACTACTGTATGCCAATGAGTCATCGGAGAAAAAGATGCATGCAGGATAATGTGCATATAAATGTGATTCGCTTGCAACACTACTCTTCGCGATAAAGTATTGCTGAAAAAACAGGCCGGCACATTGATCTGACAAGCGCACACGTTCGGAAAGTACATCAGCCAAGCTTTGCGAGAAGCACGAGAGTCAAAAAGAAGAGAAAAAAATTGCTAAGAAAAAAAAGCATCTCTATTGGAATTTATACTTCTCCAGGTCAATATACAATTGTATTGACGTACACTAAAGTCTGTCCATTTCTAAGCGCTGGCGCAGCACATATCTAGAAAAATATAACGTCTGTTTCAGGAAACATTGAATACACGTGTCATGGTCATGTCCAAAAAGCACGGGGAAAATACAACGTGTGGATTCTCAAGCTAAGTGAGCGTTCTTTTCTTGTGAAAGCGTTCAGTATTTTCTTGTGGGTTACAAAATTCCAGGGTACACGTGCTTTATTGCCAGGTATCGACATTTCCTTGTGAAGGAAAAAGTTTCGTTAAGTTGTCATGGGCGCTCCAGCAATCAATGACAGCTGAAGACGCCTACCATTTCTGCGGGCTTCGATCGGAACTACCATGATGACTATGTGGCTTCACCGTAGACTCCCGTTGTCTTTTTTTTATTGAATACCTCCTTTCCACTTCGTAAGAAGTTGGTATGAGAACGGAGAACTACCCTAATAAATCTGCCGTCTTCTCTTTTCACTTGGTCATTCTTTCTTTCTAATTTTCAGCTGAACTCAACATCCACCCATATCTTTTTTTTCTTCAAGCAGCTACGAGAGAACGACGTATAAATGCTGCGTTTATGCTACCACATGAGGATTAAGAAATTGATGTACCATCTGTAGGGCCCATGCAACAAATTTGAATAATAATTTTTATTATCGAACGCTGGTGACCTGTTCATGAATTGTTAAGTTCGTCATCACCTCAAGGCATCAAGGCAGCCAAGTACGGAGAAGAAACTGTTAGTTATGGTTACGATATTGGTACGACTTTCTTTCGTGGATTTATTTATGCCCTTTTTGATTGCATGAGAGTCTTCTTTCTAACCATTTATATCCCCATGGCACTAAACCGCTCACTGAATCCTGTCATTAGCGTTGCATTCCATGAATATCTAGTATCTGGCGAGAAAACTGGTGGAAAAATAACAAAAACCATTAAAAATAATTGATTAAATTAGCTGTAATTTAAGCCGAGAAAAACATACGGAAGATTCTTTTGAGATTTTCAAAGTGAAGTGCGACATGGACATAAATTCAAAGAAAATGAAATGAACGTAAATTCCCCTTTACATTGGTAAAGTCCGAAGGTGCAACCATCGAACAGTGGTCCAACTTTCATGAAACTCATTATTAGTGTATATAGTATCGTCCGTATCTCTACGGATAGTATTGACAGGCCATCAAAGCTTCAGCCTTAATGCATGCTTCTCTCAAGGTGCAGCAGCCTTGGCGAACCAACAGGCAAAGTCGTTGGGGACGTTGTTGCCGCCAACGGATTGAGGGCGCTTTGGCCATAAGATAGCTACGCAAAGCGGTTGCGACGACGGAACGCCTGGTGGACAGGCCGGCCGCTAACGAGCCTGGCTCGGCCCTCGGTCCCGTCTACCAAAGTCCCCTGCTCGTCTCCCCAGCCACCCCTCACGTGCCGCAGGATGAGCGCTGGCCAGAGCGGTTAGGATGGGAGGTGTTATTAATATCAATCTTCTATGAACCAAGGCAGAGCCCGATGGTTATTTTCACCACTTTCGCACTTCTCTCCGACCCTACACTGGCCACTCCGCACCATACCAGTCCTTGGCATCGCCGCCGTATTTTTCTGCGAGGCAAGACAGAACGGACACTTTGCAAACCAGTGGAGGCCACGAGTTGGCCTGTGTTTGTGTGTGTGTGCGTGTGTGTGTGTGTGTGTGTGTGTGTGTGTGTGTGTGTGTGTGTGTGTGTGTGTGTGTGTGTGTGTGTGTGTGTGTGTGTTTGTGTGTGTGTGTTAGCGCGCGCAAGCGTGCGTGAGCAAGCGTTAGTGTACTACACTTAAAGACAAACTAATAGTCTCTGGACTCTTTCTTCTGACTCCTGATTTGCCAGCTGTCTGACTCCTCTAGAAAGATACAAGCGAACACTTTTTAGACATCATTATTCTCTCATCGGACTGTCGTATGACACAAAATAGAGTAAACGTCTCCCCTTTAAAGGAGTCATGAAGGTGAGAAGTAAGGACTCTTTGAAAAGAGTATTACATATACCCCACGCCCTTTTTTTATTTTTTGTACAGCTTATGCTTGCATTTTGTGTGCGCGCATGTTTTTTCATGTGTGTAATTTGCTTGCTTCCTGTGTTTGCACGGCTTGTTCGTGAATCCCCCCGCGTAAGTCACTTTAGAGTCTCCTGCTTGAATTTTTAACCAGGGAAACAGTCCTAGCTTTTATCACAAGAAAAGTAAAACGGAAACACGGCAAAAGAAAGAGAGAAAAAGAGAAAGCACTATGCAGCTTAAGGGCACAGTAGGCACAAAACGCTTGCAAGGCCTTGGCATCGCGACCGATTTTACAAAGTTCTCATGCGAATCTTAGGCGCGACAAACTGAAAACAAAGGAATATGTTGAAAAAAAAACAACTCGTGCATTATTTAGTCGCATTTCTCTGCAAAACAACCAGCTCTCTCAGAAAGCGCGCTGCTAGCCTGGGCACGTAAAGTGACGTGAAGACGTGATGCGAATTTCCATGTTCGTGTGTGCCGAGCTGTACGCTCTTTCAAAAACCAAAATTAACCCATTGGAAAGCAGAGTGTGATAACAGTTGTATTATGATGCATGTGAAGTTTATAGATGTAGTACACCAAGGCCGTTTGGGGGTGTTTGGTGTAGGCATGCTCCTGATGAATGAATTTGGCGTACACATCTTTTTTGTTTTTTTTTCTTGTTTAGAGGTGTAGCTTCAATTGAAGACAAGCGCAATCATTCCTGGAAATAATTCTTTCTGTTCATACTTTGAAAGTGACCGCCACAATTTTATTCCACGCGTTGTCAGATGATGAATGAGAACCTGTTCGCTAATTTATTTCAGTTAAGGTAAAAATGATCTCCACTGTACGCTTTGGAATTTTTACTATAGCAATTGCATGGTGCTGATATTGCTATATGTACTTACACGTGTTTTTTTTTCATTGGCGAGCCCGCTTTTTTAGTACACAGTTACGCAGCTTTTCACTTAACTAGTGCGATTTTCGAGTGATGATCGAAAATAAATTCATCTAGAGGTGTTCTGATTTCAGATATCCTGCTATACTTATGAGACGTTGCCAAAATTAAAGTGGCGTCAGCGATATATGTGTAGTTGTTAGCACTGCGTGTAGCTTCATAATTTTTTTCTGTGATGAGCATCATTTTTCTAAAGAGAAGGAAAGAGGGTGATTTTCAGCACAAAACATTACGCTGCACATCAGCTCACCGTACATCAGCACTCGCATCAGCCGCCAGAAACGAGTCTCCCCGACGACGACTTGGGAAGCAGCTTTTCTCGCGAATCTCTGTCTTCTCTTTACCACAATCTCATTCTGCAGAGGCACGGGCGTCTTGTACACAATCCACATTTACCCTCGCCCGTTTTATTCTAAACCTTACTCCCACTTTTGTCATTGCATTTTTAGGGGCAAAGCTCCTTAAAGCGGCACCCGTTCGTCCCTCGTTGCAGTAATCGTAGTGTGGAACCAGTGTTATATTTTGACCTGCAAGGTGGTGCCGGTAGGAGATTTCTCCTGTGCTTTGTTGAACAATAAAAAGTTCGCGGCATGCGCGTTAACTAAAAGCCGAATGCTCCTGTCTCCCATTCCCCATTAGCAGCCATTGGCATGTACATTGAGCACTATCTGACAAGAAAGGGTTGCTACGTTATACTCGCTGAATGTAACCTCCTTAGTTTTAGAAAGGTTTAGCGAGCGTTGAGCTGCAGTGCCATGAATACAATTAACTAGTATATACCATGAACGAAGTCGAGGTGGTTAAAGGTAGGAAGTAGATACGAAGCTCAAGCCGTAAGAAAGTAAAAGCCGAATTCTCCTGTCTCTCATTTCCCAATAGCAGTCATTGGCATGTACATTGAACACTATCTGACAGGAAAAGGTTGCTACGTTATACTCGTTGGGCATAGCCCCCTTGGTTTTAGAAAGGGTTATCGAGCATTGGGCCGCAGTGTCATGAATACAGTGAACTAGTATATACCATGAACACGAGGTGGTTAAAGTGGGAAGTAGACACGGAGCGTAAGCCGTAAAAAACTATGCGTGTGCCACCTCTCGTTTATTCCTTGGAATGTCCACTGGATGGCGGTGCTTCCAAATGGGGAATAAATGATGAAAAGTTGTGAGATGGTGGCTCTTGGAGTGTTGAATAGATCGACGAACACACACACACGCATGCATGGGTGGACGCATGAACGGACGCAGGGGCGGATACATGGATGAATGCAGGGACGGACGCATGAACAGACGCACGCACGGACGGGCGAATGGACGCATGAACGGTCACACAGACGGACACATAGACGGACGGAGGCAAGAGCAAATGGACGGACGAATGCTTCGCCCCACTCCATCATTCACTCCGTGGATATGCTGCCATTTTTTAGACTACTTTAGGCATTTATGAAGAAAAGAAAAGCCGGCTCTTTCTCAAACAGCTGCAACGTACGTGTCGGCGTTCATTTCTGCTAATCTTTGAATAAACGCATTTTAATGAACTAGGACAACAAGCGTCTCGATGTCCTAGTCAATACAAAAATCGGTGTTCACTCTACGGCCAATCTTCTGCACTGCTAAGAGCAAGGACGTGGCCGGGCTTGATTCTGGGCTGCGATGACTTCATTGATGAAGGCACAATATAAAAAAGGAAGAAAAAGAACACGTCTCATACTTTGGCTTAGCTGCAGGCTGAGAAAATCTAGGTGATCAAGAGCATCCTGGAAACTCTCCCATTATACGGGCTGCCTCGTAACAGTATCTTTGTTTTGAAACTTTACCCCGAACTTTTCTAAACACAAAAAAATTGCACCCGTTAAGTTGCCTCATCATCTTTTATTTCTTATCACGATAACCTACCAAAAAAAGGCCACCCGGGTCATCCTCAATTATCTTTATTCATTATGATGAGCAAACCAAAGTAAGTGTACTGGAACTCGACAAAACGGAAATACCAATAATGAAAGCAGAAAGTGAAAGAAAAGAAATTAAACACGGTGCACAAAGTCACGAGTAAGGGCGATTGCTTTCAGTATACGCCCAAAATGAAGTTGTTTATCTGCATAATAAATGTCTCATCCTCTTTTGTTCTTCCCGGGAACGAAGCAGACTCTCGACTTGGGAAGATGCCTAAATATTTATGACTCGGCGAAAGTTTTCTCCTGCGACGCCATGCCAGCGCCTTTAACCTTCTCGCGGTCCCTGTTTTCTTGTCGCGGCCATTAGATGGCTAGACAAACCGAATTGCCGCGTGCAGTATTGATGATGTTTTTTGACGCGCCAAAAGCGGCAGGCCCAGGCTGCTGTGAATGGATGGCGAAAAGAATTGCTGTATAGCGTACACGATAAGGCGTTTGGCGCAAACAGCGTCGTTCCGCTTTCAGCGACGAATTCTCTGTCGAAGACTCGATGTGTTTCGTTCTTCACCAAATTGTTCATTTACGTGCCTGCGATGGCCTTTAGTTGAAACGCATGAATTTTTCAACATTATGAGAAGAGACGAACTCAACTCACTTAATTATTTTGTGTTTTTTTTTCTGTTTTTGTTTCTTTTTTGCTCTCTTAGTGCAACCGAAACAAATTCGAATGACGGTGTTTAGAATCGACGATTGACGCAGTGTAAAGTGACAAGGTCATAAACCCACCGGAGGCGGAGGGGTAGGGGGTCTTTCTTTCAAGAATTATGGTTAGCGACTCCATGACGAGTTCACGGATATTCTGAAGAACATAACTAACACCGAGGTAACAGGCTTCCTTAAACGGGTTCTTTAAAATTCAGGGGGTTTATATAAAACCTACTATTGCGAGTCGCTTGTTTTGTGCAAGTTGTAACTCACATCAAGGTGAATTCAACATGTTACTCCAAGATATGAAATGTGAACATGAAGTGTTTTTATTACTGTAGTGTAGAAAATAAGACGTATATTTTGGTGAAATAAAGTGTACGAAAGTCATTCATTCCCTCAGTTGATCGTGTCAAAACCCGCTATCATCGAATTGCACGACACTTCAAACACACAAGGTTCTAATTTGTGACATACAGCGGGGTGATGCTCGCTCGCTGAAAGTTTTGTTTTCTCTGATAACACTAGAATTGTTTTTTCCGCTAGTACAATACGCTGGAACCATAAATGTAAAATCACGAAGTGCAAAGCTGATTCGCGATGTAAAAAAGCTCGCCAAGGTTGGAAGTGTTGTGACACACTGGTTGTACATGTGAGGCGACAAGAAATCGCACACTGTACGTTCACAAAGCTGTACTTATAGTGTGCGTACGCATACATGAGAATGGGAGAAAAGGAAAGCACTTTCATTTAGGGTATTACAGAGGAACACTGATTAACTCTCGAAAATCAGGTTCCCGACCCGGTGTGGCTTGTTTGCGCTTGTAGCATGTTTACCGACCCTCTAAGTAAACAAAACTTGACATGGTGGCATCATACAACAAAAGAAACTGCACAGAAAATATCGCGCATCCGCGCTGTCTGAGCACAGAACCACGCATGCATTCCGCGAGAAAAGACAGCGTTGATTGCTGCGTACCCTGCACGAGAGACATGTAGTTGGGGAACAAGGAAGTGAGACCTGAAATGGGAAACGATATGCATGGAAGAAGAGTCGTTTAGGGACACAGAAAAGATTGAGGGAGGGTGCGCTTCTCTCAACAGAGAAAAGGAGAAAAAACACGTTCAGTATTTCACGTTGGGATGAGTGCGGTATGAGCGAAGAGGCGTAGAAGGGGAGGCGCAACTCAAGTGTCTAGGAGTGGAGCGGAGAGGAGGAAGAGAAACCGGAAGTACGAAGAGAGGGAAGGGATGTAGGGAGGTGAAAGAGGTGGCGGTGCGGAAAGTTCCACAGTGCGGTAGATGCAACAGAACCGAAAGAAAGGAAGAGAAAATGGAGGAGGGGAGGTGACGAAACTCGCTGATCTAGACAAACATCGCCGCTGCGACGGTTGCATTAGTTTTCATTTGGCGGCGAGAGTGAAGCGACGCTGCCGTCGTTCCCGCTGTAGCCTCCGCTTCCCAAGCGTTCCCGGCCGTCTCACAGGGCTAGGGTCGCTTGGTTGCGGTTTTCGGCAGCAGCCGCGTTCTCGACTTCGTCCTCTTCCTCCTCCTCGTCTTTCTGCACATGAACCGCGACGACGCTTTGCCGAACGACAAAACACGCTGCGAGCGAGCTATAGCGCGCGCGCGCCCAACGAAATGCGATAGTTTGCGATGCTAATGCGCCGAAATTGCGTGTCGCACGGGCGCTGCGTCGAGCAATGGGATTACGCGTGGGCGCGCTGGAGTTTAGCAGCCCGGAGATTTATGATAGCGGGTTGGCCTCAGCAACGTTGTAGGGAAAAAGAAAACGATGAAAAGGGAAGCATGTGGTTTCAATGCTGTGCCTCTCTACAAGGTATTTTCATCCACTAGATTTTTTTTTCATTTCTAGTTCTAACCCTGCATTCTTTATACATTGCGATGTAGGTTCACACAGTCTAAGTGAATTTTATGTTTTCACCTCCTATCCGTCATAACTTCCATTATTCAAAACTTCATAACTAATGAAATAAAAATAAACTGATGCATGTACTACGTACGCACCTCATAGGATAGACGTTCTGTCCAAAACTTTTGGATACGCTCACATTTTTTCTGCACGTGATTCAAGAGACTATATTAGTGTGTCGATGTGGAAAACCAGTGAAATAGGAGTCAGACCTTTTGTGTGCTATTATTTAACTTTTTTTTTATTGGAAGAGCCCTGTTATATGTCACGACCATTGAATTTTTAAGCGAATATTTCGAACATAGGTAAGCACTAATAATTACGATTTTACGTACACTCGATAAGATACATCATCTGTATCACAACCTAAACATACGAGCCGCGCTAAATGACCCCTCACAAAGCTTTTGGACCATGACCTAATACTAAGAAACCTTTTCTATCTGCCTATTTTCTCGCCTACGTCTCCGAGTGAAGTAACCAGTTGGCAGCGCTTTACCGACACGTTCAATCTCGATGACCAAGGCTGTCATTATAGCATTTAGCTGGTGCACTCGCTTCTCGTATTAAACGCGAAGCATTTCTTGGCGAACTTCGTAGACTATAAGCGTATCTATCTATCTATCTATCTATCTATCTATCTATCTATCTATCTATCTATCTATCTATCTATCTATCTATCTATCTATCTATCTATCTATCTATCTATCTATCTATCTATCTATCTATCTGTCTATCTATCTGTCTGTCTGTCTGTCTGTCTGTCTGTCTGTCTGTCTGTCTGTCTGTCTGTCTGTCTGTCTGTCTGTCTGTCTGTCTAGTGTCTGTCTGTCTGTCTGTCTGTCAGTCTCAGACATTTAGCTCTCCTGGCTGCATTGATAGCGGTATCGACACCGAAATTTATATTGCACAACAATACTGTATGACGAAAATATGTGACTAGCCATAACATAAAAATTATGACATGTATGTCATAAATATTATTATTTACATGTCAAGGTTTTGCTGCTCTTGCGTTGGTTCCGTTCACCTGACATGTTGAAAAACTTGTATGGTGAACAAAACTTCATGGTAAACACAAGTAACCAACCCTAACATGACAATTACAACATGCGTGTCACGCAACAAAATGACTACGTGCCACACTCGTGATGCGCTCGCGGCCATTTCGCCAACTTCACATATACCAAGTTTGGTATTACGGGACGTGAATAAATAACGATGGTATGTGACTGCGGAAAACATGATAATGATGAGATGCTTGTCATGTAACGACATGACTTCATGCCACACTAAAAATGCGCTCATGGCTGTTTCACTAGCTTCATGCATGCCAAATTTGATATTACGTCACGTGAATGGATGACGAAGGTATGTCACTGGTTCAAGCAAGATAATTATAAGTAGCGTGTCATGTTCAAACATTACTAATTGCCGCAGTCAAGGCGCCAATACACTTCTACGTGACCCGGCGCGCATGCGCGCGGCGTTCGTTTCGCCGCGCAACGCCGGGGATGCAACGCCAGACGTCCATCTGCCTCACTGCGTGGCTTTCACGCATGCGCGTTTGAGCGCACCCGGCGTCCCTCCATAACGGATATAGGCAGACGCGGTGCTGTCTTACATCGTCAGCGCGAAATGCAGCATGTCATGGCATGTCGCATTTTGCGCCGGTTGCCGCCGGGCCGCGCCGACATACGCTGGTCGCACCGGTCGCGCCTCGCATCATATTATAGTGATCGCGTTTTGTTGGCGTAGCGTCGCTGCAGCCAGTGTACGCACGTCAACGTTACGTTGGATTATACTGGGCCCTTCATGATGCGCTCACCGCCGTTTCGCTAGCTTCACGTATACCAGATTCGGTATTATGAGACGTAAATGGACGACGAAGGTATGTGACTGGTGCAAACATGATTATCATGAGATGCGTGTCTTGTAACAACATGTATACATGCCACGCTCATGATGCGCTCGCGGTCGTATCGCTAGCTCCACATATACCAGATTTGGTATTGATGACGCGAACGGAGGACGAAGGTAAATGACACATCTAAACATCTTATTCATGACATGCTTGTCATGCAAAACATTACTACATGCTACGCTCATAGCACGCTCGCGGCCGTTGCGCTAGCTCCATATATACGAAATTCGGGGTGTGTTCCAATACTCACCGTAGACGGCTAAATAGACAGCTAAATGAACGGCGGCCATCTTAAGTCTGATTCTAATTTTCACGTAGGCGGCAAAATAGACAGCTTCGAGAAAACCGCATCGTAGACATATACGATGCAGGCTACTTTGCTGTCTAAACAAGATGGCGGCGCAGCAAATCGCTCATATAATTCTCGCCGGAATGGTCGTATGCACACAAGCAGACCCTTCCCCAAACGCTAAATGTGAGTAGCGTTTATTTATTTTAATTTCAACACGAGTGAAGCTAGAAACTACAACCTTTACGTTTGCTTAATTTAGCTCTTTCTTCTCGACGCAAGGTGGCGCATCGTCACGTAAAAGTCGTGCAGAAGTATTCCAATTTTCGGACAGCATGGGCTCGCTGCTGTCTTCTAAGCAGGCTGCGTAGACTGTCTACATGCTGTCTAAAAAATTGGAACACAGCCTCGACATCAGGTGACGCTAATAGATGATGAGGGTAATTGAGGCGTCCAAACATGCATGATAATCATGGCATGGAAGCCATGTACGGCATAATTTGCCTCCGCCTCGTAACGGTATGCTGATAAAGTGACATATCAACTTTCGTCACTCGTGCTTCACATATCATGCGATTCCCACGCTAAGTGGAATCCACCTATTCTTTTGTTTTGTGAATATTATTGAAATCTTTCACTAGACTGACTGGCTTGGAGAAATGTCGAACACCGTGGTCTTACTTATCGCTAAATACGGCAATGCAGAGATTGATCGCCATCTCACTAACCGTAAACTCAGCTATTACTCTTCTATCCAGAAGTTGGGTCGTGTAAATATAGCCGTCCCAAACCAACCTTGTGAGAAAGTAACAACGTTGGCTTCCAGTATATAGCTTTGTTTTTATTCTCACAACAAAACGAACGTATAACCTTTCTTACGACGCTTCCGACGTACCGTTGATACAGCTAGCTCCGCAAACTAAACACGGGTTGCACAACATACAACGACGTTAGCAGCAAAGCCTATTAATATTACGCTTCAGCCGGCAATAAAACTGCCGCGAGCCGTCCAGGGCAAACAAGTTCGCTGCTTGATTTTGAAGGCTTTACCTCTCGAATCCTCACTAGTGGAAGTGGAATCAAGAAAGTGCCGAAGGAAGCGGGGGGGGGGGGGGGGGGGTTAGGCTGAGGTATTTTAAGGAGAGCCACGCATTTCTCTCCCCCTTAACTCTCTCCCTCCGCACAACTCCCCTGGTGATACCTTGAAGCGGTCATATACCAACGATGGTCTTAGTATTCCGCTGCAAATTTCTCGCCCCCCCCCCCCTTCCCTACAGCGCTTCCCACGTACAACTCTTAAAACTTCTTCCAGGCTGTGGTCGCTTGCTTTTCCCAAAGCACGTCTGCCGGGGCGAAGGAGGCCGCGATTTCTTTGTGGGCCTACACACAAAGCCCTTTTGCTTTCCCTAGGCAAAAACCGCGCCTACCGTTGTGAGAGCCCTAAACACTGTGACAGGAGGGAAAAGAAAACAAGCGGAATCATAGGCAAGATATGTTTTATTAAGGTTTCAACCATTGTTCCGGCGTCTCACACGCTTACTTTGTAAGCCCGGCTCTTCCCGCGGTCGCTTTCTTTCTCGTTTCCCGGTTTGCGGTCGTTTCTTTATTATTATTTTTCTTAGCTCGCTTTAACGAATGGTAGTGTGCTTCTGTTGCGCTACTGTCCATAATTTATCTGGGCTTAAAAGCACGGAGCGTCTGTTTCATCTTGTTGCTCCTATATAGCACCGCCATTATTGCTAGATTTTTTTTTGTTCAAGACTCGCCGCGAGAGAACCCTGCCCCCCCCCCGCCCCTCTTTTCTCTTCGTAATTCGCCGTCTATTGTTTTCAGCGCTCACTTTCACCGCTTAAGTTTTGCTTTGAGCTTCAGCGAAAGGGGGAAAAAACGAGTACAACAGGAGGTGTTTTTTATCCTCCTTATTGCGCTTGTTGCTCGCAGACAATTTCGCTTTTGTACGTACGTACGTGCGTGTGCCGGCGCTTCAAATTAAATTGCCATCCGGCCATTCCCTTAGCGTGTATCCACACGACGGACATATCCGCGCAAATCCCTCCCGCGGACGTTCGTTCCGCCGCCCGTCCGGCTGCGAAGCACATTCAGACGACGGACGAAGCGAGCAGACGGACGCGCTGGAGAAAAAAAACATGGCGGCACTGTCTGAAGCGAGAGCTGCCCGCTTCAAATCTTTAAGCTCTTCGTAGCGCATCGCGTGGGCTGTTATTCCCAAACTGATGGTTGTGTAGGCTTTAGGTCTGTGTCCTCGAGCTTCGACGGCAACGTATACATGACTATTTGGTACTGTTTCCGAGCGCCGTACTCGTTTTCTGAAAAGTGTAGGCTTAGCGACCACCGCTATTGCCAATACATGAGCTCGGTGATCTGCGGTAGCGCTGGGGCTACCATATCTCGGAGCTCATGATAATGTGCGAATGTTTGCTTATTCTTCTTTTCTATAGATGGCGCGACCAGTCTGAAAGTAGAAAACCCATTCATCGCTAGCCATTCGAGGTTTAGGTTTCCGTCTATGACGCTGAGTTTGAAGTTGAAGTGAATATGGAGGTCGAAAGAAAGCAACGAATAGCTGCAATGGCTGTTGTATTAGCAGAATTAGACGATGAAGCGCTGTTCTTCCCTGTAAAACGATCTTGTTGGCAAAAGGACTACATCGCTAACAAGCATCTGGGTATGCAATATCAACTCTATCGTGAACTTTTGCTTAGCGACAGCCAAGAATACAGGAGGCTTCTGCGAGTGTCGAGAGAGCAGTTTGTCCAGTTGCTGTCGCTCGTAGGACCTCGCATACAACGACAGGACACCGTAATGCGGCGAGCCATATCAGCTGAAACAAGGCTGCAGGTCACGCTACGATACCTTGCTTCAGGCAAGTGTTGCACGTCTGTGCATTTCTACTCGAAACATTGCTCCTATTGTTGCATCCGAGACTGTTCAGACTTGGAGAGCCTCGCTTTTAGAGGTGCATTACGTTGTGTGTTGTAAAACGCCAGCAAGGTCTTGAATAGGCACATATGTGACACTAATAAAACAAATCTTGCGAAGGCTACGAAAGCCCTCTTACACAGCCTCGCTGTCGTTGATGTACAGTTTGGCACTCTTGGCATACATCTGCGAATTAGTGACGGTATTTTTTTCCCTTTGTGCAGGAGAGAGCCACCACTCCTTGAGTCGCCAATTTCGTCTGGGCCACTCGACTGTAAATGATATCATCCATGAACATGTAATGTAATTTATGAAGAGCTGAAGAATGAATTTCTCAAAACTCCAAGCACCGAGGATGAGTGGAGAGACGTCGTTGCTGGTTTCAGTAGAAACTGGAACTTTCCAAACTGCGTTGGAGCGATGGATGGAAAGCATGTGATAATTACTAAGCCAGCAAACACGGGAACAGTTTACAGAAACTACAAGAAGAGCTTTAGCATTATACTGTTTGCCGTGGTCGATGCGAACTACAAATTTTTGTACACGGATGTTGGTGCGCCAGGGTCACAGGGAGATGCGGGCGTCTGGCAAACTACGCCTCTGCAAGCACACTTGTCAAACATGTCGGCTGGTCTTCCGGAACTGGTCAAGGTGGGAAGCTTGCCTGATCTGTACTTGCCACCAGTTTTCGTCGGTGATGACGCGTTTCCTCTTGGAAGAAACTTGATGAAACCGTTTGGGGAACGTTCGTTATCAGAAGAGAAGAGAATATTTAATTACAGGTAATTTATGTCACTACTGAAACAGCACTATGTGATATTTAACCGTTTAATCGAAGGTGCGCTAACCCAGATTTGCAGCACACATTAGCATGCTACTATCTTCTCAGTGGTGTAAAGTGTATAAAATTATATCTTACTTTTTTTAATGCTTTACAGGTTATCCAGGGCTCGGCGTGTAGTTGAGAGCACCTTTGGAATACTTGCGAATAGGTTTAGATTTCTGCACACCGTGATTGACGCTGAGCCAAAACGGGTGACATCAATGGTGAATGCAGCATGCGTATTGCACAACTTCCTCGCCAATGAATTGAACGCAGCTGACTCGTGTGCCGACACAACGCCTACTGCAACTCTGTTCTCTACACAGCCTTATTCTCGCGGACGAGTAAGTGCTGTTGGCTCCGCCGTACGTGACAGCCTATGCGAATTTTGAATGGCAGGGGTGCTGTGTCATGGCAGCGTACGTCAGCCCACTTGGAGGCCGATGTATACAGAAGGCCATAAGATTACGCAAAGATAGTGCAAGATGCACATGCGTTGTCATAAAATAAAGTTGTTGAAAAATAAAATGCGGTTTGTTTAGTTGAAGGGCGAGATCTTGTATACGCTGTCATATGAATGGCATTTCAAATTACGGATATTTACTTAAAACTGAGTTTCATTCACACTGACAACAATGCTGGAGGTAAGCAACGATTTATTAACTGGCAATATTAAATGAGATCTGTTGAGCTTTCTTACTCGCTTTTGTTGATGTAGATTTCAAGTGCGCTTAAGATAGCCTTCTGGCATGGGATCAGCTTATCCTTCGGAACCTCGCGCATGTGTGCAGCAACAACTTTACCAAAATAGTCGATATCATCTTCCTGCTGTGTGGTACTCGCTGGTTGGCCTACGCTTGCAGCTATTTTTTCCAACACAGTTTGCCGTTGGGCCAATATTTCATCTAAACGATGGGGAGATCGGCGCCTTTTCTTCTGTGTTCCTTGGCGGGACATTGCAGAGAGTGCCTTGCCCGCAATTGGGTCGTCCACGGTAATGTTTTGGTCGTCAGTCGCTGCAGCTGCATCGTCTGAGGTTTGTGAAGGATCATCAATGTCTGGTCGTACCTGCAAGACACAAAATGGCGCACAAAGTCTCTCGCAATTCCAAAATGTAACGCTTTGCAGACACACATCTGCGTATCTATTCCGATTACAATCTGTATTACAACCACGTAAAAGCAATGGTACATTATTCGTGATTTGGCGTAATTAGAGCGCAAGATTCAAACTTCAGTGTCAACAATTTTTGGTCATATCTAATTTAAATATAGAAACGACGTTTGAATAATTCAGCACACCAAGCAACTAATCTTAATGTAGAATTATTTTGGTGTGTGTTCAAGCATTGAAAAGGTTGTAAGGCTGTATAAGAAAGTGCTAAGTAATAAAAAATACATATTGTAAAAATTTACGCGGCACAAGAAGGCTTCATCACAAATACGAAAAACAAGGGCAGTTTACCTTCATGGTCTCCGCCGCAGCTTGGCATGCATCAGTGCTCACAGAACGCCAACAGGTCACTTTTGAAGCATCCAAAAACCTGAGTGAATTATAAAAGCGCCAGCGACCTTTATAAACGTCCGAGCTTGGCATTCCACTCTTTGTGGATTCTACTTTCTTCTTCTCCAACCGGTATGTGCGTCTCTTATTGTCAAAGAAGCGCCGAAGGGCTTCTGTAAAAAAAAAGAACAAAACAGAGGGGGGGGGGGGTGATTATAAGTACGATTTACACCATGCAGTTTCGGTCAATCACCATCACAACACATTATGCTGAAAAAACGTGGCTGGTGCTCTAACGAATACTGCAGTGAATGTTTTCAGTTTTACCGCAAGCTTACGCATCACAAGCAACGTTTGGCGGACTCGTCGCCATTAACACTGTTCTTGAATTTCGCGCCGATTCCTTGATTAAAATGCATTTTTATTGAGCAGCCCTGCCTCCGGCACGGTAGCATGCTTGGGAATGCGCTGACCACGGCCGTCACTTGTAGACACCAATGTGCCCCACGTCATGCATAACAGGTACATTCCAGAAGGTTATTATCACGAAACCCACCCATATAATAACGCAAAACATAGAGAGTAAATATAAATGGTACTTACTGGCATCGTACGGCCCGTACGCAGGCCACTCCTCGTTCATTTCCTTCGCTATGCGTTCCCATATACTCTCCTTCACTGTTGTGTCCGCGTACTCGGCGAGTGTCATATCCCACAATGCGGGGAACTGCTCAACAAGGCGCAGCAGAAAAAAAGTTGCGTCGTCGCTCAAGTTCATAGTTGGAGTTGTTTGCGGTAGTGTGCGTCGAACGTACTTCCCACGCAAAAACCCAAACAAGACGAGCAGAAAAAAAAAAACGTGCCTGTTGCCAGACCCTTATAACTTCGTCGGCTAAATTTACGAAACCACACGAGAAACAGAAAAATAAGCGCTTGTTGCCACACTAGTATTGGCGTCCTCCGCTAAATTTGTCGTGTTTTTCCGCGGGAATCCGTTTGCGAAAAAGAGCGTGGCATTTTCCGTCCGCGACGTCCGCGGACGCGGCACGGATGGCGGAAATCCGTGACGTGGGGTCACGTGACGCGCCGTCCGCCGCGGAAAAGACGGATTTGGTCCGTCGTGTGGATACACGCTAAGAGGCGGAGATAAATTATGCCGTCCTTGACTTCCATGTCATGATTATCATGTTTGGACGCTTCGTCATCTATTAACGTCACCATGATATCAAATTTGGTATATGTGGAACAAGTGAAACGGCCGCGAGAACGCTATGAGCGTACCATGTAGTCAAGTTTTACAAGAAATGCATGTTATGATTATTAGGTTTGAACGTGTCATTTACCTTCGTCGTCCATTCACTTCCACTGATACCGAATTTGGTAAATACGGAGCAAGGCGCAACGGTGGCGAATATGCGTCATGAAGGACCTTAGTATGCCCAATGCAACGTTGACGCATGCGCAGGCTGGGCGCAATCTACGCCAAGCTAGGCTGTGCGGACGTGTTTCGCATGAGCTCCGGCCCGGTGATCGACTATCGGCGGACGCGCTTTGTTCTGGACTTGCTGTCAGTGGGCTCGTCTGCGGGAGGTTGCCTGTACGTAAGGACACCACTCGTTTAGGCAAGTTTGTCCCCGTTTTCGGAGTTTCCGACCTTTTCCTATCAATCCCGCGGTGGCAAGGCTAGGCCTATCTCCTAGGCCAAGCCTAGGCCACGTTGCCGGGCGTCTGGTAGCTCCTGGTGACCGTGGGCCTTGTTGGGCAGAAGAAGAATACTACGTCGAAGGGGAGACTATAACGCCCGAAGATTTTGAAGCGGGAGAGTGGGCTCGAGTGCTGAAGGCACAGGACCGATTTAAGAAGACTCAGCACGGCGACAACTCCAAGAATAAGCCTTGCGACGCAAGCCGGCAGGGACGGGCGCAAGACGCACGGAGCGCAGCAAGTCAAGCAGGGGAAAGCGCCGGTGTGAAAGAAACGCGGACCGTTTCTCAAGTGGCCGGCCATGAATTTCAAGGTTGTGTACAGGCCCCAGAACTGGGACTTGAGTGTTGTGACAGCGAGAGAACTCGGATGTGCACTGAGAGCAGCAGCGCGTCTAACGAGTGCGATTGCCGCGGAAGAAGACATTGTGCGGGTTAATGGCACAAACAACACGTTGACGGTGACCACACCGTGCACAAATCGCAGTGGGGCATATGCGACTGTGAAGATGATCATGCTGGGTGATCGTGATCTGCCGGTTTCGGCGTTCGTGGCACCGTTGGAGAACTCCGTGCGGGGAGTGATATACAATGCTTATGATGGATGCCCAGTGGAAGAAGTTCGGGCGGGATTCCTGAAGAAGAATGAAGGCATGGACATTCTGGACGCGAGACTTCTGGGAAAGCAAAGGCGATTCAGATTACGTTCGGGGGAAAACGCACACCCTGAAAGGTTACTTACTGGAACTGTCTGTACGCTGTGATCCCGTATAGAAATTTAGTCCAGACCTGCTACAACTGCAAGCGAGTAGGACACCGAGCTGACGTTTGCTATCGTCCGGAGAATAACCTATGTCACCGTTGCGGGAAGGACCATCCGGCCCCGCCAGAAGGAGAGCCACCTACGTGCACGCCGGACTGTATCCTGTGCCTTGGTGCGCATCACACAGAAAGCCAGAACTGCAAGTTTCGCCTGGCTCGCAAACGACCGATAGGCCGGCAGCAGGGCATCAAAAGAGAGAGCGAAGCTGGCAACGATGAGTGGTCCTCGAAAGCCATGGAGCAGTCACCGAGGAGTAAGGAAGGCACAAGCAAAAGCAGGGACCGGTCGAGTTCCTTCCCGCCATTGCCAGGGCGCGGAAGTGGCCAAGATGGTGGACGACTATCTAGTCCCAACAGCTACGCACGCGACACCAACAAAAAGGTGAGCTTGTCAGGCACGGCCTCCCAGAACAAAAGCGCTCGAGAGAGGGAGTTAGCAGCGCTGGCTCAGCGACAGGGAGATTTGATTAAAAGAATGGAAAACTCCCAAGCATTTCCCCGAGGGTGAACCTGGTTAAGTGCGAATACACGGGGTGATGCTATGAGGGGTATTTATTAATTCGCACTATTATATTTATTAATCACACTATGGTGCCTTTATGGTGCAATGGTTCCTGGGAATCACAATTTGATCACACGGGGGAGTTTACGTTAACTCACTAACGAATGCCAACGGATTTTAACTTCACTTCCCCTCACTACCCGCTCTCGACGGGAGACTGAGACAGAAGGCGGGCGCGCGAGAGAGAGGGGTGCGCGCGCAGCTGCAGCGAGCGAGGAGAGCGGAGGAGCGAGCGCAGGGGGAGGGGGTATAAGGCGCGTTACTGACCCCGATATCAGCGTCGCGTCTGTGGCTTATTCGGTAGAGCGTCGCGCTGCGGCCCGCCAAGTCCTCTTTCTTTTAAAGATAGAGAGAAGACTGCGGACGCCGCCGACGGCGGTGGATGATTTGGTGTCGCTTATAAAGTGTATTCGCACTTAAAACAGAATTGCAGAGATGGAACGCGCACTTGGAAACGACCAACGGCAGGGAACACAGGCACCAGCAGTGCAAGGCCTACAGAAAGCGACGCAAGAGGCGTCTGCTCGCGTACAGGAGAGTGCAGCTATGGAAGTGGAGAATCGGGGGACAGTGAAGAGACCACTGCCGGGGGATGAGGTAGCTAACGCAAAACGATTAGCCGAAACGTCACCAATAGACATGCCACAGCCTGTTATTAAGCTCATTAGTCTTAAGTCGGATGTATTAACACTTGCGGATAAAGTAGGCAAACAAGGGAAAAGACAGGATAGGTTGGATGCTCGAGTCGAAAAGATCGAAGTCATAGTAGACACAATAGAGGAGCGTCTCGCCATGCTCTCCACTGAATTTAGGGATTCCCGAACCCAGGTCATGGGCATGTTTCAGCAGCTTCATACTCTATTGGAGGCAAGACTGCCTCCCGTGGGGCGCCAAGTGCCATTAGTCAACCTGGAGCCTCATCATGGCGCCTCGACAGCAAATTGAGGTTTCGCAGTGGAACTGCAGGGGCTTTCGTCAAAAGCGGGGTAACCTGCAGTTGCACGTACAAAATCTGGACAGTAAACCAGACATATTAGCCTTACAGGAGCCTAGTGGTTTCGTAAAATTACCTGGATTTAAGGCGTTTACATTGCCAGGAATTGACTCAAGGGGCGTATCACGCGGGTTCACAGCCGTGCTAGTCCATCGCAACATCACTGCCATTCAGCATTCCGTAGATAGCAGCAGGAAAGACTATGTCCTGCTAGAGATTTTGCCTAAACGAAAGTATGAGAAGAGTCTGTTTTTATTTAATGTGTATAGTTATCCAAAAGATAAAGGATTGGGCTTGCCACAACTCCTGATTCAAACTGAACGGTTAGCAGCTCGCGCTCCGCTTATAGTGGTAGGAGGTTTCAATGCGCCTCACCCGGAGTGGGGTTATATTCGAACCAGCCCAAAGGGCAATCGGCTTTGGCAAGTTGCCCGGAATCTGCGATGGACGCTGTTAAACAATCCACAAGATCACACGAGGATAGGCAACAGCATAAGCATGGGTACCTCTCCAGACCTTACGTTTTAGAGGCATCAGTAATCCAAAGTGGATTAACACGGGACAAGCCCTAGGAAGTGATCACTATATCCTTTACACGACGTTTAGCGCTGCGAAGCATAAAGACAAAGTGATAAGGCATAGAATTACAGATTGGGACAGATTTAGAAAAAAACAGAGCAGACTCTGTGAATGGAAAAATTAATGACCTCGAATCATGGGAACAGGCACTCAAGGTGGATGTAAATAATACCACGGTAGATGTGCCAGTCGAGCAGGAGGAGTTTACCGCTGACTCGAGACTGTTACACATGTGGGAAGCGCACGCGAGTCTCTTGAGAAGGTGGAAGAGGCAAAAACATAATGGCGTCCTTCACAGAAGGACTGCCAAGTTAGAACGTAAAATTGAAAATTGTACAATTGAGTTGCAAGTCAAGCAGTGGGGCTAGATTTGTGATCGCATGAATGGACAGTTAGTTTGGATGCAAAAAAACATGGCAGCTGTTGAGGCATCTTTTGGATCAGGCAGCAACAAAATTGGCGCAACGGGGACAATGACTCGGTTAATGCATTAATATGAAGGCACAATTGGAGAGTTTATACAGGAACTCCGGAATCGGTACGTAATTGATGGAGTAGACGGTTGCTTACAACACTACTCGGGGGTGGAAAACTCAGAACTACATGAAGAGTTCACAATTGCGGAGGTGGAGTTTGCCATGGGGATGCTGCGTACTACGTCTGCCGCAGGTCCGGATGGAGTTACTAATAAAATGCTGAGAAACCCAGATTTCAAATCGGTCGGGGCGATCACTGACTTGATAATTGAGCATTGGGTGGCCGGGGAGATCCCAGCACAATGGAAGCATGCTATAATTATATTTATTCCGAAGCCAGGCAAGAAACTCTTCTTCGAAAACCTGCGCCCCATATCACTGACATCATGCGTGGGCAAATTGATGGAGCACGTGGTTCTCAACAGGCTTCAGAATTATGCAGAGGACAAGACCATTTTTCCCCCAACTATGATAGGTTTCAGGGCCAATTCGTCCACACAGGATGTCATGATACAAATAAAAGTTAATGTAGTCAATCCCGGGCATGGCACGGGCACCAAAGCTGTATTGGGGCTTGACCTGAATAAAGCTTTCGACAATGTTTCGCATGAGGCAATATTGAATAACCTATCGGAAATTGGCCCAGGGGTCAGGACATTTCGCTACATCAGATCATTCTTGGAGGGCCGAACTGCAGAAATTTTAATAGGAGATATCAAATCAGACTCATTCGCGTTGGGACGCAAAGGGACGCCACAGGGTTCAGTTTTGTCACTGTTTCTGTTTAACATCGCTCTCAAAGAACGAGCGCTCAAAATGGGCGCGCCGCCAACTTCTTGCGATAACGCGCGGGAGAGACGCCCCGAGGTCAACGAAAAAAAAGAGAAAACAAGCATCCAAGGCTCCCCGGGCACGCGACGCTCTCCCTTCGGAAGCGTGGCTTCGCCGATGAACCTCCTCACCCCACAACGGCGGCCGAGCAAGCACTGGAAATTTCTAGAAGGAAAGAGGCGTGGTATGCCGGGTTGAGTCATCTGTCGGGGACGGCCCTCGTACCGTCTCGCGCCTTCCCCCAGCCTCCGCTGCGCATCGCGCCGACTAAATGATGAGAACTTTCTGGAATGTCGCGCGGAAGGTATTTAACCGAGCAGCGGAGATGAGAGATCAGGAGAAGACGGAAGTTAGCGCCAGAGCGCGTAGGGATTCCGCCGTGTAGTCGGCGAAGGTTTTGTCCGTAGAGGCAAAGCAGGAGAAGAAGATGATTTCCACCTGAGGGGTGACGACTCAAGCTACAGGCAAAAGTGTGTGTTTACCGCTATTGAGCGAAGACGCGTGGCAACAGCTGCGTGTGTGAAACCGACGTGTTTCCTGCGAAGAAGTTTGAAGCTTGGAGAGTGGCCGATTGAATACGCGAGGTTTCCTGGAAGAGAAACTTCGGCGAGGTTTCCTGGAAGAGAAACTTCAGGGGCAGCGGAATGACAACAACGCTGGACTTGGAGTGAGTGATTCTCGGAAGAGTATCATCCCGACTTTTGTTCCAAGAACTTTGGACTGAATAGGTTTTCTATCTCTTTAGTCTTTAAGTGTCTTGGTTGTTCAATGCATGCGACTGCATTGTAGTGTGTATTGTTGTCTGTGTCCATTGTTCGAGTGTGGCTGATTGTACTGTGTAGTACGTTGTTTGATTGGTGACATATTGTATGCAACTATTGTGGAGTGTGCACTCTTGTGTATTGTTTTCGATCTGCCATTATTGAGAATATAATTTTGTTTGTTTATCAACTCTCGGCTCTTACTTGTTCTTTGGGCCACAGCCGGCGTCCGCGGGCGCGCCAAAAAGGACCACTTCTAAATGTCCACGCTTTCGTGGTGCGGTTCGGAGGGCCAATACTTCGGCCCTTGGAATTAGCCCGGTGATCGCCTCCCTAATTAACGGGACCTGTGTGACAATCGCCTTAATTAAAATACCGCCGAGGCTGGAGGAGATACCGGGACTCAAACACACATTTTATGCAGATGATATCACTCTATGGGTAGCCAGGGGTAGTGAGGCGCATCTGAAAGAAACACTTAGAACAGGCAGTTAATATTGTTAAAGAGTTGGCAGGGGAGGCGGGGCTTTCATGCTCTCAGCCCAAGTCCGAACTCCTTGTGGTTCAGGACAAACCCAGAGGGCTACATGCAAGACACTATATTCCGCCGCCGCCGTTAGAGGTAAAGTTATGGGGTAGGCCGGTAGCTGAAGCTCAAACGATTAGAATTCTTAGCCTATATCTGCAAACTAACAGGAAGAATAGGGTGGCCCTTGAAAAACTTAAGACCACGGTGAATGCTACTGTCAGGCTAATCAGAAGAATCGCTAACCGTAAGAGCGGGGTTAAAGAAAAAGAATTCTGTAAGCTGGTACAGGTGTTTGTGCTCAGCAGGATTACTTACGCGACACCTTATATGAAATTGGATGCCGCAGAAAAAGGTAGGGTTGAGGCTATGATCCGGCAAGCTTACAAGGCAGCGCTTGGTTGGCCTAACAACGCGCCTACAGAAAGGTTGTTAAAACTAAGGGTACACAACACCTTGGATAAATTATGGGAGGCGCATCTGGTGATGCAACACGCTAGGCGTGTTTGATCATATCATACACGCTAGGCGTGTAGGATATGATATCAATATCATATTGGAAAGGATTGGCATTGGAGCAGAGGCTCACACTGGGGACACTAAAATTCATGTGCGGTGAGAGTTACATAAGGCCCTGTACATAAAACCTTTGCCCAAAAATATGCATCCGATTCACCATACGCAGCGCAGGCAGGCAAGAGCCAGAGCTTTACACGTTGAGTACGGCGAGTACAAAGAGGCAGTCTATAGAGATGTTGCGGAATATAAGGACAAAAACGCTTTTGTGATTGTGGTGGTGGACAGGCGGGGACGCTTCGCCGCCTCTGGATTGGTCAAAACCCGCTCCTCGGAAACTGCAGTGGAAGCGGCAAAAGCGCTAGCTATAAATAATTCTCTGTTGGATTTGATTCTTCGTGATTCAAAGACAGCCATCCGAAATCTGGCGAGGGGCTGTATATTGACGACCGCCACACGATTTCTGCACGGGGCCACGGAACGAGAAATTAGAGAAATAGAAATTGTCTGGGTACCAGCACACTCTGGGAACCTTGGGAACGAGGCGGTTCACCTGAATGCTCGTGGTTTCGTCAGCTGGGTAGGTGAGCCGCCAGTTTCGGGGAGGTCCGCGAGAGATGGGCTGGTGTCCTTTCATGACATAACAAATCATTATAAACTAGAGCGGAGGTTTTATCTGGCCCCGCACAAGCGGTTGACTGAGGCGGATCTGGAGAAAACTGCAGACGTGATCTTTTCCCAACCCTTACTTGTTGAACAAAATATACCCGGTGGAGATTAAGCCGCAATGCAAATGGTGTCAGGCTGTGGCAACATACGATCACATACTTTGGGAATGTAGCATAGTGCCGCCGCCTGTGGATATTATGCGTGATCCCTCTCTTGAGCACTGGGAGGCCGTGTTGACCAGCTCAGACCCAGTCGTCCAGTTAAGGGTCGTGGAGTGGGCCACACATGTCGCCGCCACCCTTGGGTTGATGACTATCTAACACGGAATCATCCTCAGTTTCTTTCTGACGAAATAAAGTTTTACCATCCATCCATACGCCACGCTAGCAAAACACGAGCGCTCTATAGTGTGACGCCAGGTGCAACCAGCGCGATCAGCGTCCGTCGGTGCGGCCCGAAGGCAACCGGTGCCAAATGCGACAAACTGCGTTTCGCGCCGACGAATTTACTTAGGCGCGTTCACACTTGAGAGTTGAAGAAAAATGAAGACGCCAGAGCGGCCGGAAAACCCCGACCCGCGCGTCGAAGATGTTCACATTAATTCTGCCCCATCCCACCATCGCTGCCGTCGATACCTTGACAATTAATTCGATTTCGCCTGCTTTCTGAGAACTACAGTTCGTATCGAATTGCAGTTATTCACGCAAAGTAATAAAAAGAAACAGCTCGCACCTTTACTAAGGTTGTTTTTGGAAATAAGCCAGTCGAAACGACATGAGAAAACGCACCGGTGGCGGCGCATTGAGCTGTGTGTACATAAGGTCCCTAGATGAAACAAGTTTCCAAGGTAGCGATGTCACAAAACGAGCGCTAAAAACGGGCGCGCCGCCAAATGCTTGCGATAACGCGCCCGAGAGACGCGGCGATGTTAACAAAAAAAAGAGAAAAGAGAAAACAAGCATCCAAGGCTCCCCGGGCGCGCGACGCCTCTCCTCTCGGAAGCGTGGCGTCGCCGATGAACCTCCTCACCCCACAGCGGCGGCCGGGCAAGCGCTAGAAATTTCCAGAACGAAAGGGCGGGGCCACGCCGAGTTGAGTCATGCGACGCGGAGGGCTTTCCAACCGCCTCGCCCTCTTCCCAGCCTTCGCTGCGTATCGCACCGACGAAATGACGAGAAGCGTCTGGAATGTCGCGCGCAAGGTATTTAACCGAGCAGCCGAGATGAGAGATCAGGAGGAGGCGGAAGTGAGCGCCAGAGCGCGTAGGCATTCCGCCGTGTAGTCGGCGAAGTTTTTGGTCCGTAGGGACGAGGCCGGAGATGAAGAGGATTTCCACCTGAGGGGTGACGACTCGAGCTACCGGCAAGAGTGTGTGTTTACCGCTATCGAGCGAAGACGCGGGGCAACAGCTGCGTGTGTGAAGCCGACGTGTTCCGGCGAAGAAGTTGAAGTTGGAAGAGTGGCCATTTGAAGACGGGAGGTTTCCTGGAAGAGAAACTTCGAGGGCTGCGGAACGACAACAACGCTGGACTTTGAGTGAGTGATTCTCGGAAGAGTATCATCTAGATTTTGGTTCCAAGAACTTTGGACTGAATAGGTTTTCTATCTCTTTAGTCTTTAAGTGTCTTGGTTGTTCAATGCATGCGACTGCATTGTAGTGCGTATTGTTGTCCGTGTCCGTTGTTTCAAGTGTGGCTGATTGTATTGTGTAGTACGTTGATTGATTGGTTTGATTGGTGACATATTGTATGCAACTATTGTGGAGTGTGCATTTTTGTGTATTGTTTTCGATCCGCCATTATTGAGAATATAATTTTGTTGGTTTATCAACTCTCGGCTCTGACTTGTTCTTTGGGCCACAGCCGGCGTCCGCTGGCGCGCCAAAAAGGACCACTTCTACATTGTCCACGCTTTCGTGGTGCGGTTCGGGGGGCCGATACTTCGGCTCTTGGAATTAGCCCGGCGATCGCCTCCCTAATTAACGGGACAGGTGTGACAATTAATCTGGCGTCCGCGACAGGACCTTTTGGTGCACAGTGTGTCCAAAGTAGTGAGAAAGAGCCTCGAGTTGGTGATACTGCTATCGGAACGATTTTGTGTGTTGCTCAGTGTTCTCGTTAACGAGTGCAGGGGAGTGTTCCGATAGACTGATTTAGGCAGATACTTTTTGCACGTGGCAAGGTTTTATTTGCGAGTTGCGAGACACAATGGATCTCGAAAAGTTAGTTGCGCTTGGTGAGAAGATGGGTCTTTCCGGCGCCGAACTACGGAAATGGGTAAGCCAGAAGGAGAAAGAGGCGGTGGAGAGAGAAAGGTTGGCAGCTGAGAGAGCCAAGGAAGAAAAAGCAGCTGAGTTGGAACGAGAGAGGTTGGCGGTCGAAAAAGCCAAAGAAGAAAAAGCAGCTGAGTTGGAACGAGAAAGGTTGGCCGCTGAAAGGGCGAGAGAAGAAAGAGAAGCAAAGGAGCGACAGCTGAAAGAAGAAAGAGAGGCAAAAGAGCGACAGCTGAAGGAAGAAAGAGAACAGCAATTGAAGTTGGAGCTGGAGAGAGAGAAGTTGGCAGCCGAAAGGGCGAGAGAAGAAAGAGAAGCGAAGGAGCGACAGCTGAAGGAAGAAAGAGAGGCAAAGGAGCGACAGCTGAAAGAAGAAAGAGAGGAAAGGGAGCGGCAGCGGCAGCACGAGATGGAACTCGAGCGGCTCCGTTTACAACAGCGAAGTGAAACTCCCGTCCAGGCTAGAGTTGAAAGCAGCGAACGGGAAGATCACGGCTTCCGCTTGAACCCAAGCAAGCTGCTCGTATCGTTTGATGAAAGGAAGGACGACCTAGACGCGTACCTCCACAGATTTGAGACGATTGCGAGGAGCCAGAATTGGCCGGAACATCAATGGGCAACTGCTTTGAGTACTTGCTTGAGTGGTGAAGCGCTCAGTGTGTACGGTAGGCTGACGCCGACCGATGCAGCCAACTACGCAAAGGTGAAAGCTGCTTTGTTGAAGCGATTTAGATTCACTGTGGAAGGATTCCGGGACAGATTTCGGACAGGAAAGCCAGCTGATGGGGAGACGGCTACGCAGTATGCCGCCCGACTTTGCCATTATTTCGACAGATGGATTGTACTTTCAGGGACAGCGCAGGAGTACGATGAGCTTAGAGAGCTCCTAATTAGAGAACAATTTCTTACTAGTTGCCACCCAAGCCTGTCGCTGTACTTAAAAGAGAGGAAGGCTGAGTCACTTGAAGGAATGCTTGAATTGGCTGATCAATTCTTGGAAGCGCAAGGTGGAACTAATTTGGCCAAGGTCAAGAAGGAGTGTCCCGATGATTCGAAGAAATTGGCTCCCGAAGAAAAGAAGCGTGCACCAGAGAGCATTCCGCGATGTTTTCTGTGCAACCGAGTGGGTCATCGCGCGAAAAACTGTCGAACGATCTTTACGAGCCCTACGGCTGTAAAATGTTTTAAGTGTGGTCAGACTGGGCACAAAGCAGACGCTTGTCGGAACGGAGTGAGTCAAACTCATCAGGTATCCTGTGTGCAAGTGGCACCGAAATCTGATAATAATGCCGTCACCGATGGATTCGTAGAGTTGAAAAATGGGGAGAAAATTCCTATTGTTGGTGCTGTAATGTCAAAACAGCCAACCGGTGTTACGAAAGGAATGCCAACGCTGCCTGGAAAAGTTGCGGACAAAAGGATCACGGTGTTAAGAGATACCGGTAGCTCCACTGCTATCGTGCGGAGAGATTTGGTACGGGAAAGGGAGTTAACAGGCAAAACAAAACCGGTTTGCTTAATTGACCGTACAGTCCGGATGCTTCCCGAAGCAGAAATTGAGGTTGAAACCCCGTACTTCAGCGGGAAGGTTACTGCTTTATGCATGACGACCCCCCTGTACGACCTTGTCATCGGAAACATCGACGGGGCGCGAGGACCGAATGATCCGGAATGTTTGGGAGAAGACCCGAAGATAGAGCCCTCGCCAACACAGCGGCCGCGAGATATAAGGGAGGAGCAGCCCGGGACGGATCTCGCTAGAGCCCAAGGTGAAGCTGCGGCGCAAGAGACAGCGAAGGAGAAGACGATCGTGTCGAATAAGTTCACGGGCCGAGCAACCGGACTTACGTCGGCACGACCTCAACCGACCGACAGTGTAAAGGAGACGGAGTTGGCCAGCCGGACAAAATGTAGAGGCATGATGAAGCGGGTAAATAAACAGACAGGACCCGTCGAATTTAATGACGCGTTAACGGTGTCGGAAGAGACAACGATGGCTGAGACGACGCCTCAGATATCGTCGTTGGAAAAGGCTCGCCGAAAAGGAACAAGGAAAAACAAGAAGAAATCGAGCGAGCACCTGCAAGAAGGGACGCAAGCGCAGCTTGAAATACACAGGATAAGTGCTGAAGTCGAATCAGAGTGTGTTTGGCAGTGCTGAGTGACATATGTTGTGTTAATGTTCTTGTTATCCTGCGTCTCAAGTGTAGGTCGAGCGAGTCAAAGTGTTCTGTGCTGTGATGTGATGTATAGTGTTGTATAATTGTTGTAATGAGAGAACTTTGTACGTTTGTATTGTTTGGAATAAGAGATGAAGTATTATAGTCATGTACCTGTGGCTATATTTCATGTGTTGTGGAATTGAACTACAATGTAAGATTGTATCGAGCGAGCCATTGCGAATGTGAAGTGTCACGAGCGACGGTTTGTGTTACAGTCGTTCAGAGTGTGTGGTGACTGTTCGCGCTCGTTTGAGTGGTTTTGAATATTATGAGATAATATTCTTAAAGTGGGGGGCAGTGTCACAAAACGAGTGCTAAAAACGGGCGCGCCGCCAAATGCTTGCGATAACGCGCCCGAGAGACGCGGCGATGTTAACAAAAAAAGAGAAAAGAGAAAACAAGCATCCAAGGCTCCCCGGGCGCGCGACGCCTCTCCTCTCGGAAGCGTGGCGTCGCCGATGAACCTCCTCACCCCACAGCGGCGGCCGGGCAAGCGCTAGAAATTTCCAGAACGAAAGGGGCGGGGCCACGCCGAGTTTAGTCATGCGACGCGGAGGGCTTTCCAGCCGTCTCGCCCTCTTCCCAGCCTTCGCTGCGTATCCCGCCGACGAAATGACGAGAAGCGTCTGGAATGTCGCGCGCAAGGTATTTAACCGAGCAGCCGAGATGAGAGATCAGGAGGAGACGGAAGTGAGCGCCAGAGCGCGTAGGGATTCCGCCGTGTAGTCGGCGAAGTTTTTGGTCCGTAGGGACGAGGCCGGAGATGAAGAGGATTTCCACCTGAGGGGTGACGACTCGAGCTACCGGCAAGAGTGTGTGTTTACCGCTATCGAGTGAAGACGCGGGGCAACCGCTGCGTGTGTGAAGCCGACGTGTTCTGGCGAAGAAGTTGAAGTTGGAAGAATGGCCATTTGAAGACGGGAGGTTTCCTGGAAGAGAAACTTAGAGGGCTGCGGAACGACAACAACGCTGGACTTTGAGTGAGTGATTCTCGGAAGAGTATCATCTAGACTTTTGTTCCAAGAACTTTGGACTGAATAGGTTTTCTATCTCTTTAGTCTTTAAGTGTCTTGGTTGTTCAATGCATGCGACTGCATTGTAGTGCGTATTGTTGTCCGTGTCCGTTGTTTCAAGTGTGGCTGATTGTATTGTGTAGTACGTTGATTGATTGGTTTGATTGGTGACATATTGTATGCAACTATTGTGGAGTGTGCATTTTTGTGTATTGTTTTCTATCCGCCATTATTGAGAATATAATTTTGTTGGTTTATCAACTCTCGGCTCTGACTTGTTCTTTGGGCCACAGCCGGCGTCCGCTGGCGCGCCAAAAAGGATCACTTCTACATTGCCCACGCTTTCGTGGTGCGGTTCGGGGGGCCGATACTTCGGCTCTTGGAATTAGCCCGGCGATCGCCTCCTAATTAACGGGACAGGTGTGACAAGCGACACCCCATTTTCCTCCTCGCTTATTTGCCTGAAGTGCCCCCTAGAAGGTTCAAAACTTTCATCCAAAAGCGAATGTTTGGGTTCTGTGGCTACGGTGAATAGATGTATATGAAACAAAATGGAACGAAATAAGACGTAGAATAAGCAGTTACCTTTATGAACATAAACGGCACAACACAAGAGCAAGCGGGATGTGCGTTACTCAATCGGCAACGTTGTGCAGTTTTATGCTTTACACCACTAGCCATGGCGTCTCGCGTAGTACATTTAGTTTCATGGCCGCGGTATTTCGTCCAGTTTTAACTAGTCCACTTCTCCGGTTGTGTTTTGTTCGTGTTGTGACAGTGAACGTGCTTCTTGCTGGATCTTGTAAGTGGCCACAGGGCGGGACGTTGTGACGATTGATTACAACCGGCTTGTGCACACGCAAGAAAAAAAACTACGACCAGACTGGTACGAACACTCGTCCAGCAGCACTGCGATGACGTTTTTTTTTTTAAATGTGCCCATTTTGACAATCGTGAAGCCAAGTGATTCGATGTGGTGCTGGGAACTTCCGGAAAGTGAGAGTTCTACTGGTAAGGTGTCTCGAAGCAGCGCGTTTCTACTCAAGCGAGAACTGGTCAAGATTGAAATGTTTCTGAAGGTGCGTTGATTACAACCTACAGCTGCTCTGTATACGTGCATACCCACATGTATTTGTACCAACTGGCATGCACTTGACACGCATTAGACGCGCGCCTGGCGTTTCAAATAAAATCGACAAGTGAACTCGCTTCGCAGATCCACGTCAACATACGTTGACGGAGTTGCACGAAAGCATTCGCGAGAAATGGTTCATAGTTGCACTTCATGGTGCGCTTCATCTCGGAAAGCACGAGGTAAGTTGAAGAGAGCGAAACAATCTTCTGTTGTTTACGGCAACGCAGCATTGCTGAAAAACGCAGATGTTGCATTGAACGAGCATGGCGAAGCAATTTTGGTCGACTTAGCGCACACCGAAACGCTCCTCCTCTTCAGTTTATGTTCTGGCTACGATTTTGTCTTCTGGTCACGGCGAGAATCCAGCTGGAGCCATATGCGCATGCGTACTCGTTTTGAACCTTTTGCATAATAATAAATAACACCACCAGCCATTTGCAAGATCACGTGCAAGTAATGCACCAAATACAGACGCGGATGGCAGAGAAAAAGAGGAGTAATCGAGAGAGTGAGGAGGACGGTTTGAGAACAATGAGTGACGCTACCTTGTTTCATCTAGGGACCTTATGTGTACACAAACGCGAGACCCGTTGGGGTATACCGACTCGCTCATGCTGCACCGCCTAATTTTTTAGTTCTCGCCGATAGTAATCAAAGTCAGGCTCTCGATGAGCGCGTCCTCGTGGAGACCATCAAGCTTCGTCATGCTTCGTCAGCTTCGTCGATTTCAGCCGGTGCGAGCACCGCCGACACCTGTGCCGCCATGTTCATTACGCGACAGGCTGGTTAGGTCACGTGGTTTGATATAGCGCAGCGAAGGCTGTGAAGCGGAAGCCAGATCCTGTTTTGCGTGGCGGGAAAATTGTGCTTGGACCAACTTTTTGCGCACTGGCCACGCGGCTTGTTTTTCCGGCCACTTGGGCGGCGATACGAGCCAGTTTCCGGAGAGTTTCGCCGGTTTCGCTCTCTTCGGGTCCAAGGATGAAAGCGCCTTTAGACAGCACCGCGTGTGCCTGTCTTCGTGACGGAGGGACGCCATGTGCGCTCAAACGCGCATGCGTCAAAGCGACGCAGTGCGGCGTGGGCCTGCGAGTATACGGCATGCAGATCCACAATGAAGGTCATTGGCCAGATCCACTGATCTCTACGAGGGGGATATCAGCGTCTAGCGTGGCATCACGGGCAAGACACGATAAAACGAACGCCTGCGCTCACGCGCGCTGGCTCACTTCGAAGTGTATTGGTGCCTTGAGTGTGGCGTGTATTAATGTTCTTACACGACACGCATCTCAAAATTATTATGTTTGCACCAGTCACATACCATCGTCATCCATTAACGTGAGGTAATAAATTTTGGCATGTGCGAAGGTAGCGAATCGGCCACGAGCGCATCATGAGTTAGGGACGTAGTCATGTTGTTACATAACACGCATGCCATGATTATTTCGTTAGGACGTGTCATTTACCTATGTCGTCCCTTCGCGTCACGTAATACTGAATTTGGTACATGTGAAGCTAGCAAACTGCCGCGTTAGTGCATCATCAGCTTAGCATGTAGTCACGTCTTTACATGACACACATCTCATGATTATCATGTTTGCACCAGTCACATACCTTCATCATCCATTCACGTCCCGTAATACGAAATTTGGTATATGCAAAGCTAGTGAAACGGCCTCGAGCACATCGTGAATGTGGCATGTAGTCATGTTGTTACACGACACGTATGCCATGATTGTGATGTTAGGTCTGTCGCTTGTGTTCGCCACGCAGTCATGTCATACCATATTACTTTTGCAACATATCATGTGAATGACACCACCGCCAAAGCAGCAAGGCAAATACATGTAAATCATAACATTTTTGACATGCATGTCAAGATTTTCATGTTATGACTAGTCAATTATGTTTGTCATACAGTCATGTTATATCGTACCAAGTTTGGTACAAATACAATTATCCAAACCGCCAGGAGAGCTAAAAGCCGTAAGCGGCTAGATAGATAGATAGATAGATAGATAGATAGATAGATAGATAGATAGATAGATAGATAGATAGATAGATAGATAGATAGATAGATAGATAGATAGATAGATAAGCTCAAAGTCTGCAAAGTTTGCTAAGAAATGCTTCGCATTTAAATATTTTATTTATTTATTTATTTATTTATTTATTTCGATACCCTCAGGGCCCGAGGGCATTACAGAGGGGAGTGGGCTGCATATTTAACACAGCATAATGAAAAAGCGGAAAATTGGTGTTTACATGGATCAGTGAAAGAAACCAACAAGAAATAGTGCACATTATAAAAACAGAAACAGGTATTAAAGAACGACAAAGCGTAACAGGTCTGGTACTTAAAAAAACGGTATAACACTTATCCACAAGCACGCGCCTATCGACAAAAAAATGCATCGTTTCAACAGCATATGAAGAAGAACAATGTGCTACTGAAAAATAGAAATACCATATTCCTAAAAATTATTGCGACAGGTTAGTTATAGCAGCCTTAAACATATAGTTATTAGTAATCTCGACTAGTGATCGGGGAAGGTGATTTCAACTTGCTGACGTACGGGGGATGAATGAATTGTAAATGTGGTTGGTGTGGCATGTGAGAATTCCAACCTTATGACGATGGTTGATGCGAGCGGATACATAAGAAGAAGGGGTTATCAATTTATTCTTAAGGACTGAAATGTCGTAATATATCTTGTGAAAGAGGCAGAGGCGAGATATTTCCCTACGTTGTGAGAGCAGAGGTAATGATAAAGTTGTTTTCATGGAAGTGACGCTAGAGGTGCGATGGTAATTAGAATGAAGCGAGCAGCCCGACCCTGGATGGATTCAAGCTGATGAATGAGTGTTTCTTGGCTGGGGTTCCACACAGATGCAGCGTATTCCATTTTAAAATGGACTAATGATTGATACAGAAGAAATTTTACTGGAAAGAAAAAAAGATGAAAATTACGGTGTATAAAGCCCAGCGTGCAATCAGCGTTATTGGTTACATGTGTTACATGCATCTTCCAGGAAAGATCAGAATTGATGAGTGCGCCGAGATATTTGTAACATGACACAGGTTCTAGGTTAGTGTTATTAGGAGGATAAGAAGGCACTGTTGTATCGCGACGTGAAACGCGCATGTACTTGCATTTGTTAGTGTTTAACTGCATGTCCCACGTATTTGTCCAGTCACGAACACGGTTTATACCCTATTGAAGAATACCGACGCCAGAGTCACTGTTAATAACACGGTATATAACACAGTCATCAGCGAACAGGTTTATTCATGAACATAGATTATCAGGTAAGTCGTTTATGTAGATAAGGAAAAGCAAAGGTCCCAGGATAGAGCCTTGAGGCACGGCCGATTCATCTGCAGAAGTGATGGATGAGGTGTTATTCACAGTGACGAATTGGGAACGATCAGTGAGAAAAGAGTGAAGTCATTGAAGAACGTTTGGATCAATGTTAAGTTTGCTGAGTTTTAAAAGAAACAGTTGATGAGAAACCTTGTGGAACGCTATTGAGAAGTCTACAAATATGCAGTCGACAATGGAACCCCTGTCAAGAATGGAATTTAGGTCATGTGTGAATGTCAAAAGTTGTGTTTCACATGAAAATGACTTGCGAAATCCATGCTGGTGAACTGTAAAAAAGGAGTTTGATTGTATAAAAGGTGCGAGATGAGAGCAAATAACATGTTCCATAACTTTACATGAAATGCATGTGAGTGAGATTGGTCGGTAATTATATGGGGAATGCCTATCGCCAGACTTGAGCAAGGGAATCACCTTCCCTACCTTCCAGTCTTCCGGAATGCAACCGGTATGAAGCGATTGCGGAAATATATTAGTGAGAATAATAGCACTGTACGCTTTAGTACTAAGTAAAAACTTTGAATTCATGCCATTTACACCCTATGATCATGAAACTTTTAGATTTTGTATGATTTTTTTATACCGGCAGCATCAAAGACTATGGAGACCATTGTTAAGAAATCCGGACTAGCATTTGTGGGAGTTACGGAACACACAATTTGTGATAAGCAGAAACAAATACAGAGTTTAGAATATTTGTGGATTCATCAAGTTTGATTATGCGATCGTTTGTATCTTTAAGGGTGATTGAGGAATTGTCTCTTTTGTTCACTACATTCCATAATTGCTTAGGGTTGGTAAATAAAAGAGATGGTAATGTAGTATTGAAAAATAGGTCCTTGGCATCTTTTAAGGCTTGTTTGTATGCCGTAGCTATGGTCTGATAATCACTCCAACGTTCTTGAATGCCAGTTACCTTTGCAGAGCTGAAAATGCGTTTTTTTTATTGCATAGTTGTTTAAGCGATTGATTGGAACCATGGTGATTACAGGTTAGATGTGATGACTATGCGTGGCACATTTTTCTATGAGTGATATAACCTTTTCTTTGAATAAAGTCCAGTTAGTATTAACAGAGCGATCATAAAAGTTGTGCATGATCACTTGAAAAAGCTGAAAGATCATGATTAATAGTATCAAAATCTGCACGCTTATAGTCCCGAATATATTTTTTGTGGTTCCTACTGTGAGGTACTGTGCAGGTGAAAGAAAACTGAAGCAGCAAGTGGTCGCTTAGCTATTGTAAGTAGGATATAAAATAGAAAATATCAGGCGTATTGGTGAGCACTAAATCTAAGATGTTAGATGTGGTAGACGTAAATCTTGTTGCCTGTGTCATTAGC
The DNA here is from genome assembly GCA_013436015.1 of Rhipicephalus annulatus. NCBI lineage: Eukaryota > Metazoa > Arthropoda > Arachnida > Ixodida > Ixodidae > Rhipicephalus > Rhipicephalus annulatus. The sequence goes on along the minus strand of WOVY01010859.1, from coordinate 204,976 downwards.
TGGGACAATTTAAAATTGTTGCACAAATTCAAAAACGGTCTCCCGCTTCGAAGAAAGAATGACAAGTGGAATTCACGTATGACCAAACTATATTCGGGAAATTGAAGTCGCCTAGTAAAAGGTGCGGACTATTCAAATACCATATTGTTAGCATGTAAATGGCATCATGAAGTTCATCAAAAAAAGTGGATGAACAGGATGGTGGTCGATAACAAGCATCATCATCATCACCATCATCAGCCTTACTACGTCCACTGCAGGACAAAGGCCTCTCCCATGTTCCGCCAGTTAACTTGGTCATGTGCTTGCTGCTGCCAATTTATACCCGCAAACTTCTTAACCTCGTCTGCCCACCTAACATTCTGTCTCCCCCTAGCTCGCTTGCCTTCTCTGGGAATCCAGTCAGTTACCCTTGATGACCAGCGGTTATCCTGTCTACGCTCTACATGCCCGGCCCATGTCCATTTCCTCTTCTTGATTTCAACTATGATATCCTTAACTCCCGTTTGTTCCCTTATCCACTCTGCTCTCTTCTTGTCTCTTAAGGTTACACCTACCATTTTTCTTTCCATTGCTCGCTGCGTCGTCCTCAATTTAAGCTGAACCCTCTTTGTATGTCTCCAGGTTTCAATACCGGCAAGATACAGCTGTTATATACCTTTCTCTTGAGGGATAGTGGCAATCAACCTGTCATAATTTGAGAGTGCTTGCCGAATGTGCTCCACCCCATTCTTATTTTTCTAGTTACTTCAATCTCGTGGTTCGGCTCTGCGGTTATTACCTGCCCTAAGTAGACATAATCTTTTACAACTTCAAGTGCACTACTACCTATCTCGAAGCGCTGCTCCTTTCCGAGGTTGTTGTACATTACTTTCGTTTTCTGCAGATTAATTTTAAGACCTTTCTTTCTGCTCTCCTTGTCTAACTCCGTAATCATGAGTTGCAGTTCGTCCCCTGAGTTACTCAGCAATGCAATGTCATCGGCGAAGCGCAGGTTACTGAGGTACTCTTCATTAACTCTTATTCCTAACTGTTCCCATTCTAAGCTTCTGAAAACCTCTTGTAAGCACGCGGTAAATAGCATTGGGGAGATTGTGTCCCCCTGCTTTACACCCTTCTTGATTGGTATTCTGTTGCATTCTTTATGAAGCACTACGGTAGCAGTTAATCCCCTGTAGATTTCTTCAGGGATGTTTACATATACTTCATCACCGCCCTGATTCCGCAGTGTCTGCATGACGGCTGATATTTCTACTGAAACAAACGCCTTCTCGTAATCTATGAAGGCTATGTATAGTGGTTGGTTATACTCTGAGCATTTCTCTATTACCTGATTGATAGTATGAATGTGGTCGATTGTTGAGTAGCCTGTTCGAAATCCTGCTTGTTCCTTTGGTTGATTGAATTCTAATGTTTTCTTTACTCTGTTAGCAATTACCTTTGTAAATAGCTTGTATACTACAGAGAGCAAGCTGATCGGCCTGTAATTCTTCAAGTCCTTGTCATCTCCTTTCTTATGTATTAGGACGATGTTAGCGTTCTTCCAAGACTCTGGTACTCTTCCCGTCCGGAGACACCTCGTAAACAGGGTGGCTAGTTTTTCTAACACAATCTGTCCTCCATCTTTCAGCAGATCTGATGTTACCTGATCCTCACCAGCAGCTTTGCCTCTTTGCATGCTCTCCAAAGCTTTTCTGACTTCTTCTATCATTACTGGTGGGGTGTCATCTGCGTTACTGCTAGTTCTTATAGTACTAAGGTCGTGGTTGTCTCGGCTACTGTGCAGATCTCTGTAAAACTCCTCCGCCATTTTAACTATCCTATCCATTTTGGTAGTTAGTTTGCCCTCTTTGTTCCTTAGTGCATACATCCGACTTTTGCCTATCCCAAGTTTCCTCTTCACTGCTTTGACGCTTCCTCCGTCTTTCAGAGCATGTTCGATTCTCTCCAAGTTACACCTTCTTACATCGCATACCTTACGTCTATTAATCCACATCGAAAGCTCTGCCAGTTCTATTTTGTCTGCTGTACTTGACACTTTCATGATTGGACGCTTCTTAATTCGGTTCTTCGTTTCCTGGGAAAGCTTGCCAGTGTCCTGTCTAACTACCCTGCCTCCAACTTCCACTGCACACTCCTTAATGATACTCGTCAGATTATCATTCATTGTATCTACGCTAAGATTGGTTTCCTCACTAAGAGCCGAGTACCTGTTCTGCAGCGACACTCTGAATTCTTGTACTTTCCCTCTCAGTGCTAGCTTATTGATTGGCTTCTTGCGTATCAGTTTCTGTCGTTCCTTCTTCAAGTCTAGGCAAATTCGAGACCGTACCATTCTATGGTCACTGCATCGTACCTTGCCAACCACTTCCAAATTCTTCACGATGCCTGGGTGGGCACTCATTATAAAGTCTATTTCGTTCTTATTTTCGCCATTAGGGCTCCTCCATGTCCACTTGCGGTTTTCTCGTTTTCGGTAGAAGGTATTCAAAATCTGTAAATTATTGCGTTCTGCGAATTCTACTAGTAGCTCTCCTCTGGCGTTTCTAGTACCGATGCCGTAATCTCCTACTGCTTGGTCTCCAGCCTGCTTCTTTCCTATCTTCGCATCAAAGTCGCCCATCACAATAGTATACTGTGTTTTTACCTTACTCATTGCCGATTCTACGTCTTCATAGAAGCTTTCAACTGAAGCGTCATCATGGCTGGATGTAGGCGCGTAAGCCTGTACTACCTTTATTTTGTATCTTTTATTCAGTTTAATTACGATACCTACCACCCTTTCATTAATGCTATAGTATTCCTCTATGTTGCCAGCTATGTTTCTGTGAATTAGGAACCCCACTCCCAGTTCTCTTCTGTCTGCCAAGCCCCGATAGCAAAGGACGTGCCCATTCTGTAGCACCGTACAGGCCTCATCTGTCCTCCTAACCTCACTTAGCCCTATTATATCCCTTTTAACACCCTCTAGCTCCTCGAATAGTACAGCTAGAGTTCCCTCACTAGATAAGATTCTAGCGTTGAACGTTGCCAAGTTCAGGTTCCGATTCCAGGTTCCAAGCAATCAATATCAACTACTTTCAGGTTCCAGCAATCAGGTTCAGGTTCCAGCAATCAAGTTCAGGTTCCAAGCAATCAATATCAACTACTTGGAACACGTTTGCATTTCAACAAAAACAAGTTGCAAAGCACTACTAAAATGAATTGGAAAAGACGAAGTCTTGTCTGAAACCGCGATAAGCACACCGCCGCCACACCGAACAACCTCTGTCGCAACGGTATATGTTGTAGTGTTTTTTTGCAATCAAATAATTCACTGTTATCAACCTGCGCAGACAACGAAGTTTCTGTAAGGCAGATTATGTCGGCGTTGGAAGCATCGATAACAGAGCAGAGATTGTCAGGTTTAGGAATTAGGCTTAAATATTTGAGAAAAGGAACGAAAGTTGGTTTGCGACTGGTAGCTTTGATCCACTTCCCCTCGCGTAGCGCTATTCGGCGTTGTGCGACACAGATGCATGCGGTGACTCATGCGAGAGATGTGACGTTTTGACAGATGATTCAAAGGATTCGGAAATTTCACGCACGCAATCATCAGAGGGGTTGTATATGTAGCACTTTATATTTACGTACAGTCTGTTAAAGCGAAACTTAAGTCTTGAGGATTGGGTCTTGCCAAGTTCGGCCAGTTTCTTTCTGGCAAGGCGAGTAGCTGGCGAATGGTCTTCGCTAACGGCAACATTCACTTCTTTCAGCTTCGAACTACTCAGAAGTATTTGCTGCTTGAGCTTGAAGGAAGAAAATTTGGTAATTGATTTGCGGGCACTTATTGCAAGAATAAACGCCAAGGCTGTGTGCTCGTTCGATTAGTATTTCAGCGGGTGCTATTTATAATCTGGATGAAAACACATTCATCAGCTTTTCATCTGATTGGGCCCAGGACTCTGACTGGGCATCAGGTAGCCCATAGAATAAGAAGTTGTCTCGCCGCTGCATATGCTCGAGTTCACCTTGCCGAGCCCGCAGTTGATCGTTTTCGCTGCTGTCATGGATAATCGACTGGCGAAAACGCTGTATCTCTTCATGGACTTCCTCAATCACGACCGTTTTGCGTTCTACTTCAGTTAATCGTTTGTCTAAAACAGTAAGATTTTTTTGAAAACTCACCTGTGTTTTTTAGGCTCCTCAACAGATTTGACCAGATCTGCCTGGTCCCTTTCCATTTTATTGGTATGCGTGTTTACAGCTTGTAAAATCTTGAACAAATCATTAAACTTCTTAGTCTGTGAATCAGTAAGAGGACTTTGGACTTGGGCTCTAGTGTTAGGTCTGGGATTGAGCTCAGCAGCACTGGACAACATAAGTAATTGAGTTACAAAGTCAAAGCACTCATGAAAAATAGAAAACAAAACTATCGGGCGTGGGAACAGCAACAAACAAACGTTATTCGACTTTTTAGCATACAGAGATGTAACCGAACTAACCTGAACGACAAAGCAGAGTGGATTAGTGAATCCGCACTTCATAATGAGAAACCACATGGTGCACATACTCGCATGACGCCGTGGCACGGTGAACGGCCGCGTAAGCTCCAACTTCTAGGATCAACTGGGCATCCAGCAAGCCCGTAGGCAGTGACGACAAAGGGTCTTCATTCCTCCTCGGGGCGGCCTATGCCCAGGCCACGAATTTGCCGGAGTTTTCAATAAGGTTGTTACCATTATCACACATCGCAGCTACCATCTCTGCCACTACCTTTCACAGCCGCAGCGCCCATGGCACCCCCTGTATTTAAATTTAAGATATGTAGGCTCATTGAATCGTCAAACACCTCTTTAGTATAATTTTTGTAGGTTTAACGTATTATACAGTAATAATTTATACATTCAAGTAGCTTTAAGTAACAATTTCTAAAGTGAATTCACTTCTGTGCGGCGCAGGAGCCACTTCAATGTGGGGCTGGCTGCTGCGCCGCGTGGCGCAGGAGACGCTGCCAAAAACAAGTTGCTGCGTGAATGTCAGCCAAGGTAAAGTAGAGGCGCGACAAACCTCCTTTTACGTGACGTTGGCGCAGTAATACGTAGCAACCATGGATGAATCCCACATAAAAAGAACGCCCAAACAGCAGCGCACTGACGAAGAACAGCGATGGCAGTTCGAGACTTATTCTTGTTGAAACTCAAGTTCACAATAAATATCTGAACACTAGATAGTAGCGTACATGTTTCTCCCTTTTCTATACACTCCCTTATACTTGTATACCTCCTATACTTTCCCTATGCCATACTATACTTATCCTATGCTATCTCCTATACAACTATATCCCCTGTACTTTCCTTGGCACAATTATCTGTCAGGGCTCAGTTTTCATTTACATTGCTTCTACTAAAGAGAACGAGCCCTTACGTTTGCTCTTTTTTCCTTCATTCATATGAGGGTCTCGTTCTGGCAAGCTTGGTGCCTTTAGGTGGTATGAGAGGGATTATTGGTCGGCTGCCGGATCGTAATAAGTACACGTGCCACATGACGCCAAAACAGGCATATAATGCGTGTTCCACGCTCGCGGTCATGGCTACTACTGGCGTTCACTGAATCTGACGTTTACTGCCCATACATACGCCATAAAGAATACGTGGGGGGGGGGGGGCATAGCCGCCATGGAAGCTCAGTAGATAGAGCATCGGACGCGTTATTCGAAGATCGCAGGTCCCGCCCTGCCCGCGGCAAGTTATATTCTCGTCGATTATTTTTCTTCAAATTTACATAACAAATACTTCTAATAATATACCCTATACTTTCCTTGGCATAATAGTCTGTTAGTTCTAGTTAATAATGTTTTTTCCACGCGGCTCTACAAATAATGAAGTGCAGTATTTGAAGTATATTTCATAGTTCCCACTAAGCAGGCACCATAACAACAATCATCCATGCTAAATAAACAAAGACTGTTCAACTATCTATGTTGAAAATTTGTTTTCTCATCTTTTTTTTTCATACATTGCTTAGAGGTGAGCCCTAATTCTGCTCAGACCTGAGCAATGCAGGGGGGGGAGCGTTGTCAGGCAGTCAAAAATTCAGTTATATAAAACTCAAATTCGATTCTTGTTTTTCTCGAATTCTTGTCGCACAGACGGCATTAGTTTGATATAGTTTTTGGTTTATGAAAAGGTACTTCATACATTTTTACTGCGTGATCATAACACTTTACTAAAATGCTGAATGCATTGATAATAGTGGCCAGCACTTCTGGTAAATTCCCACGTTTCGTCAGCATTATCTGTTGCAGAAAGGTAATTTTAGCACGGACTGTTGTCTAATGACTTCATTAGTCTGTCTTAATGAGAAGTTTGTTATGAACCTTTCTATTTAGGCGAAAGCCATAGATGATTCATCAAACGCGAAAATTGAGCTTCGGTGTCAGCAGGACTGATGCAAACACCTGTAATTTGATGACATCCCTGCATAGCGTAACAGATTTTGAAATAGTGTGACGTCATGGGGACGTCAACACACGACATGGTTGCTGGTTATAAGCCAGCTGATCGCGGAAGCAGCAGGTGACGTACTGGAAGTTTGCAGTTCCTGTGATCCAATAGTCTATACAGAAAACTTCAAGATTTTAAGATAGATTTCAAGAGGGGAGGATCAGAACAACGAAAAAGAAGTATTATGCAAACACTTGAAACGACGCTTGAGCGTCGCCTTCAAGAATAGTACGCGATAGTGTAATTGCGCCCTGAGTGCCTCGACTTAAACCATGTCTCAATAGAGACAAAGAACGTTTGTGCACGTAGTGGTTTTAAACCATCCTAAAGTACCAAGTGCAACTGCAGTTGCATCATGCCCACTATGCCCTCATTCTGCTCACCGGGCATTAGAGAACAACAACTAGAGCTGATCGACAGAGCTTGCAAGATGACAAAGGCCACAGGGGTCCTGGACTGAGGCTCCACCGTCGCAGAAAAAAAAATATTCGAAATAAAGTTTTGCATTCAATCATTCAAGGATTACAGACATGCCCGGCTCAATGGAGCTCGACACAGTAAAGCGATTTATTGTTTGAATCATTGCATGCTGTTTACGTTTCGCGCACGGTATCTTCCTATGTGGCAAAGTTTAACTCAATATTGCCGCCGTCAGCCGACCCGCACTGCTGGGAATAGTACCCGCGCGAACGTTTTATGACACACACTTGGAAAGAATAATTCAGAGGTGCTTCACTTTGCTAAATAGCAAGACTTAATGAAATTTCACTGTTGTAGTTATGTACGTACCCCGAATTTACCATATACCAAAAAAAGAAAGAAAACGGCCTGTCCGTGGGTCGGCCTATACACGACCGAGTCCTACAGTTGCTTTCTTGCATTCAGCCTATATACATGAAGTGCAAAGCTGCAAGTTTACTGTAGGTGCACAACATGTGCTGCAATGAGGCTGCGAGTGGCACCCAGGCCATCCACAAGCGATTATCTCTAGTACGTTTGCTCTTATTCTGCACAGAAGTACCACTTTCCAGCTCGTCTCAGCGGCAATGGTGCCTCAGACATCGGCTCACCTCCCTCTCGCCGGCGCCAGAGTCACGTGCGCAAGCGCACTGAAGCTTGACCCATACAGCTTCCGATACGTACACGAGAGGAAACTCTCGCGCTAGTTCATGGGAACTGTAACGCATGGCGTTTTAGCGAGCGCCAAATTGATGGGTATGGATTTGCCTAATCTTCATACTTTATGGACTTCGTTGGGCTTGGCGTGGCTTGGAGCTGTTTTGACTTGAAATGACAATCAGCAAATGTTCAGCAGTTGCAGTTCGCCACCTTAACTCTTTAGGCTCACCGATTCAAATTGGGTCACGAAGTTCAAAACCGTTTGTCCTTTTATTAGAAACAAAACCAAAACACAGCAATCAACGAAGATACAAGTGCTTTCGAAGCCCACAAGCACAAAGACGATGAAAGTCCGTGTGCTACCCATCATTTCCATGTCCGCTGAACGATCGCCGGGTCAGAGTGCCCTGTGATTAATATTAGGAAAGTTTATGGCTTAACCGACCTTGCGAGGACGAGCCATCCACTCTTTCCCACTCCCGTCTTCACAAAATGTGACGACCTCTCCTTGGTATTCCTTGATCCATGCTGACCGAGCTATGATGCCATGTGATTAGATTATCACGGGACGAATTTCCTCGATCTTCAATGTCGTCATGGCATTGCGTGACGACGTCATGAAGTGATCATTTCTCGAACTATTTGTGTTGACGCCATCGACGGCCTATTTCTCGCATTTGGTGAGGCATCTAGCAGACCATTCGTACCTTGCACGCAGCGCCCTCTGGATATCGCCGCCGCTCATGTTCAGGCCCAAACGCATCCCCTATCTCTTGAAGCACGCCTTATGCCTGGCGAGTCAATGCACAGGCACGCTGTGGTTGAACATCATTTCGGCCATTTGCACGCCTAATGTACCGTAGTTGATGTTCGTCTCTGCTGCCGTGGGGTAGAAGAAGTCCGGTATCAGGTACACGGAAGGCAGGACGTCCCCTATCGTCAAGTTCGGGCTCAGGGCTGCCTTAGCATGCAGGCGGCTACCCGTCAAAGACACGTGCTTGACCAGGTTGGACAAAAATGCGTCGCCGTACTCGAGGCTGAATCCGTGTGGCACATTGAGGGTGTTGTCACCTGGTGGAGAATAGTTGAGCATGTCGAGGATACCGGTGGAGACTAGCGCGCACGTGTAAACAGGCTCACAGGCTTACACATGCTGTAGCGCATAGGTGTGCGTATAGTGATCACTATTAGAGGGCATAAAAGGCAAGATTTACCACACTGCCCCATCCCCTCCTTTGGTCGAGTCCGAAAGAACATGAGCTTCACCTCCTCCCGACCGTATAAGCCTAGCCATGGGAGTAAGCTAACGGTAATAATATAAATTGCTGCGGTTTAACGTGCTAAAACCACGTCAATGCTAGGCGTGCTCCTTTTATTGTATTTCTTCGTAACCGGTCCGTTGCACGTGTGACCGCTGCTTTTCGCAAAACACGCGCTAACGTTTGGTAACCATCTAGATTATTTTAGAACTTTCCTATTGGTTTGAGCACGCACACCTGGACGGCTAAGCTTATTCTCAAACTCGCATGGCTACCAGCTATGAGGCTGGAATTTTTGATGCCACATGTGTAAACGCCGATGCACCTAACCTAAGATCAGACTATACCAGTTCGCCGCTGGCAGTGTTGATTGATTGATGGATTGATATGTAGGGTTTAACGTCCCAAAACCACTATATGATTATGAGAGACGCCGTAGTGGAAGGCTCCGCAAATTTTGACAGCCTGAGGTTCTTTAACGTGCACCCAAATCTGAGTACACGGGCCTACAACATTTCCGCCTCCATCAGAAATGCAGCCGCGACAGCCGAGATTTGATCCCGCGACCTGCGGGGTCAGTAGCCGAGTACCGCCGCTGGCACTGTGGGGCGTGTATTGCTTATACCGTGAATTTTTATTTCTTTACAAGCACAATTTTGCCTGAATAAATAGTATTGTTGAGGATGTAGATGAGGTCACTGACCAAGTCAAGGTGAAAAAAACGCAAAAATGTTTCGAGACCCAGACGAGTTTTTTGTTCATACTAGGCAGGCCAAAGCCGTATGTCACTTTTTATTCTAAAATGTGACGTAATGAACGGATGTAGCTGGCAGGTAGACTTCCATCTGTCCTGCTGATGGTGTCCTCAGTCGGCTGAATAAAAGGAGATTCCAAAAGCAGTCTTTTTCTTGGCTGTATAGCGGCGTAGTCCCAATTGATATAATGGCCGCGACTATCGGCGTGCTCGGCCAAGGCGTTTTTTGCTTTCTTGTTACCTACGTCTCTTCGGTGCTCGTTTATTCTTCTGATGAAGTCACCAGTTTTGCCCATGTAATTTTAGCTGCTGTCTGCGCATGGCTTCTTATAGACAACAGCGCGGTATCGTTTGCTGTCCTAGCAATCTTTCACGTTCACAAGCTGATTCCTAAGCTTGATTGATGGCATGTGTGCAACGAGAAGGTCATATCTTGAGAAGATACGTCTTAGTGCTTCGCTGACCCCGGGTTATACGGCTCTTGCCTGCTTTGTTTCAGGAACGTCTGTTTTTTTTTACGTTGACTTGAGCAGTGACCATATCTACCTCTTCGTCATGATACTTGACGAGACGAACTTTTGTCGAACTCTTGACTACGAATAAAAGTATCGTCTTGAAGCCACCGACCGCCGCAATCCCTTCATGGTGTGAACGGGCGGATGTCCGCCGCTGTAGCTCAGTTGGTCATTGGACGCGTTATTCGAAGGTCGCAGACTCGGTCCCTGTCAGTAGTAAGTTATATTTTCATCTACTTTACTTTGTTCACAATCACGTCATAATAACAACCTTTATACTTTACTTAGCTTTCTTGTTTGCTAGTTACGATTATTGTTGTGCACTAGCCCCCTTCTATTTCTATATATATTGTCACAGCTTTTCCAGAAAGGCAAAGAAATGAATGTGATAGCAATGAATAGAGAGGTCACGTGCCAAATTGAAAGCAAATCCAAACATGCCCCGCGTTCCTAACGCATAAATGACGCACAAAACGTACTCACAGGTACGGAATGCACGCGAATAAGCGTCTCATTTGTTACTTGCTGTGTCTGAAAAGCGCGCGCTTTTCGCAAACGGAGACTGCTATGATTGCAGTGACCTTTGTGCACCAGGTAACTACAGCAGAATCGTTCCAGGTAAAACACGAGGTCAGTGAAGGCGTACAACATTCCCCTCCTCGCCGCTGCGAGATAAGGGTGCGTGAGGGACCAGTCGCTTCCTCACGCACTCTTTTCTCTCTGGGCAAAGTGCGCGTAGGAGATCGGGCGCCGCCGCCCGATGTGGCGACGCTCGCTTTTTGCGCTATCTTGCAGGTAATGCTGAAAACACAATTCCCTCCGAGATACTCGTGAGCAGCGGTAAGCGGCAGATATAAGTAGCTTGCCGTTTGCACGATGAAGGATGTGCTCCGGGATGGCTCAGTGGTTAACGCCTCACTTTCACGACGCAGAGATCTCACGTTCGATTCTGCGCGCCGGAGTGTTTTTTTCATTTTTTTTCTTTCTTGCGTTTTCATATATACAGATACGTATACATATACGGTGCATGACATCGACGCCCACGTCGACGCAGGCGGCAAAATCCAGCCGAGAATGTTCATATAATTGCTATCGCAATAAATTGTTTGGCTTCCCGAAGAAAAACGGGTTCCTAATATTCGAGCAGCAGCACATCGGGAAGCCTCTCGCATCCCCCGACGTGCTGCCCTCAGAAGCCGCTTCGTAACTGGTGTGCTCGTTGTGACGTCATCATGGAGGTCGGTGGTGAGCTTTGCGCTGGGCGGAGCCTACGCGCTGCGACGTCGCCACAAGTGCCTCAGTATGTCGACGGCAGCCTAGCTCTGTTACGAAAATGTAAATGGTCTATAAACCTAATTTTTGGCGTCTCGAGAAATATTCTGCCTAGAACTTCGTGTCTGCATCGTGCAGGAGGTATCTGCTACTTGTTCGTTTTTCTTAACGCTTCTCGCTCATTCAGAGGTGCCGATCGCATCTAGCAAATCGTGCTTATAAGGTTGTCACTTTCATGAAGGAGCACTAAACAAGCTGGTCCCTGAGCTATCGTTTTAGATAGCTAAGTAATATTTAAAAAAATAGTAATTTATGTTGAAGATAGGGACTCGTTAAAAAGAGTGATATGACATGTTTTTTTTATTCTTAGAGTGTACCAATAAGTTCATGCAGTCTTACCGACTGTAAACATAAGAAGTCTTGTCGTCGTATTTTCGCTGTCCTTCGATAGGGGTCAATTGGTACACGCTAAGGAAAAAGAAACCAATCGCTGCGCTCTTTTTCTTCAATATTTAGTGCCGAATTTAGACATGATGTTATTGAAGCCATTGACTCGGGTTATCAGGTAGATGCTAATTTTATTGACTTATTGAAAGCTTTCGATACAGTTCTCCATTCCAAACTTTTACTTAAACTTAATTTCTAATTAAAAAACCCGCTGCTCGTAGGTTGGATATCTAGTTTTCACTCGCACCGCTCGCAGTATGTATTTTTTAACTCAACGGCATCCAGTACCGCTGATGTAACTTCAGGTTTTCCGCAGGGCTCAGTACTTGGACCCCTTCTTTTCTTATTATTTATTAATGACATATCCGGTAATATAACGTCTCAGATTAGGCTATACGCCGATGACTGCGTGATTTATCAAAAAATTATTTCTGCTGAGGATCACGAGAAATTGAACAACTCATTTTCCAATTTTTGCACTTGGTGCCAAACCTGACAAATGAATGTAAATTTCCAAAAAACTGTGTGCATGACATTTTTTACTCGGTCATCCACTCATCTATTTCCCTACTCATTCGATGGTTATCATTTAACAAGAAAAATGGAATATAAGCACCTCGGCCTTAATTTCACTCACAACATGTCCTGGTCCAAACACATTGATATTACGTATAATAAAGCCCTGAAGAGATTAGGTTACTTACAGCGCGTTCTCCGTGTAGCACCAAAAGAAACCAAGCTCTTAACATTTAAAACGTTAGTACGGCCATTACTCGAATACGGTTGTGTCGTGTGGAATCCACACAAAGCGTCCGACATTGCAAAACTAGAATCCATACAAAAAAAAAGCCGTCCGTTTTATCTGCTGAAGATATGACCGGAATTTTTCGCCTACGTCCAACTTAGCACCTTTGGGTTTAACTCTTTATCTGCCAGGCGCCATTTAGAACGCTTAAAGCTCCTGTACACCTTGATTAATTTCGCCGCGCTTGCCCTCGCTCCACAGGTATCTGCAGTTTGCCACACCACCCTCTGTTCACACCAGGAGTCAACATGCGCTAAATATTACGCCACTTCACCCCAAAACTGATTTGTTTAGGTATAGTTTTTTTCCCTTCACTAATTGAGCTCTGGAACTTGCTACCCGGCTGATACCCGCGGGCTCCCTTTGGAGCAGTTTCTGAGTGCAATATCACATGCTTGTTAAGTAAATATTTCCATGTTCTTTGCTTTCTGTGCCCTTGCTCTGTTCATTCTGTATCTCGTGTAGTACTATGAACCACAAATTTGTGCCATATGCTCATGTTTTTGTTTCTGCTTGTTATCACCTGATAATTTGTATGTCCACTCCTGCAATAGCCCTAATAGAGGGCTGCAGTATGTATAAATAAATTATTTATTATGAGTCGTCATATGTCACGAAGGGGACGCTCTTTAAAGATACGCATGCATTGCCCTAGAAAACCACATTACTCTCGTCACACAGTTATGGGATCCAAAATGAAAGCTCACGTGGCTCTCCAAACAGGGCGTTTCACCTGTCAAGTCAGAGTCATCGAAAAGGCTAACAAATTCTGTTGCACAGAAGATTACTCTCCCGCCACCGTGCTCTAGTGGGCAAGCTACTCGGCTGCTGACCCGCAGGTCACGGGATCAAATCCCAGCTTCGGCGGCTGCATTTTCGATGGAGACGAAAATTCTGTAGGCAGCATAATTGGGTGCACGTTAAGAACCCGGGGTGGTCGAAATTTCCGCAGCCTTCTGCTGTGGCGTCTGTCATAATCATATGGTCGTTATGGGACGTTAAAACCCCACATATCAAATCACAGAGGATTACTTACACTGAACACGCTCAAACCGCAGCCCTTCAGTGTTTCATCACGAATACAGTTTCAGCCTATCTCGCGCAAGCGCAGTCGAACGCACCTTCAGCCTTCATGTCGTAGTGCATGAGCTCCATGTCGCTGAGCTGCACGCCTTCGGCCACGGTGCGCATGGAGGCACCGACGTGCCTCAGAGCGCTCCGCATGGCTGTCGCCACGGCGATGGTGCCGTTCTCCTGCAGGGAGCGCGCCAGCAGCAACGCGAAGGGTTTCTGCAGGAAGCGGTACACGTTGGCGAGGCAGGTGCGACTGCCGATAGCCGTACGGCATCTGGCCTCGCTTGGTCGACACGCTGTACTCGACGCTCATGAACTCAGCCACCGGCAGCAGCAGCGTGTAAAGCGCGGACGCCTTTAGATGCGCGCCGTCCATCAACGATACCCGCGATTTGACTGCCAAGGCGCTGTTCACCACGACCCTGCACTTCCTGGACCTTCGCGGCGGATTCGTTCTGCACCACGCGATGTCAGGCCTTGCATCAGTCTAGAGTGTTGTCCTATTTTGATTACTGTAGTAGTATTAGTAGTAGTAGTAGTAGTAGTAGTAGTAGTAGTAGTAGTAGTAGCAGTAGTAGTAGTAGTATGATCATACTCGGCAACAACTTTTCTTAGCAGCACTGTAGAAGATACAGAACCAACTCGATTGCCGGCGTGTGTGCCGAGAAATATTATACCCTCATTCATTTTTGCGCTTTTCAGAGTTTGCTAGGTCGAATAATGAATATTTCTTCATTATAGAAGTTAAACTGAGGGTGGAAGCCGGTGGAGAAGAATTATTGTGCACTTTATTTTGTTGTGTTTTTTTTTGAACCGCAGCATGTTTTCCGCACACCTGTTCTCGCAGTAATGATGGCGTCCGCTATGCCAGCGTTACCATGTGGTTCCACAAACCTGCCTTATTGTTCTCCGAAAGTTGTACGCAATAAATGTGACAAAGTGGCAGTTAAACAAATGAAGCAAGTTATCTGCAACGTCTATGCAAGGACAAAGTGCTGTCAGCCTGAATTGTCGACTAAGGCAGTGGAGAAGCCAAACCAAAACTTAAACTGAAGTCGACTGCAAGCTTGCTGGACTAATTAAACGGTAACGTAGAGTGCCTCGATCCTACTGCGAAGATGAGTTGCCACCATTTGTAATAGTAGTGGGCGTCGTGAATAGAAAAGTGAGTGAAGAATAAGTAAAACATAATCATCACGACTACGTCACATTGAAGTCTCAAAAATACAAAAGGAAGCACCAAATACCTGTCGGTCAGTGGCAAGACAGCTTCTACGATTGATATTCAGCGCTCAATAAAGCAAAGGCATTTATATGCCCCAATCAAATGGAGAGGGACCGCCGGCATCAACGCAAATCACGCAAAAGAACATCACGCAATGACGTCACCCTATGACGTCATTATGGCGTAACTAACGTGACACCAAATGATGACGTCATCACATGAAACTGTTGCTGAATCCCCTACGGAAGCGCTGCTAAACTACGTGAGTTGAAGGAAGCTTGCAACGCCTTTTTTTCGGAGGCAGCGCAAAGACACGTCGAGCGTAGACATAGGCTGTGTTGCAATTCTTAGACAGCACGTAGGCAGTCTGAGTAGTCTACTTAGAAGACAGCACCGATCCCATGCTGTCCGACATTTGGAACACGTCTGGGACGGCTTTTACTCAACGAGGTGCTGCCTCACGTCAAGAGAAAAAAAAGCCAAAATAAAGAAACGTAATGCTTGTATTATTGGCTTATTTCGCATTGAAACCTAAAAAAATATTGAACGTTACTCACATTGAGCTACTGGAGAAGCTTCTGCCTGTGTGCAGATAACCATTCCGGTTGATCCGATCTAATACGAGTGATTTGCTGAGCCACCATCTTGTTTGGACAGCAAAGTAGCCTGCATCGTATACGTCTACGATGCGGTCTTCTCGGAGCTGTCTATTTCGCCGACTACGTAAGAATTAGAATGGGGCTTAAGGCTGCCGTCCATTTAGCTGTCTATTTAGCCGTCTACGGTGAGTAATGGAACACACCAGGGTTGCCATTGGGTGAACACAAAAAAGAGCCAGAACTAAAGCCATGAGTAGCCAAAGTAGTTATGTTACTTTGTGTTGCCGCTGAATCCGTAGCCAAATAGAAAATAAAGGGTAAATGGAGCACCAATTTTATTATTACTGAACGAATAATTCATAGCAACCAATAGCTGATATGACAAAAAGATTAGAAGTAATGCGAGAAATGGTTACCTAATGCGCTGAATCAAAACTCCAAAAGTAGCCAAGCAGTAGCCACAGAGCTAACCTTAAATTTATTATCTACAGACGGGGTCGACAAAAACCCAATCTAGTGCAATGTAGCCTAGAGCACTGCACGGGCTGATTTTTTCTGGCCCGGGCCTGGCCCAGCCCGAAATATCGATGTGCCGGCCCGCCCAAGCCCAGCCCGGATCTTTCGAATACAGCCCGTACCCAGCCCGGGCCCCGAAAGAATCGGGCCCGGCCCAGCCCGTTTCAGCCAAATATGTCTTCAGCATAAACGAAGCACTGTCCAATCTTCGGTTATTGTGTGGATACCTACAGCACACAAGGTAGCTTCTAAAGAGTGTTTTGAGAATTTCTTTGAGAGCAACAGCTTTAACCATTTCTGCGTATATTTCCAGTTAATGACACCTTTAGCACTTTTGGGAAAGAATTGTAGAGCAATGTCAAACAAAATTTGAGTTATAGCTGGCTCTCTAATCAACACAGTGCTAATTATGCTACCCTACTTTTGCATTTCAAAGAAAGAGTGCAAAATATATTACCCTCATAAAGTGGAAACAATGCCAGACTTTTATACCCCGACTCTATATAGAGAGCATATGATCTGTGGCTACTGAGCTAATGTAGCAAGTCTTCTTCAAATTTTGTTTATTGCACAATGGAATATAAAAAAATGCCGCCTGCATCGTCCCAGGGGTGGGAGCTCAAATAAGTGCATCGCAGAATGGGCGGGGGGGGGGGGTTGTGTAATTGGGTATGGTTGGGGTATGCTTAATCGTTGATAATGATCATCATCAGCCTGACTACTCCCACTGCAAGGCAAAGGTCTCCTCATGATCTGCCAATCAACCCGGTTTCGTGCTTTCTGCTGCCACGTTATACCTGCGAACTTTTTTACTAATTTACTGTCTTCTTATCATGCATTGCCTTCTTTGGCAATCCAGTTAGTTACCCTCAATATTTACCTGATAAAGTTACCTGCTTTATATTCTTTGCATTCGTCAGATTGAAGCTGCTGATGTCAGCTCTTTCTTAGTGTCCTTGCGTTAAGATTACCAATGCCTATTTTCACCGTCCCTAGGCCGATATGAACTGTCATTCCCCTGTGGCATATACCTGCATATCTGCTCATCTTGAAATTTTTGCGCAAAACATACGGAAACGAAGATCAAAAACACAAACTGGTGCAAAAAACTTAAAAATGAATATATTCAAACAAGACCGACGCGAAATTTTGCCGCATACCTATGGCACACACCCGCCCGTGGTGTATGGGTATGTGCCGTGTCTGTCGGAAAGGGTTTGACAACGTGCGCGACGGAATTGTCACATTTTGTACGTCATGAATAGCTAGTCGTAATCGTCCCACCAGCTCGCGCTCCCCTACAAATTTTGGTTTACACTTAGTTAATTAAGTCATCACGCGAGAACCCAGGCGTATACGAGATAGATAGATAGATAGATAGATAGATAGATAGATAGATAGATAGATAGATAGATAGATAGATAGATAGATAGATAGATAGATAGATAGATAGAGATAGATAGATAGATAGATAGATAGATAGATAGATAGATAGATAGATAGATAGATAGATAGATAGATAGATAGATAGATAGATAGATAGATAGATAGATAGAATCAGCGGGTGCCTGCAGCACGCGAAAAAATGATTCGCAAACTGAAGGCACATGTCCACCAGACATTTCGACAAGTCAAGTGACAGGTATTTCTAGAATTTTTGACTACACACGGTATGCAAGTGCACACGGCCCCCTCAGGTCCCCATAATGCAGGAACTATGCAGCTTGCCAAACTATATGAGGCAAGCAAGTTGGACCTCTGCAGACACCAAGAATACTAGCTGGGTGCGTACGACCCTGTGTACATTGAAATTTTCACAAGATATGGGGATGATGTCGCCACATTTGGTGCATTTTAGTTTTTTGTTGATATCCCGAAACGGCAAAAGCAGAGGGGAAGAAGTTCAAAGAATATAAAGGAAATCTTCAGCAAGGAATGTCACTGAGTTTTTATAAATTGATGCGATAAAACGTGTCAATACTGGCGTGACAGTACATCTCCGTGTTACAAACGGTACAGCAGCAAATCATCATCATAATATTCATCTTTTCAGAGCTTCTACTAAGTTTCGCCACGGGAGAGTTTTTACGTGTTTTAGCCCTATGCGCCTGCACTTCAACAAGTTAGTGCACTTATGAATAACTGACAAAATATGGCAAAGACGAAAGAGGCCGTACAAATAGCCCAAAATATGCTCTATACGATGAGAAGTTAAGTATCGTTTTCTAATTACCAGATGCTACATATATGAAGCTAGCCTCGCTAGCACAACAAATCGGCCACACTGGTATCGATGGGTGCGTCTGGGATAAAAGTCACTCCGCATCATGCATTTTGAGTGCACGAAAAACAGCTCCCGATATATTATCGATTCAATGGTCACGTCTACCCTTCTACGGGGTCACGCAGCTCGAAACACGAGTGGTGGGCGTAAGAGCGTAGCTGCATACTCGAAATGTTTCCCATGATGCGCGTACATATTATATACATTACTTGACGGCAATGCCTTGATTCAATGGTCACGTCTACCTGTCTACGGGGTCACGCAGCTCGAAACACGAGTGGTGGGCGTAAGAGCGTAGCTGCATACTCGAAATGTTTCCCATGATGCGCGTACATATTATATACATTACTTGACGGCAATGCCTTGACGCTCTTGCAGCAATACTACCTGGTAAACGTTTCATTACACGGTAATCAACAGCGCCTTTCACTTGATGGTGTACAGTCATATTAAGAGTTGCTTAAAGTAACGTGTAGCACGCCGATGGAGCGAAATTCAATACGTTTTGTGATGTGCAATTACTCTGCAGGCTAATCAATTATAAGTGTTCTAAATTACCCAAAGCCCTTATCTGCACCGTTTCTAATAGTATGTGTCACATCGCTACAGTAAACCCCACAAAACAAATTGAAAGAGCGTACCCACGTCGATATACCTATGTGTATGAGACCCGGGCCTGATTAGGGCCCGACTCAGGGCCGGGCTCGAGCATGGCCAAACCCGGTCCACGGACTGGGCTGGGTTCAGGCTTTCGGGCCGGCCCGGGCCCGTGCAGTGCTCTAATTATTGTAGCCATCAACGGCAAAACTGAGTGGAGAAAACGTTTGGTTGGGATCAACTCAATCAGCTTAGAAGGAAAAAAATCAAGATGGTGGCTTTCTTCTTCCAGTCATTTCGGGCGAACGCGTAAAAGACTCCTTAAGAAATGGGAAAATTGTCTTCCGTCGTAAAGGTGGCCAACAACGTAACACGTATTTGAGAAGCAGCTGTTCCCAGTGCACGCCACGATTGCCGTTGTCCAGCAAGCTCGCATTCACGACGTTTTTCGCAGTTGTATTGCGAAACTGTTCCATGAGGTTGTAGACGGCATCATCCAACCTTACCACCCGGCGCTGTATGGACCACCAATCATAGCTGGGATCCAGCTTCATCATTCGGAAGGCTTCCCTGTGTAGAGACAACACACAAATGAAATCTTGGGTGATAATGACATTACACGCCAGGCGTACTTCCTTAGACTGGGTGCAGGGGGCAACACTCGTAAGGCTAAGCCGTTTAGCCAAATCACATCAGACTCGTATAAGCTGCAGCTGTCTTGGCCTACGTACTATGAAAGCACTTAACCGGACTCATCCGACGGGGCTCGTAAGAGCCGCAGTATAGGATGGAAACGCGGGCGAGTTGGAACTCGTTTATCTTTGGGTAGCGTATAAATTACCGAAACACTAAAGATAGGGCAACTGTGTTTGGTCAGTTGGTGCGCTACCCAATCACGATGAATTTTAAAGAGCATCGTTGACTTGGGTCAGATGTTACAGAATGTTACAAGAGTTTCAAAGCTTAAAGCAACTCGTGAAATCGAGAGAACCTCGTGGAAATGAAAAGATCGTCAGCTATGGCGACTCATTCAGGTACCATTTTCGCGACTTGAGTACAATTTCTAAAGTGCGCTTAAAAGTCATCAAAGACCTGTACGTCTAGTGCAACAGCCTTAAGACTAGATTACGGAGTCGTTCACTTTGCTGTACATATAGTCTGACACTTTCACGCTCACCATAATTAGTGCCCATCGTAGCAGTACCTACGTTGTTGTCTGTCATCGCTCGATTCTGTGCTGCTGACAACGTTAAAGGAGGTGCACGCTCAGAAGCAGCGCTGCGGTCGCGGTGAGGTGTGGAACATGATGAGCCATGCTGCATGCACGTGGTGCGCACGCAGCACATAATTTACATATGTCAAAGTTAAGTACAAATTTACTTCACAGTGTGTCTGACACTTCGCTAAATGGTTGATTGCTCCATTTTTTGTCGAGTGCCCTAAATAGAGGCGAAGCAGTGGGGGGGGGGCGTGTCGAAGCGATTTGCTATCATGGCTTTTGTTTAGTTGGACACATTGCCAGGCCAGCGAGCATCGCTCACTAATACTTGGTGCTTTCGTGCTTTGTTTCCATATTTATTCCATTTGCTGATGTCCTGTTCACTAGCGTGAACATTCCAGAGCTGAACTAGCTCACAGAATGTGCCGATTGTCGCTGTGACTTCGAACTGCCTTCACTCGCACACGCTGGCATGACCTCGCCGTTGGTGACGGTGAATACCACACGCTAAGCAACAAGACGCTGTACTCTACGGTTGACAAAGTGATATTCTCAAGGCTGCCGTCTTGCGGAGGTGTTTTTTTTTCGTATGGGCAACATTATTTTTCGCACTATTATGATATTGTGCTCACGAACGGTTGTGTCACAATTTCATCTACAAAGTTTTCGGTGTATATTTCCAATACACTGTTAGGCTAATAAAATAACCTTGCTTCCTTTATCTATTTTCCTTTTATCGGCCCCGCCACGATGGCCCATATAGTGGCTAAGGTACGCGTCTGCTGCCCGGCAGGTCGCGGGATTAATCCCGGTGGCGGCGGCTTCGTTTTCGATGGAGGCAAAAATGCTGTATGCCCGTGAGCTCATACTTGCGTGCACGTTAAGTAACCCCAGGTGGTTGAATTTTTTGTTGCCTTCCACGATGGCGTCTCTCCTAATCTTAGGGTACTTTTAAGACATCAAACTTTACAGATGAATCAATCAATCCTCCTTTATTCTCATCCAAGAAATCAGGGAGCCTTAAGGCGAAATAAATCACGTTTTTATGAGTGAGTGAGAACACCTTCATTATGGTCCAGTGCAGACGCTGAGGTTGCCACGCATCACCTGGCTACTCCCACGTGGGTACCGGCATGTCTAGCCTGACGGCCCTGTCGCGGGCCGACTGGACGGTCCTTAAGTTCTAGGCTGTGCAGAAGCGCATTTCACTCGGGTTTGCTATAAGTCGGTCCAAGCGACCCGCACTCCCAGAGCATATGCGCTAATGTAGCGGTCTGCGCGCAAGCAGTGCAGGCGGCAACAGGGAATTTGTGAGGATAAATTACATTTAGGTATGCTAACGACGGGTGCAAATGGGTTTGAAGTAAGCGCAACGAGACGGCTTGCGCTCCATTGAGTTTTGAATGTGGCATTGGGAATGCCCGCCTCACCATGTAGTAATAATTGGTAATCTCGTTGTGTGTAGTAGGTGTGTGTTTATGTCCCACGTCATCGGCCCTGGAGCCCAGGTCGAGAGCAGCGCGGTCAGTGAGCGCGCGCGCTGCTGTGTGGGCCGACTCGTTCGGGTTCAGTGCAACGCCGTTTACGGAGCCGACATGTGCGGGGAACCAATGTATGGTGTGAGGGACAATCGTATCGCTGTAGGAGCTGTTCAAGATCCTGGCTGCCTGTGTTGATATTAGGCCCTTTTTAAAGGCTCTGACTGTGGATTTGGAGTCGCTGTACACCTCTTCGCACAGACCATTTAGCAGAGCGAGTGCGATGGCCACTTGTTCGGCCACCTGGGGGTTCGTTGTGCGTACCGTGGCGCAGTTCGTAGTCGAGCCGGTCTGGTCCACGACCACCGCGGCGAACTTTTTGCCGCCTCGATACGCTGCAGCATCAATGAAACTTGCATTTACGCCACCTTTACCCAGTTGCTTCAGAAGAGCCATCGCCCTTGCCCGACGACATCCCTCATTGCGTACAGGGTGAGTGTTGCAGGGTATTGGGTCAACAATGACGTTTTCCTGTATATCTTTTGATATACGCACGCTATTTGTTTCCAGATCCATAGGGTTAAAACCTAGCTCGCCAAGTATTCGCCGACCAGCCGTCGTAGTGGACAAGCGAGCCAGCTGTGAGCGTTGCTGCGCTTCCACCATCTCGGCCGCAGAGTTGTGCACACCGAGCGTGAGCAAGTTCTCGGTCCGTACGGGAAGCCCCAGTGCTTTCTAGATAATCTTTCTGACAATCACGTCGAGCTTGTCCCACTCCGACATAAGTCAGTTGTGCATGGCAACGGTGTAGGTGAAGTGGCAGAGCCCAAACGCATTGATGAGCCTTCACAAATTGTCTTCCTTATGGCCTCTATGTCTCCCGGAGACTCTTTTGACGAGTCGAAAAGCTTTGTCAGTCTTGGCGACAATCTTTCGCAGAGCGGTATCGTTGCCACCCTTCGCTTCAATAAACATGCCGAGGATCCAGGCCCAAACTCGAGTTTCGCCACAGAGCACAAACGCATTGATGAGCCTTCACAAATTGTCTTCTTTATAGCCTCTATGTCTCCCGGAGACTCTTTTGACGAGTCGAAAAGCTTTGTCAGTCTTTGCGACAATCTTCCGTAGAGCGGTTCGTTGCCACCCTTCACTTCAATAAAAATGCCGAGGATCCGGGCCCAAGCTCGAGTTTCGCCACAGTCTCCAAGATGAACTGGTGCTTGATGTTGTGAAAGGCCTTCTCTAGGTCTACACCAAAAAGAGCCTTTGTATCTCTCGAGTATCCATCAAGGACTTAGTGCCTAATGAGCAGCATTGCATCCTGCATTGAAAGGCAGGTACGAAACCTGATCTTACTGTGGCTATATATCTCATTTCATTCCAAGTAGTCGTTAAGTCTGTTGTGAATCACGTGCTCTGCCACCTTACCCACGCACGCCGTGAGGGAGATGGGGCGAAGATTCTCAACGCTAGGAGACTTTCCTGGCTTGGCAATCAGTATGTTGTCAGCTGGCTTTCATTCCTCAGAAACCCTTCCCGTTTTCCATGCTTCATTGATGAAACCAGTTAGGCGTTCTATAGATGCGTTGTCGAGGTTTCTGAAGGTTCTGTTTGTGATCCCGTCTGGCCCTGATGCCGACTTGCGATTGAGCATTTGTATCACCCTCCTGATTTCAGCCTCTGAAATGTCTCCGTCTAGTTCAGTTAAAGGAGGGCAGCCATACTCTGGGAACACGCCGTCTTCGTCCTCTCGTTCGACCGGCAGTTACTTGGATACTAATCGGGTAATGAGTTCGTCAACCTTCTGTTCTTCGGTGGCTTTGAGAAGGGCACGAGCTAAAGTGTGTCTCTGGTTGGCTCTAGCACTGTGCTCGTCTAAGAGGTGCTTCAGAAGGTGCCAGGACTTGCAATTTCTGATTTGACCGTCGACGGACTCGCACAGCTCGTCCCACTGCTGTTTGTACAGTGTGCCACAGTGTTGTTCGATTTCTTTGTTCAACTTTGATATTCTTTGCCGCAGCCTACGGTTGTGCCTCTGCTTCTTCCTTAGAGAGAATAGAGCTGCCTTGCCTTCGAGCAGGTGGGCAAGCCTACTGTCCATCTTCTCCACATTTAAATTTGTCTTTATCTGCCTGGTGGCAGTGGTGGTATCTCTGCGGATGCCCTTGCACCATTCCTCAAAATTGTCAGGAGCACAGGCCCTTGTACGGCAAATCCTGCGAAAAAGATCCCAGTCAATCATTGTGAACTCTCGGACTCTGCTACGGTCCACTATAATAGAAGTTTGCAGAGCGTAGTGGCCGCTGCCAAAATCCATGGCGGGGCTAGGCCATGTAGCCATTTCGACATTCTTGAAGAAAACGAGGTCTGGTCGCAAAGTTACCTATCCGCGCAAAAAAGCCTTATCAGTGATTAAGGTAAGGTCTAGTTCGGTGGCGTCCTGCCAGAGATCGCGGAATTTTCTCGTCTCATACACGTTTCCCCATAAGTCATGTGGGGCATTGTAGTCACCGGCTACGACAAGGGGCCGAGGACCAGCTAAATAAATTGCCCTCTCGAGCAACGTCTTGAACAGCAGGCGCCTGTGTCTGGGGTTACTGTAGACATTAAAAAAACACAGTTTTTCCGTGTGTCAAGTAGGATCTCTACCATTACATATTCGATATTGCATCTGGCCAGCTTCAAGTTGTGGGTGACGTGTATCAGCTTTTACTTATTAGTGTGCAGACACCTCGTCCTCCTGACTGGCCAGGAACAGCCCGGTAACCAGAAAAAGACACTGCAGAGGCCAAGGTCTTTTGAAGGGTTATAATTTGAGGTTTCTCTGTTATTGTTCTAAAGTACTGCTGCAGGAGTGCTCTTTTACCAGTGTACTGTTGCAGTTCGATTGCCAAATACAGACAGTGTCTTTTTTGTTGTTCATTATGGATTCTACTTTGATCACCGTCCTGGGGGTCACTGTGGCTCAAAAAATCTGTTCCTTTTCGTAATTAACTCTTGTGCTATCGACGAGTATGGGAATGGCCATTTCCACGTTGCCAGGCGACGCACCCTGTGGAGCAGATATAGGCAGTTTGGCATGATTTTCTAGCACAATGATGCGCTCTTTCATTGGCCTGAGTCCATCTACTGGGTCACTAAGTGCAGCCTGCATCTGCCTGACACTCTCCGTGAGGCTAGCTACACTCCCTGCCACCATCTTAATGTTATCTGTAATTGTACCCAGCGTTTGCTTGATCTCCTCGACTTGAGATTCCGTGTTCTTGAGCTTACTCACTACCGTTCTGCGTTTGGTTGCCATGGGCTCATCTCCAATAGGGGCCGGAACCGGCGTATTGGTGGTTTCGCCTTCAGTATTGCTGTGCATCGTGCTCAGCAATCTTTTAAACTCCGCCATTTCATTTGCCATTTTAGTAAGCGTATCCTTAAGCTCCGCGTTTTCCTTTTTCAATCGTAATATCTCCGCGTCTCTAGCATGCGCTGGTGACGGGTCCCATTGCATCGGTTGCTCGCCGTCATTACTACGAACCCTGTTGGCCCAGGCTAGGTTTGACTTGCCCCTGCTCTGATGCACGGTGGCGTTGACTGCCCCGGACAGCTGGAACCCCCGTGCGTGCCCGCAGTCTGCCCTGGGCGAAGGGTCCGGTCTGGTGTTCGGTGCGTCAGTCTTTCCCTGGTCAGGTCCGAGACTGGATCCGAAATGGGCACGGGAGCTTGAACGTGGTCTGGTGCCACCTCTGGATTGAGACCATGTCCTGGACATGTAGCGGGCCCCGGATCTTGAACGGAATCCGAGACGCCACCTGGACGTGGAATGACTCCTGCACCTGCCTCTGGTTCTGGATCTCCCTCGCGATTTGAATCGGCTCCAGGAGCCGATGGTGTGGGCTGGCCCTGCTGTTGACAGTCGTTGACCTCGAGGAAGCCATCAACATTGACGGATGGAGACCTCTCCCGAGGGACGCGGGCCCCCAGGCCTCGCCTGCGCCTGACGACATAGGGTATCTGATATCGGTGCTGGCATTCCTTGGATGCGGTGAGGGGCCTTGCGCCACACAAACTGCATATTGGTTCACAAACATGATCCTCTTCTTGCTGGATAGCTTGTCTGCAAGCCCTGCAGACTGAAGCGTCGGGCGTCGGGCAGACGTCAGAGCGGTGTCCTGGTCGGCCGCAGGCATAGCAAACATCAACTTGCTTCCTGTATAAGGTGTACTTGATGAGGGTGCCGCCATAGGAAACAGAATTGCACTATGATGACGCCAGTACTTTTTTATTCTTTTTGCTCCGAAGACCAGTGAATTTTTTCGCGTTGACAATTTTCCGGTCGATGGGTCCTGGATCATCACTAAGAGGGCTCCCATGGATGACTCTCTTGCAGGTGGCATGATGAGCAGCCACATATGCACTGACTTTGTGGCGCTGTCCGGCCACCGTAATTCGCAACTTTCACAGATGGTGGCGTCGCCATGCGGTATCCGTCGTAACTGTTGTTTGGGGGATGCCCACGCAGCCAGCCCATGCCGTCGTTCAGTCGCTCTCACTTTGGCGGCTCGCTGGTTATTTATATTTTGTAGCTGGCAAATTCTACTATGGTTATTGTGAAGTCAGACAGTTACTGCGAGTCGTAGTAGCAATGATTTATTTTTGATTGTTTGCTTGCTGAGCTAGAATCACAAAATATCTTGGACGCCGCTGTGCAGACGCCGTGCAGTCAAAGGCGAGGTTTCCTGCTTTGCACGAGCACGGTCGCTTAGTCTTCTTCGGCCGTGGCAAGAACAGCGTTCACATGGCTGTACACCACAGCAGACAATGTGCCAGGCGCTCGAAATTTTTTCCTTAAGTATACGCTGCACACGCGTTTCTCAAGACGCAGTGTGGGATATTATACATGCTAGAGTCAATGACTTTCTCAGCAAAGCCTTGAAAACACGGTGGCTGCAGCCGAAAACATTACACAGGTCGAAGTGACGGGCACACCGGTGGCGGCTGCCAGCGCGCTAGCTGCTAGATCCCCAGTGGATTTCTTGCGTTGACAATCTTTCGGTCGATGACTCCTGTATCATCACTAAGAGGGATCCCATGGATAACTCCCTTGCAGATGGCATGTGGAGCAGCCACATATGCACTGACTTCGTGGCGCTGTCCGGCCACCGTAATAGCTTCAACGTTAACGTAGCGCTTACCATTTTCTTGACTCGAAAAACTGACGACCATAATATTTTGCAGGTGATTAGGGCACATTGTGTCCGTATTTCTTCCGGACCGAGCCCCTCCGCACTCCACATGGCCTCTGCCACGACCGACGCGCCAGACTTGCTAATAGACAGACCGCCTTTCGGCCTCACGACGACCTTAGTTTCTTCACATGGCAGCGGTGACATCTTGCTTCCCCTTACAATGTTTTTCTCGACGTCTCTGAAGCTGTGACGGCCAGGCATAGGTTCTTGAGCGTTCGTCTTAGACGCCGGCGTTCCAGCACCAGCAGCTCTACTGGTTTCCTCACTTCCAATCGTCTTTTAGTCCCCGTAATCCATCCGGAATCCTTGTTATTCTCTTCAGCGTCCTCCGGGGTCTGCGTTGATTCATCTTCCATCTCTTAATGTGGCGAGAACAAGTCCTATTCTGTTTGAGACGCGGTGCCTGTGCACCATGCAGACAGCGGCGCGGCCGGGCCAAACGATGGCGTGTGTAGCTGCACACTCCAAATCACGTGTTTATAACGGCACATAAAAAGTCAACAATTACAACAATTATTAGAAATTTCTAACTTTTAATAATTTTAATTATATATTATAATGTAAATGCAAGGTAAACAGCGGTAGCGGCGTCGGTACCGAAGCAGCAAGAGCTGGCCGAGTATACAGGCAGCGTCGCAGCAGCAACCAGGCCGTCTTAGCTCGTGCCTCGCGCCAACGTGTCAATGTCGCTGCAGTAGTGGGCATTCTTCTTCACTACACTTCGTCCCCCGTCGAAAAAGGAGCCATCCTGGCGACTCACGGTGAACAGAGTACGAGCGGGTCGTAATAAGGTTTCAGCCACTGTACGTGAACAATTTCACGTCCCCGAAAGCGCTGGTCTGTGAATGGCGTAACGGGTTCGACGATGTAGTTAACTGGTGAAGTCTGCGAGACAATGCGGTTGTGTCCCTGGTAATTTAAAAAAAAACTTCGAGGAAAGGCCTGTAGGCACAGCGGGAACCCAAAGCCAAACAAGAGTGTCCGGAACAAAGTTAGGGTACGGGTGGTTATCGTCACGCCGAGATTTTTGTCTCCATTGGTCGAACGTTGTGAACGACTGGGCGAGCTTACGGCATTCCTTGGCGCGGCGGGCAGCTTCAGAGATGGGCGTAGACTCGGAGGAATCGGGGTGGTAGGGCAGAATGGTATCTAGTGTGGTGGAAGGGTCTCGGCAATATTGTAACGGTAGGATGAGAACGACGAGGAAGACAAAGAGGAGGACGATGTTGTCAGATCTGCGAGCCAACTGGGCGCCATCTTGTCCACCACCGAGTTTATTCCTCGTTTTATAAAGTAAAGTTATTTCCCCGTAACATCATTGGTGGGAGTTGCGGGGTACTCACTTCACGCAAAACGGAGCTTCGTAGCGGGCGCCTAGTGGTCTCCCCCATGGCGACTGAAGTCAACAATGCCGACCCTTCCCCGACTACCGTGCCTTCTCCAACTACGTCCGTGCTTTCTCCAACTGGACCGTCAACCCTCATCTTGGAGCCCCCGAGAGATCCAGGTACCTTTTCTGGCACTGATGGCATTGACGTAGAAGCCTGGCTGAAGTCATACGAACGAGTGGGTGTACGTATGCGATGGGATCCAACGCTCATGCTGGCCAACGTGATTTTTTATCTCAGAGGTACCGCAAAGGTCTGGTACGAGACGCACGAGGAAGAACTGACTAGCTGGGAGTTATGCAAGCAAAAGCTCCGGGAGCTATTTGGCAGGCCTGTGGGGAAGTCAACGCGCCGCCCAAAACGAGCTCGCACGTCGAGTTCAGACGTGCACCGAATCATACCTCACGTACATTCAGGACGTGCTCGCTTTGTGCCGCAAGGTAGACTCGCAGATGTCCGAAGCTGATAAGGTTGGCCATATTATTAAGGGCATAGCAGATGACGCCTTTCACCTTCTTGTGTTCAAGAATTCATCTACGGTCCACGACATTATTTCTGAATGCCGGCGCTTTGAAGAAGCGAAGAGCCGCCGTGTTCTCCACCAGTTTGCCCGGCTTCCAAACACGGCTGCAACCTCCACATGCGAAGACCCTCGCCTGCCTTCTACGGAAAGTCCCGGTGACGTTGTCCGTATTGTCCGTCGGGAAATAGAAGCCGCAGCTCCACTCGTGTCAGCCTCCCCCAACTCCGAAAGCTATCACGCCACCGTCTCTCTCATACAGACCGTCGTGAGGCAAGAACTGGCCAACGCCGGCTTAAACGTCTGCTCCATTCATCGTCCAGACTACGCCCCACCAAATCCACCCGTGACTGTTCCGCCCAACCGACGTTTTTCTGCCAGCCCACATTATCGCGACCCGGCGGTATGGCGCACCCCAGACGACCGGCCGATATGCTTCAATTGCGGTCGTATAGGCCACATTTCGCGTCACTGCCGTGCTTGGTCCAGCTCTGCTCCGTGGCCTCACCCCTCCGCCCCATCGCCCCACCTGCCTGGAATTCACGCTCATCACCGAAAACAGAGCCGCTAACGCCTGAGAATTCCTCGCGCCCCCGATCCAGCCGCTCCCCTTCGCCGCAACGCCGTTTCTCCCGCTCGCCCCCATCTCGCCGATCGCCGTCCCCAAGCTCGTTCCGGCGTTCACCTCCGGAAAACTGACGGGAGCAGCTCTTGGAGGTGATGCTGCAATACCGACCCGATGCCAAAATCCTCTACTGACCTTGCCCGCACATCAGAACCTTATCAATGTTGACGTCGACGGTGTACCTACTACAGCCCTCATTGACACTGGCGCACACGTGTCCATCATGAACGCTGACCTTAGAGCACGGCTGAAGAAAGTCCTTACTCCTGGCCCAACTCCTGTGGTCCGAACGGCCGATGGTGGAAAAGTCGCCGTAATTGGTGTGTGCTCAGCTCGCGTCAGCGTCGCCGGACACCACACATCAGTTCTGTTTTATGTTTTAGAACACTGCCCTAATGACATAATTTTGGGCCAAGACTTTTTGTCTGAACATTCGGCCTTGATAGACTGCTCTGCCGGTATAGTGCAACTCGCTCTACCTAATGTTGTTGATCCTCCAAGTTGCCCTCCAAGTCGGCTTTGTTCTACAGAACACCTGCGTCTCCCTCAACGAACAGTAGCTTACATAGGCGTCTCCCCTGTTCCACCTGTCCCAGACGGTGGTTTATATTGTGTCCCCCAATGTTGACGTCCTGCTTTCGCACAACGTTGCGTTTCCTCACACCGTCGTCACTATTACGGCCAATGCATCCTGCCTACCCCTAGTGAATTTTTCACTATGTACACAAGTCCTCCCTCGTGGTATATCTCTAGCCGAAATCGTGCCGGCGGCAGAGTGCCATATTTGCACTCTAAGTTATGACAGCATCCCGAGTGCCGAAAAAACTTCGTCTACTCCTCCATCGGACCAAAGTGTGTTAACCAAGATGATTGCCCCCGACTTGCCGAAAGAACAAGCTAACGACCTGCGTTCCCTGCTTGCATCTTTTGGGACATCTTCGACCTTGGCGACCGCCCACTCGGCCAGACGTCCGTTGTTAAGCACCGGATTGATACAGGCGATACGAGTCCCATCCATCGGAGACCCTACCGTGTTTCCCATGCAGAGCGGCGCATCATCCACAGGAGGTCGACAAAATGCTTTCTCGGAATATCATCGAGCCTTCATGCAGTCCCTGGCGTCCCCTGTTGTACTTGTAAAGAAGAAGGACAACAGCTGGAGATTTTGCGTCGATTATCGCCATTTAAACAAAATAACGAAGAAGGACGTCTACCCTTTACCACGCATAGACGATGCCCTGGATTGCCTTCACGGCGCAAAATATTTTTCCTCCATTGACCTTCGCTCTGGGTACTGGCAGATTGCCGTTGATGACATGGACCGTGAGAAGACGGCGTTTATCACTCCCGACGGCCTTTACGAGTTTAAAGTGATGCCATTCGGTTTATGCAATGCGCCCGCCACATTCGAACGTATGATGGACGCTCTGTTGCATGGCTTCAAGTGGTCCATCTGCCTGTGCTACCTGGACGACGTTATCGTTTTTTCGCCTTCTTTTGCAACGCACCTTGAAAGGCTATCGAAAATCTTATCTGTCTTTCGTAAGGCGGGCCTGCAACTCAATTCGGCAAAGTGCCACTTCGGCCGTCGTGAAATTTCTGTCCTCGGACATCTCGTTGATTCTGTAGGGGTTCGCCCTGATCAAGATAAAATACGCGCAGTAAGAGATTTCCCTGTACCAACCTGTACCAAAGACGTTCGCAGTTTCGTTGGCCTCTGTTCTTACTTCCGCCGCTTTGTTAAAAACTTCGCCGACGTAGCACGCCCTCTCACTCAACTTCTCAAAAAAGACGCTGGCTTCATCTGGGGCCCTGAGCAAGCAGATGCGTTTCAAAATCTAGTGTGTCTGCTTACGTCTCCGCCTATCCTCGCCCACTTTGATATCTCATCTCCAACAGAAGTTCGTACAGACGCAAGTGGCTATGGCATCGGTGCAGTCCTCGCCCAGAAACAACAAGGACGAGACCGTGTTGTTGCTTATGCAAGCCGCCTTCTTTCGCCTGCTGAAAGAAAATATTCAATAACTGAACGGGAATGTTTGGCACTTGTTTGGGCAGTCGGTAAATTTCGTCCCTATTTGTACGGCCGGCCATTCACAGTAATCACAGATCACCACGCCTTGTGCTGGCTTTCGTCCCTTAAAGACCCTTCAGGCCGTCTTGGCCGCTGGGCGCTGCGCCTTCAAGAATTTGATTACTCAGTCCTGTATAAAACCGGCCGCCTGCATCAAGATGCGGACTGCTTGTCCCGGTATCCTGTCGACCCTCCAGACGGCGACTCCTCTAAAACCACCCTTCCTGTCGACGTTTTCTCTCTATCCGCGTTTCATGACATTGGAATCGAGCAGCGACGAGATACTTTCTTGGACGGTATTATCCGAAGGCTCACATCGGTGAGGCCCGACCCTTCCCTTCGAATGTTTGAAATACATGATGGTGTATTGTACCGTTGCAATATGCGTCCTGACGGCCCCGAAAGACTACTCGTCGTTCCCATTCAATTGCGTCACACTGTTCTCGCCCAGCTTCATGATGCACCTACAGCGGGTCACCTCGGCGTGTCACGGACCTACGACAGAGTTCGCCGGCGCTTCTTCTGGCCTGGCATGTACCGCGACGTCTGCCGTTATATTGCAGCCTGCGACCCTTGTCAACGACGGAAAAAACCAAATGTCCCTCCGGCCGGACGTCTTCAGCCACTGCACATCCCACGAGACCCATTCTACCGTGTTGGCGTGGACCTGCTTGGCCCTTTTCCTACGTCAGCTGCGGGTAATCGGTGGATTGCAGTAGCAACCGATTATGCTACCCGATACGCGATCACACGGGCCCTTCCAACCAGCTGTGCAACTGACGTGGCCGATTTCCTTTTGGAGGACGTCATCTTACATCATGGCGCCCCTCGACAATTCCTTACCGACCGAGGCAGCTACTTCCTTTCCAAAGTGGTTGATGACCTCCTCCGCTCCTGCGCCACTAAACACAAGCTCTCGACTGCTTACCATCCACAAACAAATGGTCTAACGGAGCGCCTCAATCGCACTCTCACCGACATGCTCTCCATGTATGTCTCCACCGATCACCGCGACTGGGACACTACGTTACCGTTTGTAACATTCGCGTACAATTCTTCCAGACACGACACCGCTGGGTTCTCTCCTTTTTTTCTGTTGTTCGGCCGTGACCCTGCGCTACCTTTCGACACCCTCCTGCCGGCCGGACTAAATGACAAGTCTCAGTACGCTCGTGATGCAATAATGAAGGCCCAAGCGGCACGCCAAGTTGCTCGACGACGCTTACTGGACTCCCAGGACAATCAGAAGAGCGTATACGACGCCCGCCATCGTGACGTCCACTTCACACCCGGAGATCTCGTTCTGTTATGGTTCCCCTCACGCCGCGTTGGACTTTCGGAGAAGTTACTCCCACGCTATTCAGGTCCCTACCGTATCTTACGCCAAGTAACTGACGTCACATACGAAATCACCCCTACGGACCCCGCCATCATTCACCCTCACACTGACGTAGTGCATGTTACGCGACTCAAACCGTATTACTCCAGTGCCTCCTGATTCGCACCGGGTCGGTGCTCCAGCCGCCGGGGAAATCATGTAACGGTAGGATGAGAACGACGAGGAAGACAAAGAGGAGGACGATGTTGTCAGATCTGCGAGCCAACTGGGCGCCATCTTGTCCACCACCGAGTTTATTCCTCGTTTATAAAGTAAAGTTATTTCCCCGTAACAATATAACAGGAAAAATGGTGAAAAGCCCGTAGTCGCTTGTGGAGCAGTATTGTAGGCGTACATCACAAAAGGCAGAATGAGGTATCAGTCGGAGTGGTCTGAGGCAACATACTTTGATATCATATCCTATAGGGTACGGTTGAATCTTTCCGTCAATCCATTCGTCTGCGGATGGTAGGCGGTGGTATTCCGGTGAATGATACGGCATTCGGCAAGGAGTGCGTTGACGACTTCAGAGAGGAATACACGTCCTCTATCGCTGAGAAGTTCACGTCGTCCGCCATGACGCAGAATGAAGTTCCGCAGGAAAAAAGATGAGACGTCGCGTGCTGTGGCAGCTGGCAAAGCGGCTGTTTCCGCGTATCGCGTCAAGTAGTCGACAGCGACAACGATCCAACGGTTTCCGGAAGGCGTGAATGGTAGAAACCCATACAGATCAATTCCAACGCGGTTGAAAGGCCTGGCTGGGCAAGGGATTGGCTGGATCGGACCAGAGGCATGATGAGGGAGAGCTTTGCGTCGTTGGCACGGAAGGCATGACTGAATGTGTTTGCGCACAAAGGTGTACATGCCTCGCCAATAAAACCGGGAGGAAAGCCGAACGTATGTCTTGAAGACGCCCGCATGTGCGCACTGAGGGTCAGTGTGGAAAGCTGAACATATTGCAGTACGAAGAAGGCGAGGTATGACGAGTAACCACTTTCGCCCGTCGGACTTGTAGTTCCTGCGATAAAGGAGGCCATCGCGAACCTCAAAGTGAGCCGTTTGACGGCGCAACGTTCGAAAAGATGGAGAAGTCGACGGGTCTGAAAGGAATTGCAGAAGAGTGCTGATCCAGTCATCCTTACGTTGCTCAGACGCCATGTCACAGTTTTCTGGGAACGACACCATTTCGTCCACGGCAGATAGACATGCAGAGCTTTCGGAGGACACAGATGAACGTGATAGGGCGTCGGCATCAGTGTGACGTCGACCAGACCTGTAGACAACACGCATGTCGAACTCTTGCAACCGCAAAGCCCAGCGAGCTAAACGGCCAGAGGGGTCTTTCAATGTGAATAACCAGCAAAGCGCATGGTGATCGGTGACTACGTCGAAGGGGTGACCATATAGGTATGGTCTAAATTTACCTAGAGCCCATATAATTGCCAGACACTCCTTCTCTGTCATAGAATAGTTCTTCTCCGCTTTGTTAAGGGTACGGCTTGCGTATGCGACTACGTACTCCTCAAATCCTGATTTACGCTGCGCGATCACTGCGCCCAGTCCAACACCACTGGCATCGGTGTGTACCTCAGTCGGAGCAGTCGGGTCAAAGTGACGCAAGATTGGCGGCGAGGTTAACAGGCGGCGCAACTTTTCGAAAGCATTGTCACAGGCGGGTGACCAAGCGTAACTTTTCGAGTCACTGCGCAGGTCAGTCAAGGGGGCGGTGATCAACGCAAAATTCCGAATAAAGCGGCGAAAATAGGAGCAGAGGCCAAGAAAGCTGTGCAGATCCTTCGGAGACGCAGGTTTAGGAAACTCTGCAACTGGAGAAGCTTGGCGGTGTCAGGAAGGATACCGTCTTTAGAAACAACATGGCCGAGGATGGTGAGCTGATTTGCGCCGAAGCGGCATTTCTTCAGGTTGAGCGGAAGGCCAGCGTCAGTTAGGCACTGCAGTACTTCATCTAGCCTGCGGAGATGCGTTGGAAAATCTGGTGAAAATATAGCTACGTCATCCAAGTAGCACAAGCATGTTTTCCACTTCAGGCCACGCAAAAAATTGTCCATCATCCGCTCGAATGTTGCGGGGGCGTTGCAAAGACCAAAAGGCATGACACACAATTCGTAAAGGCCATCAGGTGTGACAAAGGTCGTCTTAGGCTGATCTTCAGGGGCCAGAGGGACTTGCCAGTAGCCACTTCGTAGGTCAATAGAAGAGAAGTATTCCGCACCTTGGAGGAGGTCAAGGGGATCGTCGATTCTCGGTAAGAGATAAACGTCTCATCGAGTTATTTTGTTAAGACGACGGTAGTCAACACAGAAGCGAACCGACCCGTCCTTCATCTTAACGAGAACGTCTGGAGATGCCCAGGGGCTATTCGAAGGCTGGATGACGCCACGCTTGAGCATGTCAGCTACTTGGTCATCGATAACCTGGCGCTCGGCTGCGGACACGCGATGAGGTCTTTGACGCAATGACGCATTGGTACCCGTATCGATGCGGTGACACACGGCGGACGTGCGGCCGATGGTAGTATGCTGGCAGTCAAAGGAAGAACGGAACTTCTCCAGCAGTCTTGGCAGCTGAGCATGTTGCAAATGGTTAATGTGTCGGCGATGGAGCTGCTGAGTACGTCAGGCCTAGTAGTCTGCGGCGAAGAGGCACAAGTCACTCCGGCGACTTCGTGTTTGGCGGAAGGACCAGTCGACATGTCAAAAACTGCAGAAGGGTCGAGACTGTAAACCCGCCCAACGCACTCGCCCCAAAGTAGTGTTACAGGACATGACAAGGGGTTCGAGATGAACAGTCTGCTGATGCCGTCATCAAGTTCTAGAAGGGCATAAGGTAGCGGCGAACACTTGCGGCGAACGAAAAGGGCAGATGGCGTGAAAAGGGCACTCGATTCGGCGAGCGAGTTGCAAGATACCATGGTAAGGGCGAAAGAGTGCGGCGGTATGATGACGTCTCCAGCAACAAATAGTTTGTCCCCGGTTTCAAGTGCATCATTTAACGGAGCGTCGCCAAACACTTCAAGTTCTACCTCAGCGCGAGAGCAGTCGATGACGGCCTTATTAGCGGAGAGAAAGTCCCAACCCAAAATGAGATCATGGGAACAGGAATCTAAAACTAGTAATTCGACGACATAGATGAGGCCATCAATCACGATTCGAGCAGTACAGGCAGCGGCTGGCGTGACGTGCTCTGCGCTGGCTGTACGAAGTGATATACTTGCTATTGGCGTCATAACTTTTTTGAGCAAGCGGCAGAGTCTGGCACTGATCACTGAAACTGCGGCACAAGTGTCGACAAGAGCAAGTGCGGCGACGCCGTCCACATATACGTCGAGAACATTCGTTGGGGAAGAGAGAGGCCCTGGTCTTTTCGCGGGCGACGCAGTTCCTGCCTCTGGAACTGCAGCAATCAATTTTCCCACTCCGGCGATGAAGGACGACGGCGCATCGGGGATGGCGAGTGGCGTCGAGGTGATGGTGAGCGACGGGTAACTGGAGGGCGGTAGTCGGCGTACGACGACATCTGGTCAGGAGGCTGAGATCCTGTGAACGAAGGGCGCGGTGACACATAAGGGGCAGGTTCGAAGCTTTGGTGGTAGCTCTGGTGGTGGTAGATAGGGATGCGTCGACGGCAGTATCGCGCTATGTGGCCAGGTAGGCCACAGGCAAAGCATATTGGCCGATTGTCGACTGTATGCCATTGTCCACTACTCTAGAGAGACCTTGGCTGAGTGAACCGATGAGTAGGTCGTGGTGGCATGGCTGATGGCAGTGACGTAAAAGTCTGAAGAGGTGGTCGAGCAGCCACTTCAGCATAGCTTAGAGGTGCAGTTACCTCGGCACAGGCAACGAGGGACGGCAATGATGAAGCCTCACGGGCAGATGGCTGAGCCGCGCAAACTTGCTCCTGGATGGCCTGGCGAAGGCTTGCTGGAAGAGGTAACTGTGGTTGGCCGACTGTCGATAGCAGCGATAGCTGACGAGCGACTTCAGCACGAACAAACTCCTTGATCTGCGATAGTAGGGACTCAAGGTCAGAGGTGGTGGTTAGGCTTGAGAGTGTGTCATCCGTGACGTTAGGGCGTCGCGTGAGCAGACGCTGTCGTCGGAGCTCGTCGAAACTCTGACACAACTCGATGAGCTCAGAGACAGTGACAGGGTTCTTCGAGAGCAGCATTTGAAAGGCGTCGTCGGAAATGCCTTTCATGATGTGTCGTACCTTGTCAATTTCCGCCATCTTTGGGTCGACACGCCGGCAGAGGTCGAGGACGTCGTCGATGTAGCTAGTGAAAGTTTCACCAGTTTGTTGGTACCGGCTTCGTAGACGTTTTTCTGCGCGAAGTTTCCGCACGCCAGGGCGTCCAAAACATCTGTGATGCAGGCTTTGAAGGTCGTCCAAGTGGGGATATCCGCCTCATGGTTCTATACCATAGCTTGGCAACATCCGTTAAATAAAACATCACGGTACCAAGCTTCGCGGGATCGTCCCATTTGTTAGTAGCACTGGCTCGTTCATAAGATTCCAGCCAATCCTCAACGTCTTTCTCATTGGTGCCGCTGAAGATGTCTGGTTCTCGCAAGAGCTGGGCACCGGGACAGCTCCTGCGTGGCGAAGCCGGTGGGGGTGTGAAGACAGCGTCGTCAGGCATGACGGACGGCAGCTTTGGCTACGCAGTTCACGGACGGGGAAAGACCGCAGCACTCTCCACCAAAATATAATGTAAATGCAAGGTAAACAGCGGTAGCGGCGTCGGTACCGAAGCAGCAAGAGCAGGCCGAGTATACGGGCCGCGTCGCAGCAGCAACCAGGCCGTCTTAGCTCGTGCCTCGCGCCAACGTGTCGATGTCGCTGCAGTAGTGGGCATTCCTCTTCACTACAATATACATATATATATATATATATATATATATATATATATATATATATATATATATATATATATATATATATATATATATATATATATATTCTGTTAGATGGTGACGGTGACTGACGAGCCGCGAACTACTGCATACATGTGATTCTATTGAAGTAATGTTACCAGTTCACACACACCTTTGGAAACATGTACGTCTATCGCATCTCCGGCGGAAAGTTCTCGGAAGTACGTGTGACGGAAGCTGCGCTACCCATTACGTAGTGTCGCATAATACCACTTCGTGTCTAGATACTAAGGCGGACCGGCGGCTTCCGTTGAGAAGCGCGCGTTTGCGCTGGCATTGGAAGAAAAAAAATGACGCAGCTTTACCACAACAGCAAAGCAATTAACACGATAGCAAAATATTGGAAGCTCACGCGCTGAATGGCAAGCAGATCGAAACATGCCCCGCGTTTCTCACGCACAAATGACACACGAAACGTACTCTCAGGTAGAAATGAACGGGAATGAGCATCTCAGTTGTTACTTCGCTGTGTCTGAAAAGCGCGCTCTTTTCGCAAACGGAGACTGTGCAACACTTGCAGTGACCTTTTTGCACCCGGTAACTAATAGAGAATCGTTTTGGTGAAAGCCGAAGGCCAGCCAAAACGTACGATCTTTTCCGCTGCGAGATAAGGGCACGCGTGTCAGCGTCCATGCCCTCCTCTCCGCGGAGCAAAGTATGCGTGGGAGACGACAGCGCGCACCCCCGCGTCATGACGATAAGGCTACGCGCACTCATCACGCCATCTTGCTAGTAATACTCAAAACACGATAGTTCTGCCCGAGATACTCGTCATCAGCGGTAAGCGGTAGATATAAATAGCTTGCTGTTTGAACGTTGAAGGCCGTGCTCCTCCGTGGCTAAGTGGTTAACACCTGGCAGCCACTTTTGGAAGGTAACACGTTCGATTCCACGCACTGGAGTCTTGTTCCGGATTATTTTCTTTTTTGTATTTTCACATATACAGATAGTATACATATACGGCGAGTGACACTGACGCCAGCGGCAAAAGCCAGACGAGAGTGTCTATATAACTGCTATCACAATAAAAGGAAGGCGTTGCTCGTGCAATAAAATACGATATTCTTGCTGTTTTTTATATTTGAAGCACAGACAACACAAATAAAAAACAACAGTAAAAGCACCAAAAGCACTCGGCACGTCCGCACCGGTCTTTATTACCACATCGATCTAAAAAGCAAAAATATTGCATTATAAAGTGATCGCACAATGCTGGCAAACTGTATGTGTTCACCTTTCGATTGTGATGACCCTGCGGAGTGTAGTAGTGCTTGGGCTACGCGCCCCGTTGTTCGCGAGTTATTTGACGCTGATATTATATGTTGCTTTTACATCACGCAGAGCATGGGCTGGAGTGATAGCCAGGGTGAAGATCACTTTTGTCGCTGCAGTGGCCGCGTTCCTTCAAGACAGTGTTTTGTATGCTAACGCATGTTCGGATGCTAACTTTATGTTAGCTGCTAAGTCTACACCTTATGACGTTCCAATTTATTCATATCGTGTTCTTTGCTTCACTCTGTGGGGACACTGAGCTTTAAAGGATAAATTCTTAGATGTCTGGTCGAACGCAAAAATAGGTGGTCGGCGTCGGCAGGTTGCCAAGGCATCGGAGTACGCAAGAGTGACGCGAAGAAGCATCACGTGAAGACATCTATATGACGTCATCATGGCGTAACAGTTATTAAAGCCTTTTTGTTATCGTGATAATGTCCCTGTGACTAAACGAACGTAACGCCACACGATGGCGTCATTGCATGACACTGTCGCTTGGTCCAAGGTGGGCCAATCAGGGGGCACGGTGAAACCGCATTAGGTGCACCAAGTTATTGGAGGGATGAGGGAGGTGATCAGTGCGTCGAATGAGAAGAGAGACAACTAGAAGGCGGTTCTCACCTTCGAGTCGTCTTCGGTGAATAGATTCATTTTTTTTTTACTTGAACAACTCCTTGATCGCACGAATGGGTTCGACGGCGTCCGTCTTTATCGAGCGTCCGGTGGAAACGACGAGGAAACCCGTCTCATACTCAATGCGGAAGATGGACTCGAGTCGATTTGTCATCGCGGTATCCACGATCAAGGTGAACAGCTCGGAGAAGTTCGTGACTGCGAACCACCTGTGGGGAGAGTTGAGGCGGTGGTCATGCGGGCTTGTTCTGTCATACGTCTTGGACATGTTGCAAACTCCCTGCCTTTTCGTCATTTCATTTTCTCTCTGTTGGATATGGGCGCGAAAGGGCGAAATAAAAAGAGTACACGCACGCAATGGTGCTACTGACAATAAAAACGACGCGATTGACTTTTTATTTTTCTTATTTTTCTAATATTGACTTTTTATTGTCTGTAGCCCCAGTGTGTGTGTGCACATTATCTTTTGGTCCTTGTCCTTTTGCGCTCATTCGCGAGAATCGCTCTGGTATCATATGACCATGACAATGGAGAAGGGTTGAATGGTATCGTTCACAAGCGGTACAATTACGTTGCGACAGCAAGGTTCCTTTAGTCCCCTGAACACTCGATTCGAACAAATTACCCGCTGCACAACTGTGATTTTTTATTATCGCGCAGAGAAGCAAATAGTGGGCGCACGAACTAAGAATATAGCTCTTTCAGACAGTGACTGAAGTAAAATGAAGTTGCTCAATTTATGACACTTTGGAAGTCTAAACCAATCAATCAATAAATCACCCAATCTGTCAGTGAGGTAATGAATCAATTAACGAAACATTTATTTCTCCGCGAGTACGGAGCTTTGGGAAAGAAGCTGCAAAAGCTGCAGTTTAATAATGCTACTCTGCCTACAGAGTCCAGGTGCACATGAGGATATACTGTACTAAGTGAAATTGTGAACAAAATAACAAAGCATATACAAGTGTGGGCATTTCAAATAAGTGAGAAAACGTTAGGTAGGAACAGAAAAGATTTGTTTGGTTGATATACTATGATACACAAAACTTTGATTAGGTGGCCGCGTATCTACATGTTTGACTGCAAGTGTCATCAAAAGATGGTAGTCGTCCGACAGTCAAGCAACCATTCATGCTTTGCCTTGCCCCAGACGGCACCTCCTCTAGGTTGTTTTGGTCGCATATATTTCGCAGGAGGTGCTACATTAGGAAGCCTACATGAACACCGTCATGTAGGCTCCCTATGCTGCATGAGATACGGACGCTATCTAGCAGCGTCATTGGGAACACGAGCTGGTGCAGAACGCAGGGACACTGCAAGGCGGCAGCACCATATCGTCAGAAGAGCGTTCTTTTGTGCATAGCGCCGCAGTTTCTGCGCAGAATAAGAAAAACTATATAGTATTTGGAATATACATCCACGGATTTTAAACTAACGGAACGCACTGCCCAATGTTTCCACATTGATCATTCGCCTATGCGCATTCGTAATGTTTGCTTCTTGATCGACAATATTCACAAGTATGAACGTGGCCACCAGTTCAAGATGGCTTGGCATTGAGCAAGTGCTTAAATTTTGGCCGGGTGACTAGACCGTGAGGTAGACAAACAGACAGAGAGACCAAAACTTTGAAGTTCAAGTATACCAATTGAGAAAGACTATCATATTTAAGACTTTTGCATCTACACACCAGTGGTGCGAAGCACAGTAGCTGGGCGAGCTGCCTGGTTCCCCAATATAATTATCTTTCTTTCTCTCATTCATTATCTTTCATTTCGCCACAGACTGTTTACCGTGTGCAGTGACCTCGAGTCACAAACTCGCTTGTCCTTACCGCAACCCGTAGTCACGCTCAGTATATTGAGTTGCAATTACAGCGAGCAGCATAAATACATTTCATTTTTGTGTTTTTTTTTGTACGAAAGACATGCGATACTTACTTTTCCGGATCCATGCCGGACGCATTGAGCACGTCAGTCAGCCGTGCCCTGTTATCGGTCATAAAGCTGACACAAGAGCGGTAGATCCTGGACGGCACGTAGAGTTCCGGCCGGCTCTGAGTGCTGTTCGCGGCGAGCAGCATGTGCGCCTTCCACTCGTAGCGGCCTTTGATTAGGCGCTTGTACGTCGCCTCCTCGCCGTGTTCGTCCATGAAGCGCCAATTGCCGCAAGTCATAGCGTACGCGTCCTGGCACGGGTCGGCGCTCGAGTCCATGGAGAGATTGAGGATCTCCGGGGCCATCGCGCACTCCTTGCTTCTGCAGGCCGGCAGAACGCCCGACAGCAGTGGTTCGGGACTGGCGGTGTACACAACTCCGTGGCCGCCGAAGAGCATATAGACGCCTAGGCTGACCGCCACAAGCAAGACGAAGGTGACGGACAGGGCCAACACGAGCATCTTGTGAAACCAGAGTACTTTAAGCACAACGAGAAGCTTGCGAACAACGATGCTCCGAGTACTGTATGCATCGTGTTCGGGGGCGCGATCGTGGTGGCCGCTCAGTTGATCGAAGAGCTTACCTGAAATGTCAAAATTAAGTACTCATCATCGTCATCATTATCGTGAAATTGACGTAATCTGTGAGCAAACGAGTAACCGTCCTAATATCAAACAAATGTGTGACTAATTGGGGATAATGCATTGAAACAGAAGGCGCAATGGAGACGACTGACGAAAAGGGCACAACTTACAACAACTGGCGACAGCTGACGCCTTCTATTTCAAATCACGCAGTACAAAGACAACCAATTATTCACTCTCACATCGTGATCGTGGGTGTGCACCTGACGTGGTGGGGGGCAAGGTGAGAGGGGGGCGCCTCTTTTAGTCAGGCAAAGGGGGACGTGAATTTTACTTCTTTAACTCAGCCACCAGACCTTTTACGTTATATTTAAATGCGCAGGATTAAAGATTAGGTATTTTTTGGGGGAAGGGGGGATCTCTTCTTATTCGAACCTTGTCCTGCATGTGGCGTAAGATGAGAAACCGAGAGAAGAAGATACCAAAAAAAGGCAGTATGGCGGACGAGGCGGCGTCGACAATTTCGAAAAATGACCGCATTCTGGGAGCTCGCATCAAGGCATTCCTAAAGCTCTATTCATGCTCTACTCGAACCTCCGATTGCACAGCGCGCATTTCCAAGCTGCGAATACTGGCTTATTCTACGTTCGCTCTCTCTCTCCTCCTCGTTCACTCCACCCGCTATGCCGGCCGCGACGCCACTCAAGAGACGACTCACCGAACGGGTCCAGCTTATGCGATGTCGTCCTTTCCACGCGCAGTCTGGCCCTGTCGAAGTGAGCCTCGCCGTTTTTCTCCTCCTGAGCGAGCTCTTTGATGAAGTCCCTCACGTTCGTGCTGAGTAAGTATCCCTTGGAGGTTGCCTGGGAAGACTTGCCCGTCGTACCGGACGCACGGGAAGCGATGGACTGTCCGGCGACGCTTTTCTTGCGCGCACGCACAGACTGCACTCGCTCCTCATGGTCAGCTGACAGTGCAAAGCGGGCCACGTTTGCCGGAGCAGTCGCGATCGGCTTGCCCTCGCCCTGCATGAGGCAGCGTAATGTCATTCAGGCACCGCGTTGGTCGTTTTCCTAACTTTGGACCACACCTAGAGCTGTAGTAAACTTCAAGATTAGTCACTATAAGAGATTATATATAACATATTGAAAATTAAAAAAAGCAAAAGGCAATCTTGTGTCGAACCAGCAACATGTTAATTGTCAGCGCGCGGCATTAACCACTACGCCACCGAGCGTACATTGTCTGGAATGACAGCGGCAAGCCATTTCTATATACCATAATACCATTTGTCAGTCCTCCGGGCTTCGAAGCTTTAGCGCGTTTTCGTAATAAGTGGTGACATGGCGCGACGGGCTCGCGCTTGGTGCGCTCTACACGTCTTACCCTCCACTAAGCGCCGCCTCCACGGATTGTGGTCCCTCCTGCGCACGCGCTTATCAGACTCATAAATCGGAAGAGGTCGAAGGTCGCTTCGCACACAGTTGCGGCTGCGTTTACAAAAGGAGCGCGCTGTTGACACAGGACGCAGGAGGAATTGTGACAGTTGTTCGCGCTAGTCCTGTGTATACGTGTGCCACCCGGAAAAAAATAAGCCAATTTACGTTATTGAGCACCTGGTGTCTGATAATAAGTGGCTTTTTTCTAAAGCACTTGCTCTCAAAAAACAAATGAAGTGGGCTTTTCTATGGACTGACAATTGTGTTAATAAGGCAAGACAAACTCTTGATAGTGCGGTGCACAGAATTGTCAGTGATGTTAATCGACATGTGTTCAACGCATGAGCGTGAACTAACGTTCAGCTTGGAAAAAAGGAAACATAATGGCTTATTTTCTTCCGGGTGACTTTAACAAAATTTTTTGCAGAACTGGGGTTTTTCTTCGATTATTTACAATGTTTGTAGCCTTCCTAAAAATCATGACAGTATTACCGCTCTACTAGCTTCCCTTACTCATCAGTTCTCGGCTCTCTGTTGCTCTGAAGCTTGGTTATCACCTGGTCAGGGTGA
Organism: Rhipicephalus annulatus; assembly: GCA_013436015.1. Lineage (NCBI taxonomy): Eukaryota > Metazoa > Arthropoda > Arachnida > Ixodida > Ixodidae > Rhipicephalus > Rhipicephalus annulatus. The sequence continues at coordinate 160,710 of WOVY01010859.1, read as the reverse complement.
CTAGGATGGCTTTCCCGGTTATATAAGCAAATATTCTCACTGAACTGATAATCGTGATGGTGGCTTCGCCATTGTTATATCAAATAACATTCTGTATAAAAGCCGCAATGATTTAAACCTAAATGTGGCGAAAGGTGAATCTGTTTGGCTGGAAATCGATCTGCTGAGTCTTTGTCAAAATCAACAAAAAAACTATTCTTGCTACTGTCTATCGATCCCCTTCCAGTAACCCCTCTGGTTTTTGTAATGCGCTTCATCGCTTGCTTGATAAACTTAATGCTGAGCGCAAGAATATAATGTTTATGGGCGATATGAACTTTGATTTACTTGATTCCTCTAACCATTTTGCTCTCGAGTATAGGACTTGTTTTTACAGTTTTGGATTTAAATCGCTAATATCTGTACCAACACGCTGTTCTGATAACGGGTCACAGTCATCAATCCATCACATCCTCACAAACATTGATGACGTCAGTCATGCTGGTGTCAATGAGAGTGACATCACAGATCACTTTCCTGTATTCCTATATTTTGAACAGGTCATCACTCGTAGCAACGTAATACGTCAAAAGTACCGCTTTGATTCAGACAAGTACTGCATGCTCATTGCCGACGAAGATTGGTCCAGTATATATGCCGCGAGCGATCCTGAAGAGGCCTTGACCAGGTTCTACGACGCTGTTTATTCAGCAGTTGAGCGTTCAACTACATTGCAATAATTTAATAGACGCTACTTCGCCTCACGGTGCCCATGGTTATCACAATCATTGATGCGATCTCTTCTCAAAAAAGAGAACTTATATAAAAAAACGAAACGTCAGCCTTTTATTTGCGCTTGAAATCACGCTATAAAACTAATTCCAGCACATTGGCTACACTTTTAAGAAAGGTGAAGCAAAGTTATTATGAGCGGGAACTACAGAATTGTGGACATAACTCAGGGAAAACATGGCAGCTTTAAAAAGAATTCTTAAATTCCACTCAGTGGCGCAGAAGAGTGACCTCTATTCGTGTCGACGTCACCCTCTCTGTGGCCAGTGACGTGGCCAACGCCTTTAATGTACACTTTTCCACTTGCCTTGCAGTCCCCTCCTCCTCAAACTATGTACCTCCGTTTTCACACAGTCCTCAGTCGATGTTTCTTTTTCCTACTTCTGCTTCTGAAATTTATTCAATTATTTCAGGAATAAAAGCTGCCAGAGCTGGGTTAGACAACATCCGCTCAAAGCACAATAAACTTGTAAAATCTCTTGTAGCGCCAATATTAAGGCACGTTTTTAACCGCTGTTTGAAGAACGGTGTTTCCCCGGATAAGTTGAAATTTGCGAAGCTAGTGCCAGTATTTAAAAAACGTGATCACCTCAGCATGTGCATTTACAGGCTCATATCTGTCCTCCCATCCAGGATAAAACTTTGAAAAAAATACTTAAAGTAAGAACATCTAAATATTTAAGCAAATTTAACATACCTTTTCCTTGTCAGTTTGGTTTTAGGGCTGGTCTTTCCACTGATACTGCAATTGCTTGTTTTACTGACAAAATCAGATCATTCATTGATAATGGTAACATCGCAGGATCTGTTTTCATCGACTTTACTAAAGCATTTGATAGTATTGAGGCTTTCATCTTATTTCGCCAACTCCAGTACTATGGCATAACTAATCTCGCTTTAGTGCTTTTACAGAGCCTTTCTTCTTAATAGGTTTTAGGAGGTCTCAATCAAAAATTTTACATCCAGTCCCAACCACATTAATAGAGTTTTCCCGCAAGGTTTATTTTGGGTTCATTATTATTTTTATTATTTATAAATGATTTAGCACGTTGCCTTAATTATTCTTACTGTTTACTTTACGCTGATGACACGACTCTCTTTTCTCTTCACTTGGAATTAGCAACTCTCGAGTCAAGGCTTCAAGCTGACCTTAATTGTCTTGTTGACTGGTGCAACTATAATATATTATTGATTAATCCTTCCAAAACCTGTTTTATGTTTTTTTATTCACCCAAAAATCTTGCATTCATTCCTAACCTTTTTGTGAACTCAGTAGTCATTTCTTTGTCATCATACGTCATAATTAGGAGTTATAATGGACACGCATCTAAATTTTTAGCAACATATTAATTCTGTTTGTAAGAAGATTTCGAAGGGTTGCTGATCAGGCGAGTTGGATAACCAACTCACCTGATCAGCAACCCTTTGAAACATGTTCAGTGAGTGGCTGATGGCCCTTCTCCAAGCCTTACGCTATCACCCCAAGGGAGAGTTCGAGCTCCCCGAAATTATCAGTTTTGCGTGTGAACACATGCAGACGCACGCAAGAACATAGATTAGGGTGAATGAACCAACTCCACCTCATAAATGAGGGACCGTCCATTTCATAGCCGATCCCCCGTGATGGGTTGCGCCAGGACTCTGAGGAACAACCAACCAACCCTGCCTCCACCGAAAATATTTCCGCAACGCCCATGTATAGCTCACCTCTTCGTTATGTGCTCCAGACTGCGTAGGCGAGCTCTTGTGAACCTTGGAGGGAGAGCTGCGGCCTCTGTGATGCTTCTGCGACCTCTTTGTTACTTTTCTGCGTGAAGCAAAAACCGAAAATTAACCTTTCCGCTCGAGGTTGAAACACCGACCGAAGCGCGCTGAAGCGTTCCTTCTTCTTTTTCTTCCTCTTCTCCCTAAAATACTAATAGTGGATATACAGGTAATTTGCTATGGCCATGAGAATAAGAAATATTTGTGAGACCATTTGAAAACATATAGGATCATTGTAATTGTGGACCTGATGCCAATGTACACTGATGCAGAAAACAAATGGCACACAATTGCGCACAGTTTCTCAATTAACAGACAGCTCAGTTACTGAGTTTTATGGTTAATTTTTTTTAGTTTTAAGTCCCAAACCCCACATATTGTTACTATTGGATGTCTTTATGTACACATTGTGTGAAGTGATATAGAACCGGTAAGGGTCACTGTGGGTCAAGAAAAGTCATTGAATGGTTGTGTGTTTCACCCATACACACACGCAACCACTTGATGATGATGGTGATGATAATGTTGACGACGACGACGACGATGATGATGATGATGATGATGACGATGATGATTATGTTGAGTTGGGCGGATCATACATACTGGAACAAGATGGAAAGTTGGGCGAGTTGGTTTGAAGACATTTTTTGTAACATTTCGGCGCGCACACCAAGGACGGGAAAATGGAAAGTGAGAAGACAAACAAGCGCGATCCATACATACTGGATATATGATTAGTATTTTGTAAAAGCTAAAATAAGTTACAGATGGACTTTGCGTTGTAACGTCAATAATGAATGATTGTAACTTTAAAATACAGAAGCGCCTGCTGATCTTCCTCCTCTTCTGCTTTCGCCAACTTGGCAATGTGCCTTACAATGCGGTCAGGATGGATGCTGCATTGTAGAACTGCGGAAGTATGCATCACCTGGGCTTCTTTAACGTGCACCTAAGTTCGAATACCCCCACTGCACGTGGCCGACACAAACGGGAATCGATCCCGCGACCTTCGCGTCAGCAGTTAAGAACCACAACTATTAAACCACGACGACGGTTAGTTGCTCATTTTGTTGTTACGACAATCTTCATTGTTTTGCAGCTCGACACTCTTGTAATAAACATTCGTGCTAAGCTCTTTTTTAACGTGACACCTGGGATGACACACGGCACCTAGTCTTTTCTCACTAGGCCAGAGGACGCGAGCTATACAAGCTGCGGCAACCACATCTAGCAAGAAAGTTAAACGACACAAATCACCGGGCAAGAATATATGAGAAAAAAAAGAACCTCAACTGGCAACTAACTTTATTTTTTCAACCCCGCCGTAAGTATTTTTTCAACCCCACCATAACAGATGCACCATGCCCCACATGCGCGATAACACACCAGTATACGTAAAATCGCACAAACGTACACTCCCAATGCACGTGCTGGTTCAGAAACCTGTACAAAAATCTAAATCAGATGAACGTAGTACCCACCGACATATCTTTGATACAAATACTTTTTTTTCCTCACAAAGTATTCTTCCAGCATTTCTCGCTGAATCGCCTCCTTGCTTACGTAGAATAGTGATGTAGAAAATCATCTCACACAGCCACACGTGTTCAGTGCATAGGCAAATGTGCCAGAAGATTAGCCTCGATCAAAATACCCTGCTTCCTCGCTATGCACGATGCACAACTCGTATTCCTCTCGCATGCACAACTACTCGTGTGAGAGAAGTTATGTTGAATTCCAATGGCGGAGTTGGAGCATGTTTTTCTGCTCTTTTCAGAGCAAGTGTGTTCCAATGAAAGAGTGAGAGCGAGAGTCAAAAGTTCCATTGAGAGAGCCGGAGGGGATTCAGAGCGGGAGTCCCTCCGTGAAGCAGGAAAAACTGCTCCGCCGAAATCGGTGGAGTGGACCGGAACTCAGCGTGACGCATTTCCTTAAACACGTTTGCCTGCTTGGGGGCGCGGTTGGCGCGGCGCGAGTTGTATTGATAATGGCGGAGGGCATGGACGGCTCGGCTACCTCGGTAAAGCATGCGGCAATGCTGCTCGATAGCGACAGCAGACACCGTGGACAATAGCTGTTCCACGCTTGGCGTGATATCCATTCCACACAGGTGAATAGCGCTGAACAAGCAAACGAACGATGCGGCGATGCTGGTAAACCACGTGGGAAACAGACAGCGGAAAAGACCACGCGCAAGGTATCCTGGGTAACGCGGCAGCTTCCGCCTTGCTCCAGCAGGGCGGGTTGTGTTCCGATGGCGGATTTGGAGGATTTGCTCTACGCCAGAGTCGAGTTCTCGCTCGCGAAGTCGGTCGGCTGCACCGACTCCGCCATTGGAATTCAACATTAATTTGACAAGTTTGACCCGTAGTATCTCTTTTCTGCACAATTATGTGTGGCGTCGTTCGCGGTACATTGTTTTCTAGGAATAAATTTATTTGCGAGTTAAAGCTCTTTCCTTTCGGTTATTCTTCCCCATTGGTTTCCGTCGTCTAATTTTCTTGTAACATGCACCAGCTATCTAAACAAGTTTTACTAAAGACCACTTTAAGTAGCATCTAAATGCGGAAAAAACCATTGGGCGGAAAAAACCAATGGAAAAAACCAATGTACCAAACCAGCGTGTACGTTTAAAAACTACAAATAATTGAACTCCAGCTTTGACTCTCAGACTACTGCAGATGGCTTCATATCCCAGCTCAAATTTCTTGCATAAAATTTATCCCGACATTCATCCTAATAACTTCAGCAGGCCCCTCATTGAATTCGCTATAGTCTAGACCTTCGTTACGGGGCATAGACCAATCCAACAATGACAAGTGACTATCCGCTATCAAGACACCCGATGTCGGGAATCAACTTGGGCTGTCGAGAGAGTCCACGATGTGGCGGTGGGGCTTGGCTTAACTGTCCCAACGTGGGAGAATCCCGCTGCGCGTCGAGTCATGCACCTCAGGACTAGCGATAATGTTTGGTATCAATCCAGTGCCCCCATTACAGCATAACTCGTAATCATATAGTTCTTACGCGTGAAACCACCATTCCAATTTTCACGAAGATAAGATTGCCTATGTGAGTGTAAATGCGTGAGACTAAAGAGAGAGGTGAAAAAGTGAGAGAGAGCTGGCACGCGGTGAGCATGCGGCAGGCGAGGGAGAGAGACGTCACCGCGCACTGCTAGGAGGGCATGAGCTACTTGGCACTGCTCCAACGCCTGCAACGGGGGAATTGTGCAGACGGAGGGCCAGCGTACAAACGCTAGTCAATAAGGTGCTTTGCATCTAATATGACGAGATGCAAGCCTGCTTTATGAAAAACTATGGAGTTTTTTTCATTTAAAGAAAGAGTGTCAAGGGACCACATGGCAAATTGTTGTTCGAATAAGAGACGGGGAGAAACTCTTATTTCTATTCAAAGCAAGAGGCCCGCGTTGCACGTGATGCGAGTGCACGTTGTTGCGTTTGATGGGCCACCCTTTTGCCGCGGCCGCCAGAATAGAAGAAAGGCAGCCGCCTCTATTTATGGAGATAAAGAGCAGTGCCAAGACGCCCTGCTGTTTCCATGTGCTGGGCGTTGCGTGGCTGAAATTACTCTACGAAGCACCGCTGTCCTTCAGGTCCGCGCAGAGATGCGACACGTGGCGTCTTCATGCCCCGGTAAAAGCCACAATACTGAGCTTCCACCGATTACGGACGTCGGACCACCTAGCAGTGCGTCTCTGACTGACGAGCCGCCAACGCTCAAATCAGTAAGAGATGTCCAGGTATGGCCCGTAGGAGGAACCTAGACCCCGATCGCCGCTCCACAGAGCTTGTGTGGCCGGCGCGAGTGGCGAGATGACAAACACGTTTCACCCCACTCACTGAAACCAAGATTCACAGGAGGGGGCAGCATTGCCGAGACTATACACGTGTTTCGTTTATGTATGTGTGTTTTTTGGGGGCGGTGCCAGCATGATGACACTCTTGTGCGCTGCGGGACATGCTATTGGCAGTGTCGTGTGGACCTATTCCCCGATCTAGGGATCTGGAAGATGACACTGTATTTTCAGCCCTCGCGGGCTGTTTAAGGTGGTTCACGGAGCTTGTTCAATAGACAGCCTTTTTTAATGTAGAGCTTCAAAAGTAGATATACTTCTATTCAAGGCAGAAGTTGGTGGGTGTTAAACGTGTGCATCTCAGCAAGCGCCAATGAGCAAGCAAAGAAGAGGCGCGTAAATAGGACAGGTGCTATAGATCAACTGAAACTTTACTGCGGTAAAAAGTGGACACCAGGACACGCACAAACCTGCGCACAGCCCACAAAGAGGGGCAGATGGCGGAACGAACGCAGATCACTGGATTGAAGGACCTTTGTGTCACTTCACAAAGGTCCTTCAATGCGAGCACTCTTTACGTGCTGCAGGCACCTGGGGCATCTATCTATCTAATCTATCTATCTATCTATCTATCTGTCTATCTGTCTATCTATCGATTTATCTATCTATCTATCTCTCTGTCTGTCTGTCTGTCTATCTGTCTGTTTGTCTGTCTGTCTGTCTGTCTGTCTGTCTGTCTGTCTATCTATCTATCTGTCTGTCTGTCTGTCTGTCTGTCTGTCTGTCTGTCTGTCTGTCTGTCTGTCTGTCTGTCTGTCTGTCTGCACATCTATCTATAAGTGCCGACAGTCGAGTCTCAAAATGTCATGCTGTTCTTATTTCTTTAACACGTTACGCTGCGTGCGTGTGTAGGCAATTGTAATAGCCACTGTTTCTATCTTAGCTAAATAGCAACGGTATGATTCATTTCGTACTACAGTACCGAGCGCAATGTGTAAAAGGAGCCTTACATCACGTAACATCATCGCTGTGCCGCCGCAGCTTTAGCCGCGCTGTATCATTTATGGTGGCGGAACAGATGGTTGCCGTACTTTCCCTGTTCCAGGAATTTTGCATGAATGGATGGATGGATGGATGGATATGGCTGTACCCTTTAGATCGGGCGGTGGCTAGCGCCACCAAGCCGTAATACTTAATGAACCAAAAACTTGATTTTTTTCCTTTGAAGAAGTGAGGTTGAGGATTCGCACTTTGCAGTGAAGCGTTTATTTTAACTCGTGCATTGACTTCAGCCACCAATCATATACCCTCCTTCCAGTTATTTCTACCCGCTTAAAATCTGTTTTGCCCTCCCTGTCCCTAAACCCAACTGCTTTGAAAAACTCTGCGCCATCAACCTGAACTATAGGGCGAAGCCTTTTACAGAACATTGTCAAGTGTTCGGCAGTTTCTTCTTCCTCTCCACGCACACTGCATGCCGTGTCTACCCTTCGTATTTGGCCCGATATGTCATGGTTCGCAAAAGTCCCGCCCTGGCCTCAAACAGTAAAGAACTACGCCGAGTATTATTATAGACCCTTTCCTTGGCGATTTCCTGCTTAAAATTTCGATATATCTCTAGTGCGGACTTCCTAATCATGCCCATTCTCCACATGTCAGTCTCCGTTTCCTTCACTTTCTTCTTAACCGATAGTTCTTTTTGGTTTAGCCACCTGCTGTTTCCTAAGTATTTACCAGTCAACTTCCTGGTTCACTTCCTCCATTTTCTATCGACATTCTTCATGTACAAGTAGGTGAAAACCTTCCTAGCCCAACGCTCTTCCCCCATTTCTCTCAATCGCTTCTCAAATTTTATCTTGCTGCTAGCTTCCCTGCACTCAAATGATGTCCATCCCATATCACCTTGTACTCCCTGATTTGGTGTATTTCAATGAGCTCGTAAGGCAAGCCTACCTATTCCACGTTGCTTAATTTCTAATCATGCTTGAACTTCTGATCTCATGCACAAGACCGCATTGCCGAACGTCAGACCATGACCCCTTTCCATATTCCTCATCATACCTATTGTAATACCACAGTGCCCTGTTTTTCATTTCCGCTGCAGCCCGGCCGCGGTGGTCTAGTGGCTAAGGCACTCGGCTGCTGACCCGCAGGGCGCGGGTTCGAATCCCGGCTGCGGTGGCTGCATTTCCGATGGAGGCGGAAATGTTGTAGGCCCGTGTGCTCAGATTTGGGTGCACGTTAAAAAACCCCAGGTGGTCTAAATTTCCGGAGCCCTCCACTACGGCGTCTCTCATAATCATAGAGTGGTTTTGGGACGTTAAACCCCACATATCAATCAATCAATCATTTACGCTGCATTCCTGTTACCTTTAGTCATCATGTATATTTCGTGTTCCCTTAGGTACTCGGCCCCATTGCTTATTTATACGCCCCAATATTTGTATTTATCTGTTATCTCAAGCGTGACCTCCTGTATTCTAAGCTCACCACCTTCATTGTCATTAAAAATCATGGCTGCTAATTTTTCCTTAGTGAATCTGAAATCTAACCTATCTCCCTCACAACCGCAGATGTCCACCAATCTCTGCAAATCTTCCTTGTTGTCGGCCATTAGCACTATATCATGTGCGTACATCAACGCTGGTAGTGCCTGTTCAATGAGTTTTCCTTGTTTGATGAAAGAAAGGTCGAAGCCCAGTCCACTTCCCTCTAATTTGGCCTCTAATCCTTGTAGGTACATCATGAATAGTAAGGGTGAGAGGACACCCCTGCCTAAGCCCCCGTTTGACCTCTGCAGGCTTGGATACCTGTTTTACTCACTTTACAACTACCTTGGTACCTTTATAGATATCCTTTAAAAGATTAGTGACTACACATTCTACGCCTAGTGCGTTCAGTATTCCCCCCAATTCCTCTTGAACCACGCTATCGTACGCTCCCTTGATATACAAAAATGCTAGCCACAGGGGCCTGTGGCTAACATTTTCCAATGTAGATGACCTGTGTTCCTTTTCTGATATTTCGATGCACTGCGTCAGTGAGAACAGACTGTCTTCCAACCTTCTGTGTTTCCGAAACCCATTCTGCAGTTCCCCCAGCACCCCCTCATTCTTTATCCATGCCTGCAGTCTTTCCTTTATAATCTGCATTGCCAGCCTGTAGACCACTGATGTCACTGTTATGGGACGGTAGTTGTTTATGTCAGCTTTGTCCCCCTTTCCTTTATAAATCATGCTCATCCTGCTAAGTTTTCATCCATCGAGAACTTCACCATCGATTATTAGTTTGCTCACTCCCTCACTGAAAGCCTGCTTAGACTTCGGACCTAATGTCTTTATAAGCATAATTTGAATGCCATCTGGGCCTGTTGATGTACTTCTAGAAACCCTTTTCTCAGCCCTTTCCCACTCTCGTTGTGAAAATGGATCCATTGCGCCAATTGATTCATCCTTGTCTATTGAGGTGCATAAAGCACTGCTTTGTTGAAGTTTTTCTGTCACCCTTGTTCTTATATATTCAATAGCTTCGTCCCCTTCTAGCCTAGCACCTTGGGCTGTATTTTTAAACCTCTGCTGTAGGCTCGTCTAATTTCTTAGGGAGTTTAGATGGTTCCGAAATTTTGCAGCTGCCTCTTTATGTTTCTTATGTACTTCTGCCAGCCACTGAGTTCCCTTTCTTCTGATCTTTTCATTGATCAGAAGGAATGCATTCCTTCTACAGCTTAGAAAGGTTTCCCATTTTCTTTCAACATCATCTGTCGGTTCACCCCGCTGCTTAGCATGTCTGTGTTCCCATGAGGCTTCCTGACGTTTTGCTATGGATCTCTTAAGTTCCTCATCCCACCAACGTTTTGGTTTGTTTCTTCTTTTCCAGGATGACTTGTCACGCGTCTTAGCAAGCTCTAGCTCAAACAGTCTAATTAGATTCGTATATGTCCACACTGTCTTATTATCCTGCGTGATTACTTTCTCAATTTGTTTAGTGGCTATTTCAATTTGCCTTTCTGGATAAAAATTTTCCCGTAGTTTCTCATCTTGTCTGCTTCCCACTTTCACTGCTCTTCCAAAACTTAGCTTGATACGTTTGTGATCACTACCCAGACTTCTGGAGCCACTTTCATCTATATGCATTCGCGTGAAATTATCATACATCCTGTGTGACATCAGTGCATAATCTATCGTCAACTGCAGCCTTCCTTCCTCCCATGCTATTTGCCCTTCACACTTCTCGGAACTGTTACAAATGATCAAATCAAGCCTTTCACACATATCCATGATCATATTGCCTGTCGGGTCGGTATACCCATCTATATCTTCCATGTGCGCTTTCATATCTTCTAGTATAATTAGCATTCATATCTACTAGTATAATAGTCTAGTCGCCCAGCGCCACCATGCAACAGCGGCGAGTGGAGGTGGAGCGCGCGCTCGACGGCCTCAAGAGAGCGAACTCTTGGCGGTCGGAGCCTTCCCCCTACTGCGCCCCGTGTGACCGAACGGACGTATAGGCGTGACGCTTGCTCAGCGTCTTATGAGATGCCTCGAGCTTTCAGTCTAAATTTTTCGCTTTTCACACGCAACATTACACGAATGTCTTGTCCGATTTGCGGTATTCCTGACAGGTCGGGCCACGTGATACTGAAATGCCCATGCAAAGCACATACAGGCCTCTCGTCTACGCCGGATACCTGTGACGCTGGTCAAAAAAAAACGAACACTGTCTCCAAACCTGGGAGGCCAAGCTCGCCTAGAAGAACCTGTACCATCGACGATGTTCGTCGCAAGGGTCAGAGGGTTCCTTGAGTGAAAAGACCTCCTAGGGCAGAAGCGGAATATGCACCACTAGACCGTTCCGAACAATAAACGTTTATTCCTCCTCCTCCTCCTCCTTTCACTCCTTTGCGGAGAATAACGTTCCGGAATTCATGCTGTGATGAACAGAATAAGGTGGCTTGGCGTGTAAATGTGTTTTGTGACACACCCGTGGGAATACAGTGAGCGAACCATGTCCTCGCCTTCTCGTGCACGAGAAATCTCGGGGCAGCGTGCATTTTATTTCGAATAGCCGCAGCTGCTGGCCGTCAGAACGACAGCTGCGCCGTCGCCGCAGCTATGCGCGCAAGTGCGCGCCGCACGCCGGAGACCACGCAGTGCTCTCCGCAATAGCTTGTTTTCAGCTGCATTTTCTTCGGAAGCAAGTTGTCCTTGTTGCGAGATGGTGATGTTCGTACTGCGGGTATTGGATTTGCGTAACTTCAGCTTCAAAAGGTTAGTCAGAGCGCTTCTCAGACCACACAAAGCTTCAGAAATTAAATTCGTCAGGCTGTGGCTCTGCTCAGACAGAGTACCCCAGCCCTGAAATTATAAGACAGTTTTCTCAATTCCTGCCTTAATTTATGCTGCTGTGTTGAAAAATCTCACGTTAGTATTCTTTTGTCAGTTTCATATCCGCGAGTGAACACAGCTGCAACCATTCAATAGTAGCTGTGCACTAAAGGAAAGGGAGAGCAGCCCTGTCTTGCAAATGATCAAAAAAGGACACCATGGCCGCCCGTCATATTCAATTCGTCGATTGAAGTACGAGGTCAAGAACATGCATGTTTTCGATTAGTGTGATTGCCGTGGCCTCTTGATGCATTTTAGATATGATTCACTACTTGCCATGACAACAGAATACCAAAAGCAGGCACTTGTGAGGAGCATTGTTTGCTTCATTTGCATGTCTATATTCAGCGTGAATACGCAAAAAAAATGAGCGCGCAATTTCTTGTACAAAACAGCACACTTAGATGCAATTTGAACAGGATTACTATTCCTCAAGATCAAGTCAAATGACAACTGCTACCTATGAAGCATAAACCTGGAGGATTACAAAGTGGCCTCAACTTTAGTTCAGGACGATGCAGCGAGCAAAAACAAAGAAAAACGATAGGTGTAACCCTAAGGGACAAGAAGAGAGCAGAGTGTATCAGGGAACAAACGGGTGTGAGGGACATCATAGTCGAAACAAAGAAGAAGAAATGGTCATGCGAAGGGCACGTGGTGCGAAGGAAAGATAACCGCTGGTCATTAAGCGTCACAGGCTGAATTCCAACAGAAGGCAAGGAGGTGAAGCGGAGACAGAAAGTTATGTGGCAGATCAGATTAGAAAGTTTGCGGTATAAAGTGGCAGCAGCGAGCACAGGACCGAGTTGACTAGCGACACATGGGAGAGATTTTTCCTTAAGGTGAGCGTAGCGAGGATGATGATGATGATGATGATGATGATGACGATGATGATGATGATGATGACTTATGCCCTTTTGACATTTTTCATTTTTATGGCTAGGTGAGTAGTTAACGAGTCACAAATATAATTGACTTATTAACTAAGCCTCATTCAAGAATAAGTTGTGGTTACTCCCATCTCAGAAAAATATGCGTTAGGTTTGCTTCACGTAATGACATCCCTCCTTTTTTTAATCATGCTGCATATTAATTGGGACAACCTGTATATCACCTCAGCGTTAAAGAGGTAGGACAAAACTAGGAAAACGCACACGCGCCAACACTGCAGACCTTCGTGCGTCGTTCTGGTGCACACAATTATTGTGGGTTTCTGGCATAAAAGTCTTTCTCTGCCCTCTATTAACTCTAGGAGACTCATTGAGATCAGCAATGCGGGTGGATTTGTTTTAGCTTGTGGTGAAGATGGGCAAAGAGAAAGTGAAGTCGAAACAATACAGGCAAGAAAGAACTGAGGAAGCAAATAAATGTAGAACACGATGGATGGTAACCAATTGGGTTTTTCGGCCGAAAAAGAAAAAAACATACGTGTATATAAATGAGGTAGCCTAAATACCTAAATTTACCTGAAATTGCATCAGGTAAATATACGTAAATATTTGTGACCATATTTCTGATGCCACGTTTTTCAGAACATGAATAGACAGAAAACGAAGTTTAAGGGACATTACTTACACATTTAGTATTGTACAGTAATCATGACCAAAAATTTTAATGATTTGAATGGCTGAAAAGTTTATTTGCTGCAAGTGGAAACCGAGACTAAAACCGTCATGTAATGCGCAATGTTTAACCATCGGGTTATATCATATATTCACGCTTATCTGTTTTGTGACGAATGAATCTACTTGACAGCCAGTGCGCGTGCTGGCAATTTTTTGTTTGTTTGTTCGTTTGCTCAGTTCTCGCCACATTCCTGCTCTTCGGCAGTTTGAGCCACTCACCGTCACAACGAGTTCCAGAAGACGTGCTACGAGATCACTTTTAAATTGATTACGTTAAAGAGCTCGTTTCGCAGATACTCCAGTGGCGGCGTCGTTGGTTGTGAGCGAAAAATCATCCTTTTATGTGTGACCAGAAAATTGAAAACAATGCAAATAAAATAAATGAAATAAAATCCTGTGGCACAGTTGGAATCGCACGCGGGTTCATTGGGTCCGAGTGGGAATAGAACCTGGGTCGTAAGCGTGGCAAGCAGATATTCTACCACATGTCCGCGCGACTGCTTTGGAACATTGTGAAACTAACTACCTCTACTTAAAAATGCATTGAATGAAACTTTCATGCTTTAATACCATATGCGTCCTGTATACATCCTTCACTATGTAACCAGGAGTATTGCTGCAATAATGCGTGTTACAAGCGCCCATTGACCAGTGGGTGTCCGAACATGTGATTATAACAATGACTTCGTGGCTTAAAGCCGGTCAACCACTACAAAAGGCACACACGCTAATGCGCCTATTCTTTTAAGGCCGCTTAGTGGGCGCATAGCAAGTTCAGAAATGTTTCATGGACTAATTGTTTGAAGTACGCACTGGGAACAGTACATCGCTATCGCGTTAAGCTTTAAGGTTCTCTAACTTTATTAGATGCGGAGCATCTAATACTCGAGGCTTGTAGTGCGGCGCCGTCCGCAAGCTTCCTCCTCCTTCTTCCACCATCTGTGCATCCCTTCCTCCTCTCCACACCACGCGCGCTTCTCTCCTCCACCATCTGTGCATCCTTCCTCCTCTACACACCACGTGTGCTTCTCCTCTTCACGAACATTCGCCAGCTGTATGATGATGCGCGCATGCGCCGTCGCGCTTCGAGAACATCGGCAGCTGACGCGCGCGCATGCGCCGTCGCGCTTCTCCCCTTCGATAACCTTCGAGTACATTCTCCATCTTACGCGCGCGCATGCGCCGTCGCGCTTCGAGAACATCGTCAGCTGACGCGCGCGCATGTGCCGTTGCACTTCTCCCCCTTCTCGAACATTCGACAGCGGACGCGCGCATGCGCCGTCACGCCATCGCCCACCATCTGTGCCTCGCGCGCTTCTCCCCTTCGAGAACAATCTACAATTCTCCAGATTCTCTAGCGGACGCGCATGCGCCGTCGTGCTTCGCGAACATTCGACAGCTGACGTGCGCATGCGCCGTCGCGCTTCGAGAACATTCAACAGCTGACAGCGCATGCACCGTCGCGCTGTATATATAGTCAAGGTCGGCGCTCGCTCGCTCAGTTGCCGCTTGTCGGTTGGTTTGTACGGCGCGTCGACGTCCGAGGTCGCGGTGAAATGAATGCCAACGTATCCACAAACACAATGATCGACGTCCCTTCGACCAGCGCCGCCCTTTCGCATACGTGTCATACGTGTTCACTCATTTAACACCCCCTCCTACAACCACGTTAACCAATTTAGCCATCGACCCAAGTAAGTCGCAATTTAACACCCCATTTCACAACCACGTTAACCGATTTAGCCATCGACCCAAGTAAGCCGCAATTTAACACCCTGTTAACCAATTATATGCTCCGCATCCTCCTCAGTGTTCCCTCGAGGGAAGCTGCGGGCAATCTTTTTTTCATCTATGCACGAATGTGGATGCTAAACTTCTTTCGTTGCATGACTGCTTGTACGATCGATGTCTCTCAAATGTGCAGACGTTCTTCAGGATTGCTGCCATAACGGTAATGGTGTGGGTGATGCTTCTGCTCGCGAAGGCGGCTGTGGCCATTGTGTGTCCACCACGCGTCTGCGAAAGCACCAAGTGCCCGCGGCCGCCTGCGAAGACCTGTCATGGACGGCTGAGCACTCAAGGGAGTTTCTGCGGGTGTTGCAAAGTTTGCATACACGAATCAGGTGAACATTTTCTTTTCTGGCAAGATCAGAGGACACTATAGGAAAGAGAGGATTATGCTTGGGGCGCATTCACCAAGAAAGGAGAAATGTGACTTCTCTTTTAAATCTCTAAACGCCAAATTGAGAGGCTTAAATTTTGTAATTTTCAGAATGATTCGTTAAATGCTAATGGTGTGCACTGATAATATAGTTTCTGCAACAAGTCGTGTTAATACACAAGCAGCCGTGAGGCAATATCTACGTTCTATATTTAACTTGCAGCTAGTACACCGTTCTATTTAAAAATAATATATAGCCAATTAAACAGTGACAATATAAGGGTGATCGATAAATGTCTTCGGTAAGCTCTACACAAAACAATGTGGTGTTAACTAAAGATAAGTAATGTCACGCCTAACAAAAAAAATTTTTACTGCTACGCACTGGTGGCCTGTTGAAACACCGAAGTTCGTAGCCTTACCCTGCTACTTTAACTCATCCTCGTCCTCTCTACGAAACCCCCTTGCTAAGTTAAAGTGTAAAAGGCATTGCTATGCACTGCCCTCTCTCCTCCTCCTAAACATCACTTCCCTTTCCCAACTCTTTGGTGTACAATACTAGATATCACTGCACTATATCCTTTCCCTTTTCCTGTGACTTACTCTCTTTTTTTGTCTCTCATTCTTGCTGTCCTTCTCTCTGTATATCTTTGTCCCGTTCTCTCGTCCATAGCAATGTAATCACGTGGTTCCCATCTATGCTTGTTCGCCTGCTGTGCATTGATGACCGGATGGTTATACGGACTGGGTGATTTGGAGTGCCATTCAAATCCCGCTTCTAGAAGAAGATTTATTTCGCTTCATCAATTTCTTTTCCAGCTATCTACTTCTCGCCACTCCTGTTGCTCTTTTCTTCCCCCCTTTTCACTTCACCAAGCAGATCATTCGTTTAGCTTCCTTCCTTCATCCCGGCTCTTTGCTTCAGCACTCGTTGTATGAGTTTCACTCTTTCCCATCTCAGGGACCAACTACATTCTCCGCCAATCTCTTCCTCTCTCCCCCAATGCATTCTGTTTTTCTGGCACCTGCTGTGCACTTTAGTTAAGACTTGTCCTATTCTTTATGGCACATACCCGCCCGAGTTTCTACGCATGAGTTGCATGGTACAGCGGCCTAAAAAGTTTTTCTGTTATGAAAAAGCATCACTGCGCTAAAAAAACAAACGTGTATTAATTCACCTTCCGTGGAAACATGCACCTTCATTTTTAATCTGGAGAAGAAATATCGTTTGCACGACAACCATTTTTTTTTCAGACAAGCAACTGATTATGACAATCCTTTGTTTTTATACGTTTTTTACTGGCTTGTGTTTTGTCGTACTCTAATGGTTGTGTTTTTCTTGTACTGGTAATGGTAATTTAGGTGCTTGATTTTTCAAAAGCTGAAGCAGAAAGGATAAAAAAATGTCATTTCTTACACATGGCCTTGTTGATGTTCCAGCAGACCAAGCACAATGAAGATTTGATGTACAATAAAACTATCAAAACAATGACAAGTTATTGAACGAGAATAATTGAGGCCTGTTGACGAAACAAAATTACTTGGTTTCGTCAAGTAAGCCACAGCACAAGCTTTTGCTGCCATGTCGAGAACGAGAGGATCGTCCCAGTAGTACTTTCTTATACATGAGAGCCCGTACGTTATATTTTTCTTCCTTGCTCATTTCGTTTGCAAAGTGTGAACTTCAAATGATTTAGTTTTACGTATATGGTTGTGTTACGTTACATCTCTATCCTCCTATTGTCTTGAAACAGTGTAAGTAAATAAGTAAATATATGCATGAGTAATTCAGGTCTCCTCATATGGTCAACTCTTAATACAAAATAGTATACATTCTTCCAAATTACGTCGCTCCCATGGCGTGATAAAGGCAAAGTATTTCTCGGATATTTTTGTAGACCTAGAAGGAAATTATTCAAACTTTGGCACCGCAAGAAACACGGAAATCGGTGATATCGAATAAAAACGCTTGAAGTCGCTTCTTACACCCAGTGAATGTTCTGTCACCTCCTTCTCAGCTCTCTGAAGCTTGGTCTCATGGATGATCGATATCTCTATAATAAGAAAGGTGTAATATTTATTGCTGATATTCATCATTAAGCCACATTCATCATTAGAGGTAATACTTAGTGCGTTATTCGTTTAAAAAAGAAATTTACTGTTCGTTATTGAGAGAAAGAAATTTCAGAAAGCTATCTTCCACGAAAAAGTTTATTGTGTTAGTGAAATTGCTGCTTGCTTTTCACTTCAGGGTTCGGAGAACCATGCACCTATTCGCCCTTCTCGGTGTGCCCTCGGCGTCTCAGTGCACGAGGGGTTTCATCTGCGATCCTCGTGCGAGCGTGTGCATCCCAGCGCTGTGGTACATCGCCCATCACCTCAATGGCCGTAACATTAAGACCGCTTCTCGCGGATTGAGTGAATAAATGCTCGTTTTCGGAAATGCCCCACAACTACAAAAGTATTTTACGTTTTTTTCACTCGTTTCTAGCGTTTTCCTCGGAGAGAGAGATAGAAAGAACTCTTATTTTTGTATTCGGCAGTTTCCCGGGGTGTGGGGACCTTGCTTAAATGGTGACCAAGAGCCATGACACTTGAATGTAAACTTCATTCTCTCCATTTAAAAAAAGAGTGATTTCACTCTTTTTCATGGAGTTCTGGCTCTTCACTGGTATGGCTCATTTTGATAGGCACGTCAACTCTGTTTGGGGGTCATCATACTCTCCCCCGAGAGCCTTCTGACCGAAAAGAAAGTTCACGTGACGTGGCAAGTCAGACTACCCGGAAGGAGTTACACATACTTTTATTTCTTTGAGTGTTGCATAGCTGTGAGTTCGTGCCATGGGTCTCTGCTGCGTATAGCATGCTCTCCCACTGTCTGTCATGCTAAATTTTTTGGCCCTCTCAGGCATCGGTAGTCAGAGCCGAATAATGTGATTTACGTCCACCATTTCTCGACAAAATTTAGTTTCGCAGATATTTTTCTCGGTCATGGCAGTTTTACACCATCTGTGTTGGACATCATCTCCTGCCATCTCTGTCCCATTGGTACACTCGCCTATGCTAGGGTGTCTCGATGTGCGCGCCTATGGCCTATGCCAGAGTGCCTCAATGCGCTCGTTTGCCTCCGCTCTGTTCAGAGTGGAGACAAGTGCGTCGTCTGCTACGGCGGTCACCTTGCTGGGCCCAGTCTTCAAATTGGCGAAGACGGCTAATAAGCACTCGAGCTCGGTGACGGTGTAGTTCTTCTCTGCTCTGTTCAGTGTCCGACTGGCATATGCTATGACGTGCTGACGGCTGTTGCATAGTTGGACCAGCACAGGACCATCACCTAGCCAACTAGCATCAGTATGAAGTTCAGCGAAAGCGCCAGGATCGAAATGCGTCTGGACGGGTCCTGAAGTCAATAAAAACTTGAGTTGTGGAAGTGCAGCCTCACATTTATCATCCCACAAGTACGGTGTGTCTTTATGAAAAAGGGATGTCAGTGGGGAGGCAAGGTGTGTGAAGTTCCTAATAAATCGGCGGATATATGAACACAGACCCAGAAAACTTCGCAGGGCCTTCAATTTTTGTGGTTGTTCAAAGTTGCGAACCACTGCGGTCTTCTGTGGGTCTGGTCGTAGGCACGAGAAAGCCTAATACGAGGACTTGACGTTCTCCAAAATGGCACTTCTTTGAGTTTAAAACGAGGCCAGCTTCGCATAAGCATTGAAACACAAGTGACAAGTGGTGGTTTGCATGTGCTATCATAATAGCACATGCAAATTTCCCATTTCAGTCCACAGAGTACAGCATCCATAAATCCTCCAATGTCGCTGGAGCAATGCACAAACCAAAAGGCGTAACGTTAAACTCAAAAAGACCGTCTGGTGTTACGAATGCCATCTCTTTATCTGAGGGATGCATAGAAATTCGCCGATACCCAGAACGCAAGTCAACAGAAGAAAAATAGGAGGCAGAATGCAGGCAGTCCATGGCGTCGTCTATGCGTGGCAAAGGGTAGACGTCTTTTTTTATGATGGCATTTCGGCGACGATAGTCTACGCAGAATCTTCATGAATTATCCTTCTTTCTGACTAGAATGACAGAAGATGCCCACGGACTACACTATTCTTGTATGACGCCCTTCTTTAGCATGTCTTCAACTTGCTCAGTAATAACTTCCCTTTCAGAAGGCGATACGTGAGAGGGCTTCTGGCACATTGGTGGTGCTTGACCTGTATAAGTGCACTGTTTCCTACGTGAAGACGGTTGCGTAACAGGAGACGTCACGTCTTGGGGAAAGTCAAAGACTGAGGTGTAGCCTGCGATCACCTCCTGCAGCAGAGACCGTTCAGTTTAAGGAAGTGACTTGTTGATCATACGGTCAATGCTGGCAGAATAGTCGTGGTACGAATCGGCGTGGGGTTTCTTTACATCCACCGACAGTGGAAGTGACCGTATGGTAAGACTACTTTGCTCTTGAAAGCTTGCCCATTTAGGTCCTGCAGGCAGAGATATGGGCTGCGTGGAAGCATTTAAGTCCACAAATCAGCACAACCATCGACGGTGAGCACGAGGCAACAAGGCACAATAACGTTTTTCTTAAGTGCGTTACCGAAGTTCCCCTCGCATAAACCGTAGCAAGAACCCGCACAAGAACGTGAAGAGCTTACACGCACAAACATTGCGGTATGCGGGGCCAACCAGGCGTCATGAGACACGGAAAAAACGTCCGAGCTGTCATCAACGGTATTTTCCGTCAATGGAGAGGCCAACACGGTACGAAAAAATAATCCCACCACTACCACAATACAGAGTTGCCCCACATTCGCGCAAAAAATCTATACCTAGAATGACGTCGCGGCTCGCACGTGCAAGCACCGTTAGTTCAGCTCTAAACGTTTGATTTCTAACAGAAATTAAAAAGAACAAACGCCAACCAGGCTCAACATTTCTCCCTATATGCCGCGGAACGTAGCATTCCCATTCCAAGCAAACATTACTTTTGTCCCAAGGCGATTTTTAAAAGACATGCTCATTATGGAAATGGCAGCACCGGTATCAACTAATGCAACAGCACTCACACTGTCTACAAAAACACTCACTTTGTTCTCAATCATTACCATACAAGGGGTCCTTGCCGAAGATGATTTTGTGGCCTCGCCCCCGTCGGTCGCACCAGTAAGTTTCCCAGTGGTGGTGGCGTCCACAAGCGGCGACACGGGGACGGGGGTCGTTCTTGGCGTGCGGGTGGTGAGGTAACGCTGCGGTCGGAGCAAGGCGAGTCAGCACGTGCTGCATGTTGCCGTTGGACAGAGCCCTAAATTTGTCAAGACTCGCCAGCAGGCACATAGGGCGTGTACAAGTTGAATCGTGGAGCTCGCTGCTGGCGACGGTAGCAGTACATAGCGATGTGTCCAGGTAGCCTGCAGTTGTAGGAAATTCGGTTGTCACACCTAGTCGTCCCCGGCGAAATAGACCTCGTTCGTTGATAAAAGCCGGGCGATGGCGGCTGAGGAGTAAATCGCCGTGATGCAGTTTGCCTGCGTTCCTGGTTTTCGAGTGACCGTTCACTCCTTCGTTCGAACCGATCGGTGTAATTCGGGCGAGGCTCAAAGTGGCTCTGACGCATCCGAGGTACCAGTGGTTCACGGGGCCGTTGGTCGAATGCACACTGATGGCAGACACCGGTGGTGTCCACAGCTTGCAGTTAAGCAAGTTCTTCCTTAACCACTTGTCTTATATTCGAAGAAATGTCGTCCTGCCATAGAAGGTTGACACTTGCAATCGTGGGCACATTGTCAAGACGTCCAAATTTCGGTAGGATCCTCTTCCTCTTTAGCGTTTCAAGCGCTCGACAGTGTTTCCCTAAATCAGAAGGTGTGTGTAGGTCTTCCTTAGTGATAAGAAAATTGTACACGTCTTCCGCGATTCCCCTGAGCAGATTAACTACCTTATCTTCGTCAGACATGGTAACACTTTCGATTCCTCAAAGCTTCAAGGCAACCACGATGTAGGTGGTGCATGTTTCACCAGGTAACTGAGCTCTGCGTGAAAGCGTTTGCTCCGCCAGCTTGACCTTATCAGTCGGGTCACCAAAACACCGCTTCAGCTCATCCACAAAAATGTCCCATGTGGTCAATGTACTCTCGTGGTTGTCGAACTAAGAGACATGGTGCCGACGAGAAAAAACAACACGTTCTCGAGCTGCTTAGCAGTGCTCCAGCGGTTGCTGCGACTCACTCTTCGGTAGTACTTGAGCCAATCCTCAACATTGTCATCCGGCTGCACTGAAAAAGTCCTTGGTTGACGTTCCGGCGTGCCGCAGCCAGCATGTCCTGGCGGGTGAGTGTGTTGCTCATCAGCGGCGAAGTTGTTATGGCCTGCTCCCACGTCCTCCATGTCTGGTAGCTGCGGTGGCAAGCCTACAGAGCGTCTGCTTCGTCGCAAATATGCTAGAGCTGGGTCGTCCAGATTAATGTACAAGGCAGCTTCCACCAAACTGTTACGAGTGATTGTGTTTATTCACAGATGAGGTGAAATGACGTTGGGAAAGAGCAGCGTATTTCTGAGACAGGTCTAATCCGGTTCACCCAACCACACAGTCCAAGCGCCGCTCCACTACTCTTCCTCTCCTTCCGTGCCCGGTACGCTAGTGCCTCTTCATTGCAATATCATGGACCTAAGGACCTTCTCATCATCAGCAGCACTCACATCATGGATATGCAAACACTTTATAGAGCAGATAATTTCGCGCTGAAATAAATGACCGCGTACAGTACACACGAAAGCGTTCGTTTAGGCAGGTAATTCTGGGAAAATATTTCTTCCACTAACAAAAAAACCTATTTGTTGTAGTTCCCCGAGCAAACACAACTCGGATTGAATAGTTGCAGTAGACGCGACCATAATCGTTATCACACCTTCATGCATTTAAAAAAAAACGAGAAAGCGAAAGGAGATGCCCAAGACAGTGAACGTATGATTTCCAAGCACACCCTGGAAACAACACTAAATTTGTGAGAATGGTTCAAACGCGATAAACTATTTAGGGTTTATGGTATACCGATCACTCAACGTTCGATCGTCCTAAGGTGCAATGGTCCACGCTCTAACAAGAAGTCGAAACCATGCACGTAACCTGTAATAGTCTAACCTGTGATTTTGTGACTTGTATTATACACGCTCCTTTGAAATTCGTCCCCAAAGTACCAACGTAACAAACGAACGGCATAGGAAACAGCAACGAATTTGCGATAGTCACGCTGTATGCACAAGGGGCATTCGTCGGCTGCCACTTAACACTCTTTATCCTCACTGTCAGTAAAAGTCTTCTTTTAGGATCGCTTGGGAAAGAAATCACTTTTAATTCATTCCCGAATCGGTTCGTCGCCTGTGGCGCGCAGCATGCAGTCATCTCGCTGGACTCGTCTTGAATCAGATGGGCGACAAGGTGGCATGCAGGTGCCACGCGCACGTTCAAACAAGGCGCTACGTGGGCCGAAACATGGCGGATGCGCGCAACGAAGAGGGCGACCCCACGGCCGGGCTAGACTTCACCTGCGCGCTACTTTCCTCACGGCCTTCCAAGTTCTCACCCGTCGCGAGAGTTTCTGAATATGTTTCACGACCCGTCGGCGGTAGGGGCGCAGCGACCCTGACCTTGCATCTTCTGTGCCCCGCCACGGCACAATGGAGATTATCTATGTGAAACCGTGGAATAAGGGTTCTCTACGAAGAGGGGGAGGGGGGTTAATAAATAAATCGAGGACAGAGGCAGGATACTCTACTAAAAGAAAATTAATTTACCAGATGGCTTGCCGCTTAATGTTGGTATGTATGGGCTCGTCGATAATACAATCTGAAGCTCAGTGAAGATGCGCAAGGATCGGCAAATGAGAGGCATAATTCAGAAGGCATAAAGCACTGGCAACGATCACAGAGAAGAACAATGCTGCACCTGTTCTGCAATCAGAGAGCACTAAACACCTTAGGCCCTCGGTCTCGTCGGACAACGACGTCGCAATTAAGAGAGGCTGCCCACAGAATAACGAGCACGCCTTCCCTTTTCTAGCTATTTTCTATTTCCTCTTTATTTCCACATGCATTTAGAGTGTTTTCATGGCTAATAGCTGCTGTCTGCAGCATGAAAACTCTTTTAAACGCGTACGTGTGTTGTATATCTAATTGCTAAGAAACTGCGTATAAGGAGAAAGTAAGAAAAAAGAGAGGGCCCTTGCTGCTGAAGAACGTCCTCGCACGGCACGTACACAGAGTAGTGGTATGCATTCTCAAGATGTTAACACCGACTGAAAATATTGATTCCGGAGACCCCAAGCCCTTTTGCATTCCTTTGTGCTGCAAGCCACGTCCGTGAAGAATGCGAACGAGGTACGCAGCTGCTTACGCTCGCAAGCCGCTTGCCCCAAAACTAGAACTGTAGTCCAAATGAGTCCTGCGCTATCTTGCTACTTCGTAGAACAAGATGTTTAGAAATAGAAATGGACAACATTACAACTTTTTGGAAAGCAAGCAGCTGTTTTTCTGAAAAATCTGTATAAATTTTGTTGCGGCTCAAGCAGGTTGTTTTGAAATGCCTTTTATCTCTAGCGTGGCTTGCTTTATTCTACTATTTACCCACCATGGTTGCATTTCATTCAGTGCTTTGTCAGTGTTCAGTGTACAGTAATTTTTTGAGTCGAGTAGGCAGTCGCACAACCTTCAGTTCGCGCATTACACACATGCATATATAATAGCTCCGCGAAGGTGTATTGCTGTGTTTCGTCACGGCCACTCGATCGCCGTGGTTCCGTATTGCAAATGCAGTTCGGGGAAAATACTCGGTGTTCTTTCTCACCAGTTCCCAAACAATACTGAGCTGTGCGTCAAGTGACAAAAGAATACTGCGAGAGACAACCTCATCATCAATGACAAGTCTGCATCGAGAGTCGTATGCAGCAGACACTTGCGCGATGAAGACTATGTGCCTGCGTTCCACATCAGAAAACTTATTCCTGACTGCGCGCGCGCCTACTCCTTTCGAGAACTATCTTTCGTAAACGATTTCAAGTGCACAGAAGCCTCACAACGATCCTACTTTACGAGTGGAAAACAAAGCGCGTGGCCCTGATACGGACGTGCGCGCCCGTCTCAGAAGTGATAAGGTGTAGAACGCAAGGCGACAGGTAGGGGCCACCATTGTGTCTTCTTTGCAAAGTATTAGAAACACTCGCCTTTCCGTGCAAGCGTTGCTTGGTTAGTGGGGCGTTATAAGCGCTACGGTCCTTAGAATTACTTATGTACGCCTTTTGTAGTAAAAGACGAACATGCAGAATATATAAGTGTTGTTATGATACCTAAGATATGCGCAATTATTGCTTTGTAATTGACAATCACACACGTATGAACGCTGACTCTTGAGCAACATTGTTGGGCGCTGCGGATGGGGTCAGCCGTTCGGGGTATCGGCTGGTGCTGTTTAGAGTACCCCATTCTGGGTAACGGTGGACAAACAGACAAATTAACAAACAGACAGACAGCCATGCAGACAGACCAAAGTTTTTTGGGTCGAAGGTCCGCAAGAAAGACTATCGTCTTTAAAAGCATTCAGCGTACCCAGACGATTTTGCAAGGGGTGTGTGGCATGCCACTTTCTGTCACATAGGCTATGATCATGAGCGCACTGCGGGGCTTGTGGCACTGTCAGCAAAGTGCACTCTTCAAAGGTGTACAGGTTGAAGGTTGAAAGGTGTACAGGTTGAAAGGTGTACAGGTTGAAGTATCATCAGGAATGAGCCATGCCATAAACCATTTGTGCGTCTTCAATGATTAAGCAACTTATTTTACAACGCGCGGTGAGTGGAGAAGCGCGCCCGAACTCAAGTGTCCACGCGCTGTACGGAACGGTGGAAGATGGCAAGGTTGCAGCGCCCCCCTCAACGGAGTGGCGAGAGGCATGTACTACACCCGTGGCGAAGGCCATAAGAACGGAACGCGCAGGTGCAGTCTAGCCCGGCCATGGTGACCCTTCCAAAGAATGGCCGCAGTTCACGCGAGGGCGCGCACATCGAGGCAATCTAGCCTCGATGCACATAACCAGAGCCCCCAGCAGTCGTGGCACGAAGAAGAGCGTTTGCAATTTGCAAGTTTGCAAGTTCTGCCTGGATAATTAAGCGCAGAGGGTAAATCTTTCAAAACTAAGATGATATAGCACTTCTAGAAAACCTAAGCGAACAAGAAGACTGCAGAGAATATGTTGCAGTGAACTTCAATATTGTTGCCAGAGCAGTTAAATATCATGCAATGGGAGTGTGTGGAAACACCGAAAAAATCACAGCATGTCCTCGAAGAGGCACTGTGGAGTCCCGCTCTTGACGATCAAACATGGGTCGAGGCAAGCCCTTGACATCCCCTCATGGGAGGCCTAGGCCCGGCTACGTAATTCTGCTGGCTTTTGTAATAAAGTTTATTCCACCTCCATGAAGTGAATGATGATGAGTGGGACGAAATGCTGGAGGGTTTCATTGCTAAACCGTGAAACATCCACGAATATCACCCACTGCATCATCAAAGACGTGACAAACACTGTATATCTTTATCACTGCATCATCAAAGACGTGACAAACACTGTATATCTTTATACAAGAAAGTTTATTATTCGTAAGTGGTAGCCATACGTCACTTCCGTCCTCCTTCATTATAACGGCTTTATGGTCGGCGAAGAGGGGGATCGATGATGGGTTGTAATGGAATGCTTGCAAGGACGGAGTAGTGGGCAGTTTGCAAAGGTAGAACAATAGGCGGTCACGTACAAACAAGGAATGCACACAATGGGGCAATCTATGGTTCTTTAATGCGCACCTGAATAGAAGTACATGACCATGTTGCATTTCATATTGACTACTTATTAACAGCATTTGCTTTATGGTCGGTGAAGTGGTGGATTGGTTATGGGGCGTAGTGGAATCTTTGCAAGGACGAAGCAGTGGGATGTTGGCAAAGGTTGAACTGTAGGCAGGTGGTCACGTACACACTTGTACACACACACACACACACACACACACAAGGGATGGACAGACCCAAGCCTTTAGGAGCTTCCCCCCTAAAAAATTGGTTTATTTTTTTAGACAAAGGCATTCATTGTGGTTAAACAAAGCAAGGTATAATAATGGTGAGTACATGGCATATAGTCCTGAGATTCAGCTTTCTAGTGAAGTCGTTCTAAACTTTTTGCAATTAGCATAACATTGTCACTCCTACACGTACCACCCTCTTGTCGCGTCAAATTCTTCCGTTCTATGCACGCCCATCTAAATTTCCTTCATCAAATAGTCTGTATTGCCGCAGAGAAGACAACAGGTAGTTTTTCACTCGATTCATAGTTTTCACTCTCAGAACATTTCAATACAGACAACTTTTGTGTATTTGTAGTTATAATCGCAAATTTTCTTGTTCTTGGTCCTTTCGCAATGTAATAGGCTTCCAGAACAGTCCGATGGTATAACAGCGTTGCAAGGCCTGAATTGAGAAGAAGAAGAAGACGATGTCCGACTAATAATAGGGCAAAAGCGTTGCGTTTGTGTCTGGGTCTACCAAAGCTTGTTGCAAATAACGTTTTGTATATGGAAGCTCGCCTACCTTCTCTGCTAAACAGCAATCTTAAAGATATACAGTTCACACCAAAGACTCTCATTTTACGCTTTCATTCAAGAACCGACACTATCTTTCGAAACCCATTCGTCGCGACTACACACCCCGCAAATAGTATTTGCACCAGTGCTACTAAAGCAACTGAATGTAAAAATTAGACATATTGGTCCAATACACAACCTAAAGTCAATGCTTAGCATACAATTCGATGATATATTTCCTGATGACGCGAAACAATTGGCATATAGGTATTTAAATGACCAATTAGCAGATTATCTAGCTCACCTAGAGATAAGAAATATCATAGCGACTGATGCATCTGTGTCAAAAGAAAAGGCTGGGGTTGGCATCTTCTCTCCTTCTTTGGACTGGTCCTTCTCGATTCGACTCCCAGATTATACCCTGTATTTATTGCAGAATTATTGGCCATTGCTCTTGCCCTACGCAAATTGCCCTCAAGCGAATCATTAGCAGTTATCATTGCAGATTCGTTATCAGTTTGTAATGCACTTTCTGCGGCAGTAAATTCAGAGCTGACGAATACGTTTCGGCATTTAGTACCAAAAATGTAAAAAACTGCATTTGCTATGGGTACCAGGTCACCGCTGATTATATTTGAACAAAATGACGGACTCTTTAGCAGCAGTATCCCTGGGAGGGCCCACCATCCCAGTTTTGCCAGATACGGCTTACGTAACAGCGCTAAGGTTCCGAAATGCTTGCCTGCAATGGGGAAACGGTAATTTGGATAAATTCAAAGATTTCGAGCATTTGAGCGATTGCTGGAATAAACAGTGGTGTGTATCTCGCCATTTAGAGGTCACTTATACCAGATTGCGCTGTGCAGTTCCACTAAATTATTACCTTAACAAAGATCGGCTCAAGGCGTCACCGCTATGCATTTCGTGCAACGAAATTGAAACAATTGAACATTTCTTTTTATTCTGTCATCGTTATTCTTATCAGAGAAAAAGATTTTTGTAGCCCCATTACAAAAGCTAAGAATACAAGTAAATCTAACAGTAATTTTATCACTTGGCGGAACTTCATTTGGTTACTGCCACAGGGATGTATGCTCCGCTGTGTTTGATTACATCAACGCAACTAAAAGATTACCGTGCTAAGGAACCGCTACCTTTTCAGATCTTTAGTTTATAATTCGCAGTTGTGTTTTTTAAAACAAAAGATGGTTTGACCGCTTGTTCAGCAAACATTTATGTTTTTGGTAGTAATATTTAAGTTAGTTTTTCTGATTGGCTTCATTTTCATTTTAGTTTGATTTAAGTACCCTGCCGCCTGGTTATTGGCCCATCGCCTTTTGTGGGTAAGCGCCATTCATCAGAGGTCATCAGCATGAGCATCAGCAAATGACGTCTCAGTTTTCCTCTGTTTTGACCACATCAATGGCGATGTCCAAGAGCAACACCAAGCGGTCATCTGCATTACACCATCTTGAAGACTCTCGACGTTCCGTCGACTTAAGGCAGAGTACATCGCAAGACCGTTCATCTGTGGCCAGGCATCTCGTTTTGCCTGACGCATCGTCCGGGTGCCCTCCAACCCTTTTCATATGCCCCGTCGTCGCAGCTGCTGTCACTGGTGCCGCAATCTTCCTCCAGTTCTTCAAAACGTCAACAAACAAGCTACCCAAAGACTCAATAACTGAATCCTACAGTAGAAGCATGGACGTGATGCTCCAAATGCTCTGGCTAACGGGCAACAGCACGCTCGATCCCTGCAAGGACTTTTATCGGTATGTCTGCTACAATTACATCGCCGTACACAAAGAAAAAGGTTTCTTCAATACCATACAGTCGCCTCACCTAGTCTTGCAAGGCATGTCCAATAACGAAGCTGGACGAGCTC
This sequence comes from Rhipicephalus annulatus, assembly GCA_013436015.1. Lineage (NCBI taxonomy): Eukaryota > Metazoa > Arthropoda > Arachnida > Ixodida > Ixodidae > Rhipicephalus > Rhipicephalus annulatus. The sequence goes on along the minus strand of WOVY01010859.1, from coordinate 131,685 downwards.
TGTTTGCGTACTATAGAAGCTGCATTTTCAGTCAGGGGAGTCCCATAGACGCCGTAAGAAACGCCGTCAGAGCTCTACTGCAAATGCTGTACGTGTCCTTAGACATGACGTCACTGCGAATGTTCGTTTTAATTATGAAGCTGAACCTCGTATACGGAATTCACACGGATCCCCTAGTTTACCAAAATTTTCAGAGAAGACGACCCCCCTTCGTAAATTATGTAATCGATTCTGAAGAAATGTTTAACTCACTGAGCGCAGATGGGCCACAATACCTCTTCATTCTCTCTGATGAATACTACATCTGTGCCGATAATTTTGACAATACAGACTTTGAGAAAATATACGCTGCGGGTCTCGCGGAACTGTCATCAGCAATAAATGTAAACATCACCTTCAATGAGATCGTGGAGTTCGCGACGCAATTCTGCAGCGTCACCACTTACGATGGGCTCATTGAAGCGAACGACACCATTTTGGGTAGCATTGTAGAGGGAGTATCATCAAGGCTGTGGAAGGATATCGTCGAAGAATTCACACACACTGAAGTGGGCCGAGTGATTTTGAGTCCTGTAGACGTTCTCAAGCATCGTTTCAATCTTCTGACAAGCCGTAGCATGCAACCGGTGGCAACAGCATTGGTAGTCGTCCACGGAGCCTTTGAACTCAGTGTACACAATCAGGAAGAAACATTAGGAAAGAGGGATCGATATGGATTCTGTGCGTCTTCTTCGTATGAGTTGTATCCACTTTGGATCCTCAACATTATCAAGTCAATCGACCTTCAAACCGAACACAACGGTGTTGTTATGCGTGTTTTCAACACCTTGGTGGACGCAATCGGCACCGAAATAGGGGAAGCGTTTCCGATGAGGTTTCCCGTTTCAGTTGTTCACCTTTTGAAGAGAATTCAACTGGTTCTTCCAAACTACCTTTACCCACTGGATACACTAGTACCAAAACTTGATGGCAATTTTTTCAGTAATACCCTAAAGGTACGAGAGCATAGACTGGATTTTTGGAGCTACAAGGCACCTTCTGGAATTCCACAGGGGCTTGTGAAGTACTTGCGCCCGGAATATGGTGTACAGTCTGGGTGTTTTGTGGTCCCGCCACTAGTGGAGTATAGTGTCATACCACTGCGCCATACGATGACCGTGCTTCCGATGGCGGTGCTGGGTTTCGTACTAGCAGACAGCTTATGGACTGTCCTGCTCGATTCAAACTGGTCTGTTGGGCAGAACAGCACCATTCGTAATTCGTTATGCAGTGACCAAGTTGGCACCGGTCGAACCTCTCCGCGCAATCTTTACATCAGGCACCCCCTACGGGCTATCCGCTCGACTGTACGCGCTTTAAGGACAGCAAATTGGCACAAGAAAGACATCTATTTTGGACAGTGGCGCACATCGCTGAGCCAAATATTTTATCGCCTACTTCTTGTGTTTCACTACTGCACGGATAGAGAGAACGCACACTTCTTGAAGGAAGAGGTCGCTTCCATGCAATCTGAAATCACCGACTTTTCCGAGTCGTTTGAATGCTGATAAGACTTGTCCGGGAGTGCTATGAAAAGACGTTGCAACGACTCTTGAACATAGAATACAATTTTTACGTGGACGAGGGTTTCAGGCTGGGTGGCTAAATAAATGCGAATGTTTAGTAACGAAGAGTGAATGATGAATCTTAGAGAAAGCTCCCTGTCGTTTACCACCTTCGTTCAACACACCCGCTCACTGACACACATGCGCACACTAACATGTGCCAACACACGCCGGAACACCAAACTGGTTGAAATATGCGGCATTCCGGGAAGAATATTACTAGTGTAGTTACAAACCTACCCAACTCAACCGATAATATTGAAAATTTCAGGATATATTTTTATGTCCAAATAATGTAACTTTCTTGAGAACCATTCAGTCAAAACATCTTCGCATCAACTTCATTTTTGCGAAGGCAAGAAATTACAGCTTCGCCGCAAGGGCGAAGCAATGAATGCGTAGCAACAAGTTGGAGTGTCACAAATATAACGGCAACCATATCGAAATGTGCAGCGCGCAGCTCGAGAAAGAAGGCAGGAAAAGAACCCACACAACGAGCGCGAACTAACAACGCTCCCAGTTCAACGCGCTGGTCAAACACAAAGGACGCATGAAACAAATACGCGAAGGTGTGCGCCAGATAAGCGCGAACCAACTAATGTTATTCGATGTGTTTGAAAAGCGTGCTACGGGAACTCTGCAACGAGCGGAGTGACCTTCGTGTGCCTTGTAACTACAATAAAATCATTCTGGTAATGGAGGAAGGAAACAACTAAATAGAGGCCCTGGCGTCAATCGTCGTGGAACCGCGGTGAACCCGGAAGTCAGCCATATTGACTGGGCGAATACTCCTTGGTTGGTTGGTTGCGAAACTTTATTGTGGTCCTGCAAGGCACGCATTAGCGCTGAGAGGCCGACTGCCACGTCGTGACTATTATTCCAAGCCTTTCAGCCGCTCCGCGAGCCTGCTGAGCGGCCGAAAGTTGGTCGACCAGAAAGGATCTGTTTAAAGCCACCTCCTAGCTGGCCGAGGTAGTGTCGGGTTTGGTCTACATTACCTTGGACTCCCAGAGCATGTGCGCCAGCGTGGATACATCCCCACATGCAGGGCAAGCGTCATGGGGGAACACGCAGGATAAATAGCGTGAAGGGATCTCGGGTTAGGGTAGTACGCGCCGGTCTGCAGTAGTCTGAGCGTAAGGACCAGTGGCTTATTAGGTTTTGGATGAGGGAGCGGATATATTCTTTCTGCGAGGTAAAAATGTTTTGTTATTTTGTTGCATGTGGCAAGTGCGTCTCTGTTTTCCGCAACCCGGTTAGCCCGAATCGTTGCCCGGAACCGGTGCGGTCGGTTAGCGCATGCGTGGTCTCGTAAGCAGACTCGTTGAGGTTGTTGGGAGCGCTTTGGACTTGTCCAACATGTGCCGGAAACCAGAGAAGTACGTGATGCTTCATACTGTCGCAGCCGCAACTCTGCAGCACGCGCAGAGCTTTCTTGGAGACAACAGCGCACTCGAAAGCGCGGATAGCTGACCTTGAGTCACCATAGATGACCTCCCTTTCACTGCCCAGGATGGCCAGGGCGATGGAGACTTGCTCGGCAATCATTGAATTGTCAGTGTGAACTGATGCGCAGTTGGTGATTTGCTGTTTGGAGTCGATGACGATTGCGGAGAAGGCACGGCTCACGCGGTACGCTGCCGCGTCGACAAAGCTTACGCCGCGCTCCTCAGTGCGGGTCTGCTTGAGAAGAGTGGCAGCTCTAGCCCGTCGCCTGCCATGATTGTACTTGGGATGGAACTCCTCATTAACGATTACACGGTAATGAGGTCGTGAGGTCGTGAATCTCATGGGGAACCTGTCTCATCTTCTCGTCCACTCCAGCTGGAGAGTGACCAAGCTCTCGGAGTATATGTCTGCTGGTCTGGGAGGTCGAACGTCATGCAAACTGGGCCCGCTCTTGCGCATCGGCAATCTCCTCTAGCGTATTGTGTACTCCGAGCTAGAGCAGGCGCTTGGTGTGCGTCCTGATTGGGATACAGATGGCACGCTTGGTAATCTTTCTGAGCAGGACGTTGATCTCGTCGCGCTCGGCACGCTGCCAGTTGTGCATGGCCGTGACATATGAAAAGTGGCAGAGCACAAAGGCATTGACCAGGTGAATTAGGTTGTCTTTCTTGAGGCCTCGTTGGTAGTTGGCCACCCACCGAACCAGCCGAACCATGTTATCTGTCTTGGCGAAAAGCTTCAGTATAGTCTTGCTGTTTGAACCATTGAACTCGATGGCCATGCCAAGGACCCGAATAGAGCCGACTCCGGGTATTGCGCCACCGTATCCGGTGTAGAGCTTGATATCACTCTCCGAGATCGGCTGACGGTTTTAGGCTTTGTTCCTCACCTGTTGGGTTGGTAGAGGAGGAACTCGGGTTTGTTTTGGGAACACCTCAGGCCTCTGGAATGGAAGTAATTTTTTGTGGTGTCTATGACCTCCTGCAGGGAGCACTCTACTTGCCCATCGCTGCCACCTAAGCACCAAATGGTGATATCGTCCACGTAAACTGTGTGGTTAATGCCCTCGATACACGAGAGCCTCTTGGAGAACTCGACCATGACAAGTTTAAACTAGGTGGACAATATCACTGACCCCTGCGGCATGCCATGCGAGTCCAGCTCGATCTCCTCGGAGACGAGGTCTCCCGCTCTGAGGGTGGCTCTCCTGCGGGTCAAGAACAATTTGACATATTTATAGAATTCGGCTCCGAGGCCAAGCTCGGCAATCGAACGCAACACGAAAGAGTGAGAAATGTTGTCGAAGGCTTCCTCTAAGCCGAGGCTAAGAATTGTCCGCATGTCTCGAGTGTTAGACTCGATGACTTGGTGCTTGAGCTGCTTCATAGCATCTTGCACCGAAAGCTTGGCCGAAAACCAATCATGATGTGCGGGTAGAGCCCATTGTCTTCCAAGTTCCGAGTCAACCTATTGAGTACTACATGCTCGGCTACCTCGTCCACTCAGGACGTGAGTGAAAGGCGGCGCATGTTGTCCAAGTTGGGTGGCCTCCCTGGATTAGGAGTGAGCACGGTGGGTGCGACCTTCCACAGGTCGGGAACCTTGACGCTCTCCATGCCTTGTTGATGACTTCGGTGAGGTAGTCGATTGACGGGTTGTCCAGGTTGCACAGGGTCTTTTTAGTTATGCCATCGTGGCCCGCGGCAGACCTTCTATTGAGACCGTGGTGCGCCCGCTGAACCTCATCGTATAAGATCTCGGTGTCCACTTCAGTGTCCATTGGCCGGTCCCGAGTACTAAGGGTACGTTGTTGCGGGGCTCGAGTGGACAGGGAGGTACTTTTGCACCAGCTGCTTCAAACCCTCCTCTTCTTAAGAAAACTGCTTGGATTTGTAAACGGTTCGCGTTAGCACGTTCCGCTGGTTAGTTTAGTTCTCCTCTCTTGTTTACATCCTAATGTGAAGCAAAAGACGCGACTATTTCTCTGGCTCGAAAGCATGTGGCTGCACGGCGCGTGTGTCTTGTCAATTCAAAACCAACGAAACGTGGCTCAACACTCTGGGACGACGCGGTACCACTGGCGAAATCATTTCGTCCGAGTAATAAACGGCTCGTTTGCATCCTGTCGCTTACGCGGCCGATGTGGCGCCCGGTCACCGTGCCCGTGTTCCACATAAAAGGTCACTGGCGTGAGCATTGTACAAGCGCAGTGACATTGCGCACTGAGCAAGTGATAATGTGGTTACTCTAATGCCGTGCGCGAGACTACTCTGCTTAGGGGTGAGCATTGCAAGCGAAGCAGAAAATAATAGTTTTTAATACGCCCATGCAAGTTGTTAGTGTCCTTATATCGAAGATGAAACAACATATATGGACATGAAGTCCTCAGCACAAACGTTTCCTTTGTTGTCACAATGAGGGATGTCGCACAACCGTCACTGACCTGCAAGGCGTTCTCATGGTTCCGTCTTGCTGCCCGAACGCAGTTTTGCTGAGCACGTGAAATACTTCATCCGCAGCACGGCACACGAGTCTACGCACTGTCGAGGCTCCGTGGCTTTGTAAACGTTGCTAGGAGTACAACAACCACAGAAGAACACTGCGCAGCTAGCAGCGTGGTATAAAGCATGGATATTCTCCGCTATGGGTCAGTACGAGACCTACGGACTATAGTGCCTCGATGCCCGCTCTTCCGCTGAGTGTGAAGACATCAGCGGCGGCCACCATTATCACTCCCACTGCATACAGGTTGTGTTCTGGCGAATAGTGGCCCACTCGCTAAACACGAGTGTTTGTAGCCCTGAATAACTCAAAATTCGGGTAAAACATGCCTAAGAAAACCGGCACGTACGCTCTACAGCTTGTCAAAGACGCTGCAGGCCCCACAATGGCGGAGGAAGCAGTACAAAAGGTGGCAGCACCCCTGTACGGACGCACACATGCTGCCTCCATTCCACCCTGATGCCGCCACCACTCATTGCTAGACCAGGTGCACTTCACAACCGCGGCCGCTGGATGAAGAAGCGCAAGCTTTTTCATCCAGCGGCCGTGGCACAACACGTAATCATACAGCAACGCCGCAGCTGTACCCAGTAGATATGGGTGCCATGACGTCATTACCTCTACACGTTTCCTGTAGCACGCCTGCTGGACATGCATCCTCTCCTCTCATTCTGTTTCTCGGAGGATTTAGAGCAGAACGGTTGTGCCGTTTGTGATCTCCGACGCCAGCGTAGCTCTCTACAACTGGTTTGCCCTACGCGACCTCCTGCCGCCATACAGCTCCCGCCATGTGCGCCCCTTCCTCGGACTTCTTCAACCAGCTCCCAACTTTTCAAAGGATCAGTCAACAGGCTCCAAAACGCGCAGGATAAGCTCGCGCATTTTTTTTCCTGCGCGTGACCAACCTCCTTCAACGCGCAGTGACGTCAACTCGGCGATCGGTGACGTGACGTAGCACCCAGCTCGTCGATTGGTCTAAAACAAGTATCAATAAAGAGTAATTGAGTCAACGTCAGCTATCGCCGAGTTGACGTCACTGCGTTTGAAAGAAGGTTGATCAGGCGTTTGAAAGATGCGCGAGCTTTTCCTGCGCGTTTCGGATCCTGTTGACTGGCCCTTTAAAGACGATACGATGCTCTTTCTTAGAGTACTTCAACGCAAAAAATTTTGTCTGTCTGTCTGTCCGTCTGTCTGTCTGTCTGTCCACCTAACGATACCCCAAACGGCCAACCCTATCTGCAGCGCCCACCAATATCGCTTAAGTTTCAGCGTTAATACTTGTGTGATTGTCAAATAAAAAGCAATTGTTGCATATGTCTGAGGCACCATAACAACACGTCAATATTTTGTATGAAAGACTTTATACTAGAGAAAGCATACTTAAGTAATTTTAAGGACCATAGCGTTTATCACACTGCACTGACGATGCAACACGATGCTCAAAAAGACAAGTGTTTCCAATTCTTTGCTAAAACGACGCGGTGGTGGCACCTGCCAAACGCTTTCCGTTCTACACCTTATCACCTCCAAGATAGGCGTGCATGCCTTCCTTCGTTTTCGCACATAACTGCCAGATAGCGCTCGTGTCAAACGTGCCTCGATGCGCTCGTTCACCTTCGCTGCACGCTCGAGGCACTCTAACGCAGCGCCTCCAGAATACAATTCACCCATAGTTTCACGCAGCACATCAAGTAAACGTTTTGTTCACTTTCTCCACACGCAAGACTGTCGTCTTTCGACGAGATTTACAGTGAAACATGTAAATACGGGGCCAATTTTTATCTCCTCCTTTTTCTGCTGCTTGCCTGTCCTATTTCTTTATCTTTCGACTATTATTTTTAACCTCTTCCCCTTTTCCCTTTCCTCTACAAGGCCCTGCGCCATGTCACCCAAGAGGGAGACAAAAAATTAGCTGCCTTTTTCCTCCCCTCAACAATCACTCATTCACTGATTCTTTCCTCCATGGTTCCGGTGAAAACTTCACTACAAAATCCATAGACTCGTAATTCAAAAACCTACTGTTTCCTAGGCTGCACTAAAAACACGACGCCACGCACGAAAAAGCCCTCTGCTGGCAATATGGTGTGGCCTACTTACGCAGGCGTCTACTCCAGCGCACCAGTAGTTCGTGTGCACACCCTTTGACCCTTTCATGCAATAAAATAAATGCATGTGTCATAAATAGTTTTTGTTTCCAAACTAGTTCTTGTTTGCAAACTGCCAAGCTGAATTCAGGAGCATGATAATGGTCAGTAGGCATACGCTGTTTCGTGCCACTCTGCAAGTCTCAATGATTGATAGGTGGGGTTTGGCGTCCCAAACCCACCATGTGAGTATGAGAGACGCCGTAGTAGAGGACTCTGGAAATTTCAACCACCTGGGCTTCCGTAACGTGCACCCAAATCTGAGCACATTGGCCTACAGCCTTTTCGCCTCCGTCGAAAATGCAGCCGCCGCAGCCAGAATTTGATCCCGCGACCTGTGGGTCAGCAGCCGAGTACGTTAGCCACTAGACCACCGTGGTGGGGCTGTATCAGTCTCGGCGTTAACGCGTTAGCAAGAAACGAATACTCCACTCTGCATGTTTCCTGCATCGTAGAACAAACCGGACCCTCCATGGCACGATAATCATGATTCGTTCTTGCGAGACGTGAAGTTTTCATGAAAATGAGCGACAACTCCTGCTTTTTATGATTGCCCACAGAGTACGCATTTTTCTGTAGCCACGTAAGTTAGTTAAATGTTGACGTGGACCTTTCGAGTTCAAACTCAGATTGCTTTACTTGCATATAGCATTCTTTAGTGCTTCTTTAGTGCACGAAGTCCATAACGTCGTACGCGGAAAATCACGCGGCTTCGCAAAGGGCTCTCATATATAATTGAGCAACCTTAAATTAGACAGTGCTGTTCCACTTGTTTGTTTATATGATATGGCAGAGTACGATCTGGTTGTGTGGGGCGTGAGCACTTTTGATGCTCTCGTTTATATCTCTACCACAATTGTGCGCTCATAAATGTTGCTGTGCTCACTCGCTGCGTTACACTATCCTAGAAGCACTGGGTCTTCACATTGCGGCACGCACAAGGGAATACGCACAAATTGAAGGGGGATTACATAAGCGGTACAAAAAATAACTCCACACACAAATGAAACATACACAGAAACATACAAATGCAAACACTAGTGAACACCAGCGCTGCTTCGCATACCCACATGATTCTCTTTAGTGGGATATGGTGTAATTTTTCTTAGTTTCTTGTTTTTTTAAGACCTGAGAAAGAGAGGCTGTTGTCGGTTGGAAACATTCCACTGATGACCATGACACCGGCTCGGCCCGAACACCTCTAGTCGTGGTAAAGCATCGTCGGAATGTGGGGCTTCTTTTCGCATCTGGACGCAGCTTCGTTGCAGCGAAGGCCTTCTTTGCATTCGCCCCACTTTCGAACGCCGTACTGCGCGAAAGAAAAGCACACTTCTCCTTCCTCTGAAAGAAAACAAAGTTTCGTTTTAACCATAAATGCATAAACCATAAATGCATTTAACCATAAATGCATTATTCCCTTGCATAAAAAATCAATTATTAAGAAATCATCAACGTACTTACTTGTTACTTATTAATTTTTTCCGCAAAACCTATTGCCAGTGCAGGAAAGACGGGCGCGTAAAAAAATCGTGAAGTTCTCATCACACAAGAGAAATATTTGAGGACGGTTGTCCAAATATTCTAAATTTAGAATACGATTTTAAAAAAAGATGGCAGGCCTGCGGCCCTGCACGCAACGCGCAGCGCAGACACAGCTTAAGCTGGAAAAGTGCTCTTTCACAGCCTCTTGTTCACACTCTTTGGGTAACTGCTACAAGCGCACTTTCCAGGTACCCACACTACCATGAGACATCTCATAACTTTAGTGTAGTCTAGAGGCATTCACTGTGCCATCCTTCGTCAATCTTTGTAGAAACGTGGTACCCACTACCTACTTGAGAGAAATTTTGTGTATTTTTATGCTGTGGCAGACGACAGTGAAGAATTATGTCGGAAGATTTAGTAATGGGTTGGCGAACTTGACGACAACTTGTTACGTAATTCACATTATTTGACGCCATGTTGTTCCTTGGGTGTTCCAAAGCACTTTATGACGCAAACTAACGTGGTTGCTTTCCCGTCATCAAGCCTGCCTAGGGTCAGTTTGCGGCGGAGTTTTAAGGACCACCAATAATAGAAAATGGCAGCATATCCACGGAGTGCATGATGGAGAGTGGAGCGAAGCATCCGTCCGTCCATTCGTTCTTGCTTCCGTACATCCATGCGTCCGTCTGTGTGACCGTCCGTGCATCCATACGTCCGTCCATGCGTGCGTCTGTTCGTGCGTCCGCACGTCCATCTGTGCGTCCGCTCCTGCGTCCGTTCATCCGTTCGTGCAGCCATTCGCACGTCCGTCCATGCATCTGTCTGTTTGTCCGTTCATCCACCTATTCAACACTCCAAGTACCACCATCTCGCATCTTTTCATCATATATTCCGCATATGCACCAACATCTAGCGGACATTCCAAGGACTAAACGAGAGGTGGCACACGCACACTTTCTTACGGCTTGCGCTCGTGTCTACTTCCCACCTTTAACCACCTCGAGTTCACGGTATATACTACTTCACTGTATTAATGGTACTGCGGCCCAACGCTTGCTAAACCTTTCTAAAACCGAGGAGGTTAAGCCCAGCGATTATAACGTAGCAACCCTTTCTTGTCGGATAGTGCTCAATGTACAGGCCAATGGCTGCTAAGGGGGAATGAGAGACAGGATGATTCGGCTTTTGGTTAACGTGCACGCTGCGAATTTTTTATTGTTCAACGACGCACAGAAGAAATTTCTCACCGGCACCACCTTGGAGGTCAAAATGTAAGACTGGTTACACACTGCGACTATGACTACGACTACGAGGGACGAACGGGTGCCGCTATAAGGAGCTTCGCCCCTAAAAAGCCGCCAGGCCTGCGCTGAACGCGCTGCACTGTCAGACCGAAAGCTGTAAGATTGGTCCTTAAGGGCTTTTTTAAAACTGTTTTGGTAGCTGCTGCAAGCATACTTGTAGGGTACCCACTACACTCTTAAAAAAAGGTTGTAGTACTTACAAAGTTTGGTTTACGAACTATATACTTGTCACATATGCTACTAACTGGTTAGTAAGTAAAAACATTTTCATACATCACTGAGTAATTGCGCACATTATGTCACAAAGGCAAACACCATACATACACAGGTTTTTTTTGCTTTATTGCCTGTTTATAGCTGCGTACATCAAACCACAAGCAGAACAAAAACAAACAGTAACAGTCCGACAGAAGTTAAAATTCCCTAAGTGCTGCCAAGGTCTCCACCCACGACAACCACTCAGGTAAAATCTCCTGAGTTTTCTGCAGTTCAACATACTTGACCATACATTCACGGAAATACATCCGTGCAGGCCATGCATCCTGATCACGATAGAAACCCGGCATACGGGCCCGCCATAAACAGTGAAGTCCACATGGCATAATCAAATCAAAAAGCATTTCCTCTTCGTCCACTATTGGCAGAAATCTTATACCATATGAATTTAAAGGTAATTCTTTCTGTAACGTCCTTTGAAGTACATCCCAAAAATATACTCCCTCCCAACAATGTAAGAAAACATGGTCAATAGTTTCCGGTTTTTTACAGATAAGGCAATTTGTCCCCAAGGTAAGTAAAAACCACGGTCTGCTTGAAATGTCCTGACTGATAATGTACCTGTCTGCAGCTTGAAAAAGAAAGACTTCGCGGCAGGAGCCACTTGCATTCTCTTCACTCGTTTAAGCACTTCTTTCCCTTCAGCTAGCTCCAGCGTTCATGGCACGGTACAGCGGTTCAGGTAAAACAACATCGCATACATCTTTGTACAACTTCTTTCGAGTCACTGAAAACAAATATTCAATGGAAAATGTAACAAATAAAAACCGTACACTTAGAATAACCTCTTCAAGATACCCACGCACAGCACCGGTCTTGTCATTCGTGCCAACCACATATCCAGGTAAAGCCCACATCAGTCTCATTCGGCACACTGTACGTAAGAAAGGGTCCCTTGTGTAGCGAAAAAAAAAGAACCTATTTACGACTTGGCGTATGAAAAGATGCGTTAAACCAAGCCCTCCGTGTTTCACTTTTCGAAACAGATTAGTTCGACTGCATCTCTCCCAGTTCGAAGCCCACACGAACACCGCGAAGATGCGATGTAACTTCTGTATGTTTGCCCTTGAACAATGCAATACTTGCATCACATACCAAAGTTTTGAGGCAAAGAAAAAATTGCATACAGTCGCCCTAGCAAACACTGATAGATTATTACCGTTGCATCTATTAGCTTTCGTCCGGATTTCTTTCGCTTGTTCTTGCCAGTAGTTCTCATTATCTTTATAAAATTCCAGTGGCACCCCTAGGTACTTGACAGGTGTGGTCACCCATTTAGCATTGGCAAAAAAGTCTGCTTTTGACGACCACTCTTCATGCCAGAAACCCAGACACTTTCCCCAGTTTACTGGACTGCCAGTTGCATTGCCGAACCTTTTAACCACACTGATGGTAGTGGTAACACTATCTTGATCAATACAACAAACAGCCACATCGTCGGCATATGCCAAAATTTTAACTTAGGATTCTTGTAATCTAAAGCCACGAATGCACCTGTTTTGGGTTATTGTTAAGCACAACGATTCTATATATAAACTGAAAAGTAGGGGACTCAGCGGGCAGCCCTGACGGACAGAATGCTTTATGTTAATTGTATCTCCTAGCGTCTTATTGATTACCAGTTGGGTTATGCAGTTCCGGTATGCCATACATACACCATTTATGATTACAAAACCAACGTTGACATGGTCAAGAATGGCAAGCAGAAGGTTGTGGGAAACACAATCAAAAGATTTCTCGACATCAATCTGTAGAATGGCTACCCCTACTTGATTGGCATCGCTACACTTGAGCACGCAGCGCGTCTTGTGTATATTGGTCACAATGGAGCGTCCCATAATCCCGCATGTTTGGTGAGGCCCTACCAATTATTTGATTACCCCTTGAAGTCGCCGTGCTAGTACTTTCATTACAATTTTGTAATCACAATTAGTTAGTGATATCGGTCTATACGAAGAAACTAATTTTAACTTCTCCGAGTGTTCTGTCTTAGGTATCAGAACTGTATGTGCTTCACAAAGGACCTAGGGAGGCCATTAAGCTTATAAGCTTGATTGAAGACATCTGCAAGTACTTGGGATAATTCATTTTTGAACTCCTTATAAAACGAAGCACAAAGCCCGTCCGGCCCCGGAGATTTACCAGGATTCATTTTATCTATAGGCCTTTCTACTTCCGTTGGCGTTATAGATAGCTCTAAAGCTGATTCGGTGTTACCTGACAACTTCGGCATTCCGCTAAGGAACTCCTGCCTAAATGCATCTGAATCAATGGGCGTGGCAGCGAAGAGTCTTTCGCAGTGTTTGCCAAACGCTCGTCCTATGCTCTCATTGTCTGAAACTTCGATACCGTTGACTTCAATGGCATCTATATGAATTCGTCTGACATGACTCTTCTCTAATCCAAGCGCTCGCTTCGTCGGGCGATCATCCACCGTCATTGATGTTGCTCTGGCTCGCACTAGCGCTCAGCGATAGCGTTCCTCCTCTTATACCTCTATCCTCTGTTTGATACTCCGCAAATCGTCACCGTATACTCCAGGTTTTTCACATTCAAGAGCTGTTAGCCTCTCAAGTGTTCGTCTAAGCTCTTTCTCATTCTTCTTAGATTCAAAAGATAAAACCCTAGATCTCTCTAATGCTTTTATTTTGATTCGCTGCTTGAATAGCTCCCATTCTTCTCCTATTTTGTCCATACACTCTATGTTAATACTACGTATTTCTTTAATAACTGATGCGCTAAACGACTCATCCTTTAAGAGGTTAGAGTTCATTTTCCACTGTTCCCAAGAAAAGGCATTCCTTTCTTTTTTTGGCCCGATATTGCATTTTACAAGACAGTGATCGGAAAAGGAAACAGGGACAACATTATAACTGCTACACTGGGCTATCGCATCTGCAGTAAGGTAAAGCCGATTCAATCGGGCATTACTTGTGCCTCGATTGATTGATTGATATGTGGGGTTTAACGTCCCAAAACCACTATATGATTATGAGAGACGCCGTAGTGGAGGGCTCCGGAAATTTAGACCACCCGGGGTTCTTTAACGTGCACCCAAATCTGAGCACACGGGCCTACAACATTTCCGCCTCCATCGGAAATGCAGCCGCCGCAGCCGGGATTTGAGCCCGCGCCCTGCGGGTCAGCAGCCGAGTACCTTAGCCACTAGACCACCGCGGCGGGGCACTTGTGCCTTGAAAGTGGGTATACTTCACATCTCGGGAGCTATGCAAACACTCCGCTACATCTACTAATTCGTGTTCAATAATAACCTGTGCCAGGACATCACTGCTTCTGTCTTTAACGTTGCGCCTGCTTGATCTATTACTTTCATTCAAGACACAGTTGAAATCACCCACCAATAGGAGTTTCCTAACGGTATACATATGTTGTCGTAAATTGGAATAAAAACCCGATCTTTCCTGGCCAATAGTTGGAGCATAAACACATATAATGCGCCATTCAGTGTCACAATAAACAATATCACACCATACTACTCGGCCTGAAGAGCAAGAAAAGACATTTTCTATGACTAATCCTGCCAGTTTTCTAACAAAAAGAACACATCCCCCTGATGTGCCTATGGCCTGGCTCACAGTGGCAAAATACCGTGATGTAAACTTAAGCACTATGCTCCTAGTCTCCTCCTCGCCTTCAATTTTCGTCTCCTGCACTGCAAGCACATCCAGACTGTCTTCCAATAAAAACCGGTAGACTTGGCTTTGCTTCTACTTTGAAGCCAAGCCTCTAACATTCAGAGTGGCGAAGCTAAATGATACTTCAGGCGGCATTACAACCATGTAAAGGAGTTAGGCCCGGAGAATGGCGCTTACCTTGCACGTCTAGCGCTACGCTAGACGCCACCAGGACCGGCAGACCGCCCGGTTTTACTGCACAGTAGAATTGAATTGTTCACAGCTTTCTTGTCCGTGGTGCCACCAGCTCTTGCTTCCATGCTGGTTCGTCTGCCAGTCGGCGTCTTTGCCGGTTGTTCTTCCGCGCTACTTGCACTGTTCTTGTCTCCCGTCTTCACAGGTTCTTCCAATGGTCTTTTAATGGCTGAAACGGCACCGCTAGGCCAAGAGACGCAGCTGGCATTGCACGTGTTTCCGTCTATCTTCATGTCGAAACCAACGCTACAAGAGGCACCATCGACTACTCGGCCTCGTTCCGACACATGGGCAGACGCTCCGGCTACTTCACAGCCTGCGTCTGTCACTGCATTGTCAGCTGTCTCGGTCGATACAGCTGCAGAACCTGGTTGAGTGTCGACAGATGCCGGTGTAGATTCGTCTACTGATGTTGCGGATGTGCAGTTCAAATTTTCTGCGACTTAATCTCCGCAACCTTCAGCCGCGTCCTCTGCTTCTGTCACGTCCATAATGTGTTCCTGACACATCTTCGGCCTTCGCTGACGCAGTCACTGCGGCGTACGAACGGACGCATTCCGCGTCCCCGTGCCCGAAACGCCAGCAGCGAGAGCACCGTGGCACCTTACACTCGCGAAACACATGTTCCGGTTCCGCTGCAACGCAGGCATTGCATAGGCCGGCCTGGGGCTACCACTAAGGCTAATTCACCGGCGACTCGTATCTGATGAGGCAGGTCCTCGACTTTCATACCACTTTTCAGCTTAATGAAAACAGTGCGGGTCGTCGAATTCTTCTCATTTACTCCTTCCATACGCCAGCGTTCCCGGGTCACTTCTGTAACTTTCCCGAACGCTGCCAACGACGTGCGGACATCTTCGTCGAAACGCCGTGTAACTGCCAGTGAAGCCGCAGCCTCACCTTATGCTCCTGAGGGTCGATAACGAGGCAGCGGCGTTTTTTGGCCTGGAGTTCTTTCAGTTCAGTCAACCTCTTCGTCGCCTCCTGGCTGTTAAAGGTGACTGCCCACACATGATTGATCTCGTAGGCGCCCAATGCAATTACGTCGGGAAGCAGTCGTTCCTTGTCCAGGGCGTCCCGGAAATCTTCGACCTTGAAAGGCCTCACTCGAATATCACCGTGCAAAAACACTGTTCAAAACAATACGTCCTGTTGGCAGATTCGGCAAGATGATCTCGAAATCCTTGTCACTTTCGTCTGTAATCCTGTTTCCGCGGCCACCAAGGAACCGCCTTTGCCGCTCCGTCGGAGCCCATGATTCCTGCATCCGACGCGTGCGAGTGCCGGTGAAAGAATGGCATACATACACAGGTCCACGCGAGAAGTACGACTGCTAAGCGGTTACAGAAGTATTTACAGCCCTAGCTTCTGGTAATGCAGTTGGTGCCGCTGGGCGGCTATGCTGTATGTTTTATAATTTAGGCTAAGCGCCTTTATTTGTAAAACGTACAGTTTTTTCAGATGAGTGAGGTAAAGTAGTGTAGGACTTTTAATCAAATATATTAGAAAAAACAATTAGTTATGTCTATTTTGCATATTACCACCTCAACACGGCCTAATATACAAGACATAAGATTGGGTAGTAAGCTTACATACATTGCTTCAATGAATTTGAATGCATCCCCGTGCTACTAAATAGGTTGTTAGATGCTCGTAGCAATAACCTCTAAGGTATGTTTAACAGGCTCATTAAATACTGGCATGACGAAAAGTTACTAACAGTGTGCAAAATTTAGTAACCGTTGCAACCTTCAAGCGTTTGCTAACGTGGGTAGTAAAATGGTCGTAAAAAGTTAGTAATGGCCCAACAAGATTAGTAACAGCCGCTGTTACTAACATTTTGCTCGTGGTTACAAGCTTTTTACAAACTATTTTTTAAGAGTGTACGCCTTTAGTCATTGTGTTTTAGGCAGCCATTCACTATGCCATCCTTCGTCATTCTTCGGAGAAACATGGTACCTACTGCACACTTGCAAGGAACTTTGTGTAATTTTTATGTGCTGTGGCTGACGACGATGAAGAGTTATGACAGAAGGTTTTGTAATGGCACAGTGGGCGTGCGCCACCATTATCAAGTAAACGATCAAGCTTTTGTAAAAGGTTGGACCATTTGACGACCAACTATAGTTGCGCAATTCGCATTATCTGACAGCTGGTTGTTCCTCTGGTGTTACACAATGGTTTATTACTCATATTGACTCGATTTCTTTCCCGATATTATGCCTGACTAGGTCCGACTTGCAAGGGTGTCCCAAGCACCGGCGTAGCTGAGTGGTAAAATACTGGGCTGGCACACAGGGCACCCGGGTTGAAATCCCATTTTGCCCTTGGTGCTTTCTTTTTCGTTTACTGGCCTTTTCTTTTCCTTATTTTGTGCGATAGTAGCTACAGACACCGGCGGCGACAGCGACGGCGGTGGACAACCACTGCGTGCACATGACCCATGTTGTGATCTCGTAACAGCTTTCGCAGTAAAAAAAGCACGAGCACGACTCAGTGGTAGAGCATTGGGCTGGCACGCCGGGCCCCCGGGTTCGAATCTCATCATGTCTTTGGTGTTCTCTATATTAACTTTATTTATTTCGCACGATGGTGGTTACGGACACTGGCGGTGGCGGCAGACAACTACAGTTCTCGTCACCCTTGTTGCGATCTCGTAATAGCTTTCACTGTAAAAAAAATGGAGATTCCGCGTACCATGGGAATCGATGTTATGCTCAGCACGCGGAGAGAAGGTGAGTGTTGTGTAAAGTTCTGTTCAAACAAACGTTATGAAGTTACGATGAAGGTATGTACAAATGTCGGACGCACAGACATGTTGAGCAGCCGCGTATGTTTGATATAATGAGTTGTTGACACTTGCACAACGATGGCAACAGCAGCATGAGTACTACGATATGTATCATTGCATGGTGTATAGGGTGGCAGCACTGGAGAGTGCTTCGTCGACCAACCTCACTGATGATGATTGATTTAATTGATTGATATGTGGGGTTTTAACGTCCCAAAACCACCATATGATTATCCCTTATGATCCCGCGACCTGCAGGTCAGCAGCCGAGTACCTTAGCCACTAGACCACCGCAGCATGGCAACCTTACTGAATGGCACTCCAGTATACAATTGACGTAAACCCGACGCAATGCTTGTATCATAAAGGCGCGTTCACACTTGGCCTCGAAGAAAGAGAAAGCAGCGAAACTCCCTGGAAACTGGCTCGTTTCGCCGCCCAAGCGGCCGGAAAACCACGCAGGCGCGTGAAAATCGATCCGAGACCGAATTTCCCGCCACGCGAAACTGGATCTGGTTTTTGCTTCACGGCCTTGGCTGCGCTAGATCGAACCACGTTATCTAACCAGCCAGCCACAGATTGAACATTGCGCAAAGGCGTCGGCGGTGATTCCCATCGACCCAAACCGCAAATTACTCGTGCAGCACGACGGAGCTTGACAACCTCAACGAGGACGCGTTCACCGAGAGCCTTATTAGGATTACTATCGCCGAGGACTCTGGAATTAGCCGGTGCAGTATCAGCGAGTTGGCATGCCCCAACGTGTCTCGCGTTTGTGAAGAGCCAGCTGAATCCGCCACCGCCGCTGCCGGTGCGTTCACTCGTGTCGTTTCGGCTGGCTTATCTCCAAAAACAACCTTCGAAAAGGTTCGAGCTGTTTCTTTTCATTACTTTGCGTGAATAACTACAATTCGGTGAGAACTTTAGTTCTTAGAAAGCAGGCGAAATTGAATCAATTGTCAAGATATCGACGACAGCGGCGGCGGGATGGCGCCCAACGAATATGAACGTCTTCGACGTGCGCGGTCGTGGTTTTCCCATAGAGAAATAAAAAAAGGTGAAGAGTGGACACTCCCATAGACCCCAGCGGCCCAATCGACTCTTGCACACCTAGTGGTTGATGAGAGCAAGTGGCGTGCGCTTCCGGTTTCGGTTTCACTGGCGCAAATTTTGAATTACTTTGCATAACCGACGTTTGGCTATGACGAAAGTTCATGATTTCAGACCACTATTCATCGCCCAAATGGATAGGTTTTGTAGGTCGTTTTGATTTAGCGATTCCCTGTTTTGTTTTGTTCAGTGGTTCGTGCGAATCGGTCGTGACGTAATTTTTATTTCGATTAAGTTATAATAAAAAGAGATGCAGGTAATGATAATTCACTACGGTTTTATTCATCGCGCTTGTGTTTTTCTTTTGGAACAAGTGATCAATGTATATATCAGTCAAAGAAACAGAGCATCCGCAATGTTTTATTCAAAGGCAAGGTAGAGTATGAGAATATAAAAAGCACAATATGACAAAGGTAGACAACAAATGCATCTCACCTTACAAATAAATTGTAACAAATATTGTAACAAATACATAGAGAACACAGACAACGCACACATCGCTAGAGTTGGCAGAAGCCGAGAATCTGGTGAAGTATGACACACCGGGCCAGTGGGTAAGTAAGGATCTATGGCAAAAACACAGCGCACAATGCTGATGAAGAAGGAAGAAGTGACATATACACAGCAATGAAGTCGCGAATCACGCCTGGGCTTAACCGAAATAATGCATAGAAAAAAAGAGCGCACAGAAACCACACGACACAATATAGCAGAAAGGCAAAGCTGCAGTGTGCTGGCTGTGCTTAAGAACAGCTAGCCCAAAATGAAAAAAAAGCAGACTTGATGCCTGCTTGTCCTCAGAAAGGTAGGGCCTTGCAGCTTGCTCACAACGTGAAAGACAAGCTTTATGCTACAACACTGGCAGGTCTTGTGGCTCTTCTTATGCGTCGCCTTCATCAAAAACTAAAGATCCCAAGTGATTTGCGTCTGGGTGTTGCTGTGACGCTTGCGAGCTAAAATAGATTGTAGTCATCACTTTATCCATAATTGTGGACTTTAATTGGTGCTACGAGAGCGGTATTACAGGGCTAATAAATAGCAGAAGGAAACCACTTTGGCTCATTATTTTTCACAAAGGCTCTACATCGTACGTTATCACTCACAAGCTATATAAAAATAAAATGGCAGCGTCCGCAGCCCCATCAAACGCTACAAGTTTGGGTATTCTTTTGAAAATTTTGATGGGCAAGATGAGGAGGTTGATGAGAAGCTAACATACGAAAATCGTGATAACATGAACCGTGCCCACTTCATACTGTGTTCCTTATCCGCTCGAAGACATTTCAACAAGCGGTTTTGTTATCGATATATTACTTGAGCTGGAGAGATAAAGCATACACAGTGACCAAGCGACCCACAGTAAAGTGTACAGTTCGCCCGTATTTGCTACAAAAAATACAGACAGGATACCCAACATTCTTTTTAAGGTTATGCAAATCACTTCGAGCGAATACACAGTGTTCGTACTCCTCATAGCGGGTAACCAAAACAATGAATGCAACGAAGGAGTGGTTAGTCCAGTTGAACTGAATATAAGCATATAAGACCATAATGAAGTCTGCTGTAACGAAGTAATAACATAACAAAGCTATTGCAGGATTCGGCTCAACTCGAATACTTTAGTGTAAACCCGCCGCTAATTGCTAACCTTTGAACTTGTCAAGCTGTATGCCCGAGACTGAAGACTGGAACCTAACCCTGTCTAAGTTTCGGTTCACAAAACGCACATGCCAACATAAACGAACCCGGGAAAACATTTTCAGAAACTTAGCGTGACACCCAGCAGAGCAGAAATGAAAATCGCCAACACTTGACAGATGGTGATACAAAACATCGCACACTTTCAGGTGATGTGCAGTGGCCTCAATTATGGCAAGAAAGTGAGATTTAAGTTGTTGTACGTATGCAAAAGCTGCTTCTGATGGCACAGTGAGATTCCCAAAAAGTTTGCTGGGGACGTGGTATGCTTTGAGCATTGTGAAATACTGGTGGGTACCCTTAAGCGTCTCACTGTCGTCTTTCAGTAACTGTGGGCAACTGCAACCGTCACATGCATTCCGAAGGAAGTGTTTGATGAGAAAACCAGCTACATAATATGCAGCGGAGTCATCGATAATATGGGAGTGAATGTTTGTCGCAAGTTCAGAGAGATCGTCTAGAGCGGGAAAGTCGTCAGGCTGTGGCTGTGCACACTCCTCATTATCCACAAGAGACGCACTGGTGAGGGAGAATGGCGAGAGCTGCTCTTGGAGGAGGTCACATTCATCATCCTCGACATTTCCGTATTCTGACAGCTTGAAGAGTTTTCTTATGCAGATGTGCTTCAGGCCACAAATAAATTGTGCTACATTGGGGTTGGTGTTCCAACCCTGTTTTTGCCTAATGTGGCCAAATATGTTCTCCAGAGGATCCTGTTGAAGCCTGCGTGTTAACAGGTATTCAAAATTGTAATTTTTGGAGAGGTCGTCCCATAGTTGACAAATTGCCTGAATTGTAATTTGCCAACCTACGATGGTTTGTGGTTGACGTCTGCCAACAAACTGCCATGATGCAATCCAGGGAAGCTGGCCTCGGAGGAAGTCAATCAGCTCTGAATCATTTTTCATGTTTGCATGCCGCAGCTTTTGCGAAGTTCTTTTTTTACTCGAGCTGTTCAAGGCATCGAAAATCCTGTCCATACGATCACAAAATTGAGCTGTAGTGATGGCCGAGGCAGGCAGCACCTTCGCATACACCATTGCCGTGATACCAATCGAAACTGATGCACTGAGGACCTGAGTTGCTCTGCTGACCTTCATATTAGAAAAAGGTTTCTGATGAACGTGCCGTTCAATCAACTTTGGAGCCAATCGCAACCGCAACTCATGTGAGGATTGGTAAAGGCTTACAATGTGCGACCAGTTAACGATGTCATCCCCAATGTATAACTTGTGTGCTTGGACATTATTGCGCGTTGTTTTAATTAAATGCGGAACATCAAAAATGTAATATACCCGCTCACCATTAACTTCAAAAAAAGGCTTTGCTACAGTCACTCTTAGTTGGTTAGCGAGACTTACATTTGAACTGCCCTGGTCACAAATGACTGCTTTCACTGCAATATTAATGCTCCTAAGCTCCAAAATGAGTGACACCAGCAAGTTATGCATAACAGATGATGGTGTTGATGTGTGCCCTATAGTAAAAGCAACCGGTTGAACCCACTTTTTCGAAACACCAACAAGCAGAAAAACCAGTGCTCGATCAGCGATGGTTGAAGTGCGATGTGTGCCATCATCTGTAAAACCCTGGACAACGTCTCTTGAAGCATCATAGTACAAATTCTTTTTCAGTGCTATTTCGTCGAAAACTAAAGCGCACACTCTGTCCCGTTCATTCCAAGCATGAGTATTTGTTGCAATGGAAGTAAGGATTCCTAGAATTATGCCTGGAGTCATCTTTACATTAGCTAGCCACCTCCTTAATGAACGCCGGGAGGGCAAAGAAAAATATGGAGCCAGAAATCGGTATGCTCGCGGACCTCGGAAGTTTAAGTGAAGAGCGAATTTCTTGAACCACACGGGAAACCGCTTGCCCTTGCGTTTGGGCCTCAAGCGAACATGTGCAGAAAGAAGTTTAAAAACCTCCTGGGTGACGTGCGGTCGGATAACTTCAAGGGCCTTCGAAGTCGATGACGGTGCTTGGTGAGGCTGTCTCTGCAGTCTTTTGATAGTTTTCCGCTGTGCTGCTACTTTGGCTTGCAGATGTTTAATGGTTTGCTTGTACTTCATTGATGGAGACATTGTCGCTGGCACACAGGAACGCACTGCAATAAACAAAAAAATTGATGTAAAAGCGAAGAGCAACTAATCCCATACGAGCACTTTCCTCGCTCTTTCAGACCCAAGGTGCACAACTTTCTGTGATACAAAGTTTTCGATTCCACTACCTAAAAACAAACCATTCACAATGTTGACAATGCACAAAAAAATGAAAATCACTGAGAGCCCACCCCTACATTTTGTAAGTGCACACGTATTGTCCTTTTGAGGATAGTTTCCTCAGAATGTCCTAAACATAAAATAGCACATTAAAAACTGCTGCAATAAAAGCATAGTCACCATTATCTCTAAGGCACTCAGGCGTGGAGCTGTTGGCGGAGACGTCTTCTGGAGGGTCTTGTGAAGCTTGTTCAGTGCCTCGGACAGTGCTGTCGGAACAATCTTGCGAGCGGCCTGCGGAAGTCTCTATATCAATCCACTCTGGTGTTGAAGTGAACATACAACTTACCGGCCACACAGGTTCCTTTTGTGACAGCTGAACGACTGGTTAAGGTTTTCTCCGGCAAGACGAAATCAGCAAAAATTCTTTCACCAGCTACAAGGGAGCTGCCACCTGCAGAGGTTTGGTCAACAGCCAATTTGGGTAAAAAAAAAAAGAAATCGCGACACTGAACGCACCCTGTTCATCGGGGCACCTCAATGTGTGGGAGCCGCTTTTTGAAGCCTCTACCGCAGGTCCTGAAGAAATGAAATTACGACAATGTGTCAGTAAGAGGCTTAAAATAACACAAACTGAAGCTCATCCGCACCTTGCAGTGCAGCTTCTGCAGCCATGTCACAGTCACTACTTGAAGCGACGCTCAGAGAACCTGCATATATGTGCAGTTGGTACAAGTTACAAAGCTTGTAGCATGGGGAAACTTAAACAGCTCTTTCAAACGCATAAATTGGTCGAACGTGGAAGAAAAGAGTTGGCACCAACTAGGAAACAAGTAATTTGTGATTTTTGGAATTATCAACAGTGGCAGCTTTCACTGATGAAAGGTATACGTACATGTGCACTCAGGCTTGAAGATAACGTGAAATAGCCCTTTAAAGTCTTTCAAAACAAGTTGCGCAGGTCCAGAGCATCAAAACATGACAGAAATGTAAAGCTGCTGTTAGGAAGGTAATAGCCCACAAATCACAGAATTTAAGACTTTCCAAGTGTTACTTCTGTAGTGAGGTTTCTCCATCGGCATAAAAAAAATCTTCACGGTTAACTGTCGCCACTGATTCAATACAAGTGGCTGCTATTGCACATATTTGAGTTTCAGTCAATCACTTACATGGTGCAGCTGGTTGCACACTGGGAACAGCCATTCTTGTAAGCCTTGTTCCCAGGGTCCATGAAACTTTGAGCAGTAAAATGGTCGCTCAAACCCTGTACGTTGCGTACAATAGGCTGGCCGGCTTACTCAGGAGATCATCGCGTCCAGCATACTGCATCCATGCTTTCATCCTGCATTGGCAATGAACTATCAGCTGAAAGGGGAAGTGCTTGAATAGTGATTTTTTATTGTTACCCTCACTTAGCAAGTACGAACAGTAAGCCTACAGACATGCAAACCATACAAAAGCTTTAACACACCTGCCGTCCCGTGGTACGCGGAAGAAACTCGTCCCAGGCTTCTTGCGGGTTCTGCCATTGTTGAAGCACCACGATACACAGCAGTAGCTGCCGTAGCTTGGACCGCCGGACGGCATGGCGTCAGCGCGGTCTGAAAATGTTAGTAAGTGGATGCTTCGCTGTCAAATTACGAAAAAGATATGTGCACGTCATAAGTGTACCAGCCAACCCCTTTGAATGATTAGCTAATCGATGCACAATACAAAACCAGTGATACATCTCTGACCCATAAAACTCTGACTTACAAAGATATACGTCAAGACCACGAACAAAGATCAGAAGTTTCCAGGCTGCTATCCCTTGTAATGCAATGGTATCGCGGCCTGGAAACTTTAGAACACCTTCGTGCGTACGCAGTATCAGCAGTACATTGGGAAGAAAAATCGTAGTTGAAATTTGTGCGGTAAAATCATATTGGAAACGTAAAAAAAAATTTGTGGGCAGCTTGCACTAGTGGCACAAGGCTAGCGAAGAAACGAAGATGATGGCCACTTGGCTAGTCCAGATTTGCCTCCGGCACACCAAGAATTATTCGTGTTCCGAGCCTTCGGGAAACGCGTCGTGAAGCATGCGAGGCCCAGCGAACTATTCTCAATATTTTGCACCGAGCCACCGAGCCTATGACCTAGCTGCCCAGCTATGCTCAGCGCACGGACGCTCGTGTCCGTGGCAGACGCATCACGCGTCGCCTCGGCTTGACGCCGTGCCGCCTTTGCTATACTGCATACGTTGCACAATGTTCCCGTCTAACCGCCGCATAGAGCCACAAACTTTCTTTTTAGCGAACCTCCCAGTCCTTACAAGCTTCAGAAAAAGGTTACAACTGCGTGAATGAGACGCCACGTAAGAAACAAACTCGCACACACGAAGCGCAACGTGTGTGTGTCCATCTTTCTATGTTTGTTGCATGGTGTCTTATTCGCGCAAGTGTAACCGTTTTCTGAAAAAATGACCCAACAAGACCAACAACATGTCATTCAACAAGCTTTGCTTGAAAACGTACCTCACCTGTTATCTCACGCACGAAAAGGCCGACGCAGCTGACGTTGACGAAAGCGACGAAAGCTTCTCGCTGTCAGTCATGCATGGGCTTGTCGCTGGGTAGATGGTGTTTATGACAGTACGGCTGAAGAAAAATAATCGCGTAATGTGTGTTGAATAAATCGTTTTTATGTATAAAGAACATACCAAATTTGGGCGTGTAATTATTAATTTGTGAAAACAATTCTGTTGCATTGATTATAACTGTGTTTTTTTTTGCGCTTGCGCCCTCTGAAGTTTGGTGGGAGCACTAGTTCGTTACGTAGTCGTGACGCACTTCCTGAGGCCAGGTTTTCCGGAGTGTCCGCTCTTGTCTTCTTCTTTTCTCTATGGTTTTCCGGCCGCTCTGGCGTTTTCGTTTTCTCTTCACTTCTCAAGTGCGAACGCGCCCTAAAGGCTCATTCACGTCGAACGCGGGGCGGCCAAAGCGGCGAGGTGGCAACGCGTAAAGCGGGCAGAACTTTCTCTCCTGGTGGCAAGATCGATCGCTCCCCGACCAATTGTTTACCGCCCGTCGAAGCTCGCTGCTTTGCCACAGCCATTCAGAAAACCACGCTCAGGAGAAGCATTGTCACGTTATAGTGACACGTTCGCAAAAACGCGAGATGCCTGCTTCTTCTGCCGCGCGGCCAGGCGAAGCAGGCCTGCAGTCTGAACCAACGTTTATAGATATTTTTTTTATATATAAACGTTAAACGTTGGTCTGGACAGGTTCAGCGATTCGCCACCTCACCGCTTCGAAAAGCCCGCTTGGTCGCTTTGCCACGCCGCCTTCGGTGCGAGTGAGCCTTACGAGTAACTATGTAATGTTCCTAAAGTTAGTACTGCAACCCCAACTAACGTTTCACGTACAACAGTACTGCCTCAGATGTCTTTTCCAAAGCCTTTCCGAGGCCCATCATAGCTGTGTGGTAGAATACTTGGTTGCCGCGCGGAATGTTTGGGTTTGATTCCTGCTAGGACACAGGTATTTATTCTTTGCATATACCGGGACGACGCTGCTGATGTGAACTTTCTCTACAGGGCTCTCTCATTTAAGTCACCAATCTCTGTTTTCACCGTTCCTGGGGAAAAATTAACTGTCAATCACCAGTAGCGCATACCCGCATACTACGGCCTAGTGTTACATGGTTATGCACCGCACATGGCTACGCCTTTTCACCGCTACAATACTCGGTAAAACTTTTGCGCTGTCTAGCACATGCTCACCAAGCTGCATGACGCACGCCTCACAGCATCCACAGTCACTGGCATCGGCCTCCACCTTTCCGTTACATTCGCTGGCGCTTATTTTCTTACACGTCACCGTTTAGCAGAAGTTCGCAGAGCATCGCTTCACCGCCGGCGATGGGAACGTCCTTTGCAGTGAAGTGGCAAATGCAATAACTACGATCGAGTTGATCCAGTCCATGCTCTGAAAATATGGCGAGAGAATCGGGAGAAGTTAAAAAGAGACAGTTAAAGCGTGCACGGCATTCGGTACACGCGGTGAAGCTCTCGCAACGTAGAGGAACGGTGAGTTTTCGAGGAAATCTTCGATAGGCACACTTCTCTTCGTAGTACGGGCACCGTCGTGTTTATTAGTGCAGCTAAGCCACAAACTTCAAGCACTATGCTTTTTCAAATACAGGGCAATTTTTTTATCACAGTCGTACAAGGGCGGGGCCAGTGAGGGACACAGGAGCGTGGAAGCCCCCACAAGATTTTCGCTTGCGCCCCCTCCCAGAAGAAAACTTAATTCAAACATAACGCAGTTGTGAAGTTGTCACATATGTATTACACTTTATGCGCCTGACACAAAAGGGTTAACTGTTCTACACATGTATAAACCACACACACACACACACACACACACATGCACACACACACACACGCACACACACACACGCACACACACACACACACACAAACACACAGGCACTATGTGTGTGAGAGTGTTTGTTCGCTATGTGCCCTATCGTGCCAAAATTATGTTTCCATACTGCGATTGTTACATGTTGTTATAATTATATTTTCTATGGTTTTTGTGTATTATCACATAAATGTTATCAGTGCACACAGAATTCGCATAAACGTCCTCCACCCTAATGCCACAGAGGCGTTGCAAGAACCATGCAAATGAAAATAAAATAACTTTTCCACCTCCGTACCCTCCTGACAGACCTCATTTGTATATTCGGTGCCCCGCTTTTTCCTAACATTAAGGAAATCTTGAAGCCATCCCTGCACTCGTATTTAGCTATGGACCTGCATTTGCGGTCTTATCTTGCAAAAGTACAAAGCTAATACATTTTCTCTGTAGCATCGTATACCGTCCTTCAAGCAGCACCACTCGCACATGTGCATTAAATGTTGTAATTTGCGGCAATGTTACACAACATAAACGAAAATAACCACACCATTAGGAAGGCTAATAGAGAAAAGTGTGGCCGCTCTACTACGATGAAACCTGAGGAAGCGCGTCACAGGGGCAACCACCGATTTTCGTTCGTAGAGTTTCCCGCTGCTCCGTTTACCAAAACGGCAATGACGCCAATGTTTGAGGGGAGCGTGTGCGGTGTCCACGGCGCGTTAGGTAAAATCTTGTTAAACTTATTCTAAAAGTCGGTGTGCGACATGTGAGAAAAAATTTTTCTGTGCGTCTAGGCACTATAGTTATAGTGCCTAGACGTCTAAGTGCATATAATATAGTGCATAGACTGTCTAGGCACTATATTTATAGACTTCCTGCTTGTAAGTGCAGAATAGATACACGTCGTTACAGCGAGTTCCGTCAAGCTGTTTCCCCACGAGGTGTAACCACGTGGCGACGCGTTGGTGCAGAGGCATTCGCTCTCTCAGCGAGGCGTGTTATTTGTCGTTAAAGTGATTAACTACTTCAAAATAATTTAGGTTTACACGTGTGTAAGGGTGTTATGAAAAATGCCTTGCACGTACCCGTACAAACGAACAGGCTCAAGACCAATGGCTTCCAGGCTTCCAGGCTCAAGATCAATGTTCAGACTGCACTACCCAACCAAATTCTTTCCTTGCTGGAAGCACGCTATTTTCCGTCTGCGTTCGCACTTCTTGCCGAGTCTGGCTCTCGTTTGTCACTGGCTCTGTGCTCCTAGTAGAGACCCACTTTTGTTGCTTATCGCTTTGTCTGGCTCGAGATGTTTGTTCTCAGAGTTTGTTACTAGCGTAGGCGCCCTCTGTAGCACCCCACCGAAGTAGAAATCTGTACTTTAATGCGACTACTTCTTTGCTATTTCTGGCAATTACGTTTTTTTACACCTCCAAGAAAGTTAGACGACGCAAAGAACCGGAGAAGAAGAATCAAGCGAAATGAAAGAGCGTGAACTTGCAACTGATGCTTATCTGAAACGAAAAACGCAATATACCCTCGCATCAATCTCGTGCATATGCACACATCATCCATAAAGGGTTACATGGGTCAATCTTACAGCATAAAATTTGATGATTTGATTTCTTTTTTACGCGCCGTAAGATTTACCGGTGTAATTTCTTGTTGGATGATGCGTGCATATGCACGAGATTGATGCGAATGTATATCATGTTGGGTTTTTTTTTCGTTTCAAATCACGTCAGCTGCAAGTTGACGCTCTTTCCTTTTGTTTCTTCTGCTGGTTTGCATTGTATAATATTCTTGCAATATGGACAAACTCACCCGAACCAAGCTTACGCTTCGTTCGTTCACTTCAACCCTGCTTTGAACGTTGCTACACTTTTAATGTCATTTGTTGAACGTTTTACTGTAAGCGTGATCACGCCACATTAGATGCGTAATTCACAACAAGACAGGGCCCTAAAGTGGTCCACACTCAAAACAATCGGATATCACCGTGAATGCTGCCGACTTGTTTCTGATAGCCCACCGTAGGTGCACTCACTGGCACATTCAGTTCAGATATTACGTTGATGGATAAAGCCATCGAGATGAAACTGTATCAATCACACAACCGTGATCACTGTGTGTGATTTATCTATCACCAACACCTGGGAAAATTGCTGAGAACAAATTTGCACTTTTCATCGCGTGTATGTGAAACATTATGCATTTAGTGCATGCCTATTAGGGATAACAAGTGCCTATCGTCAAAAGTGTGTAATTGCGTGAATTTACCCGTTTTTCACTACACCTGGATGACTGAATTGTAGCCAAACTATAAGACCAGCTACACCTCATATAACCCTCATTAGCTGACGGGAGCGCCCTTGACGTCACTCTTCCACAAACTCACGTCGGATTGCTCGGTATACTTCTTCCACTGCACACCAAAAGCGGGTGAAGTAGTTTACAGGAACAACAAACCTGGACGCAAGCTGCAGCTGTAATCACTTCACCGAACGCGTTACTGACAAAGCCGACGTTGATGAAATTGACTATGAACAATGTAACACGATCGTTAGCTTCGCTAATAGCATTTCTGGTCATCTGGCTCATTTTGATGTGTTCTTCCAAAGTATTAGCGATCGGTGATGCAACCCTATATAATTATTATAACGATACCGTCCACCGAAACTGATGATGCCTATTGCAGTCTTTGCTTACATTCTAGGTAGCTTTAGATAATCCTTAGTATATATACTAAACAAAACTTCAACAAAATGAAAATAGACCAACCCATGAAAATTCTAGGAAGAAATTTTCTAACCGAAACATTGTTGGAGATGTTGTTACATGAAGGGTGAGAAATTTGAATTCGAATTTCACTATATACATACGAACACTACGCAAAAGAAAAGTACACAAGACATCAAGGCGCCAAACACCCAAGATACACACACCTACTCGATTCTTTGAGTATATGTCGGCGCTGGCGCGGCTTGATGTTGTGGTCACGACTGAAGACTTTTGAGAGCTATACAACATATGAATAGAAATTGCAGATGCGAAACAAGTTTTCTCCGCGCGCAACAGCTGAGTGCGGCCTCTCCTAATCTGATGTGAGCCTAGGGCTGTATCCGTGAAGAGTGCGTCTGTTTTTATTCCTGGCAAGAACACGTGGTCCTAATGAGAGGCATTGGTTGCGTGTATTTTTATTTTCAAACGAAGCTTGACTTCAGTTAACCGATTTTGGCGGCGGCCGAAACCCCAGCACCAAAGTTTATTGACGTTGAAACGTGGCACCTGTCACACACATCTATCTATCTATCTATCTATCTATCTATCCATCTATCTATCCGTATCGATACATCTATATCTATCTATCTATCTATCTATCTTATCTATCTATCTATCCATCTATCTATCCGTCTATCGATACATCTATTTGTCTATCTATCCATCTATCCATCTATCTTTCGATCTATCCATCTATCCGTCTATCTGTCCATCTATCCGTCTATCTATTGATCTATCCGCTTGTCCGCCTGTCCGTCCGTCCGTCCGTCCATCTGTCTGTCTGTCTGTCTGTCTGTCTGCTGTCTGTCTGTCTGTCTGTCTGTCTGTCTGTCTGTCTGTCTGTCTGTCTGTCTGTCTGTCTGTCTGTCTGTCTGTCTGTCTGTCTGTCCAGCTGGTTAGCCATGAAATAAATGCTTCCGCCTTTTCCTGAAGTTCGTAATCATAAAGGTGAAGCGCCATGAACGCTATCACCCACCACAAGACAACAGGACTAGGCGAGCTTACATGCAGGACACAAAAATCACGATCATTATCCACCGTACATGTAACGCTCACGAAGCAAGAAGCCCCGCTACGGTGGTCTAGTGGCTAAGGTACTCGGCTGCTGACCCGCAGGTCGCGGGGTCAAATCCCGGCTGTGGCGGCTGCATTTCCGATGGAGGCTGAAATTTTGTAGGCTCGTGTACTCAGATTTGGGTGCACGTTAAAGAACCCCAAGTGGTCGAAATTTCCGGAGCCCTCCACTACGGCGTCTCTCATAATCATATGGCGGTTTTGAGATGTTAAACCCCACAAATCAATCAAATCAATCACGAAGCAAGAAGAAAATATAGTAAAGGGTATGTGCCTTGTGTCCGTTACACACCACCACGATGCAGGAGAGTGGCCAAGAGTTCACAAAAAGATGGAAAAAAAGGAAACAACGCGTAAATCAAATCTTTCTCTATTCTTTCTATTATACAACCTCTATTATTTTAAAACTGCCTACTATTTTTATAAAACCCCGCAGTTCTTGGCCGATCTCCCATAGTAGGTATGCGCCACGAGTGATAGGTGCACAACAGGGAGGTTTTCAAAAAATTGCTGGAGGGAAAATTATCACCCAAGAGTGAAGCCTGGGTGATGCCCTATGGTGAGACGACAGCTGCGGCGGCTATCTTACTAGGGGCATGATAAAGTATCACCGTTCAGCGAATAAGAACGCAGCGTTTCCCTCGCACGCCCAACGAGTTTAATGTGCAAACTTTTTTTGGGTCACATAGTGCTCCAAGTGCGTTTTAGTGTTGATAGTTTTCCTTAGTTTTCCTCCTCTAGCTAGAGCCAAAGTTCTTTGGAGATTCAGTCACCCATAAGCGTTTCTGAGAGTTTCGTCGGGAACAACTATCTTCTAATATAGAACTAACCTAATATTGACACTAACATATCAAAGCCACTTGATGTCTAAGTGGGCACTACCAGGAAAGTACATGTTTCTGAGATCTTAGCAGTGGCAAAAGGTGGCTTCACTTTTGCTAGCTAGGCATTGAGGGAGCTTCCGCTCCAGCAATTTTTCTTTTATCCTTCTTGGTGAACAAGAACAAGAACAATCTTTTTCATTAGCAGCGTTTAAAGTTTGGATTTGAAATGTAAAAGAATTGGCATCATTAGTATTTCATAAGATACACCTTCAACATGCACAGTTATTATAATACTGTTGGCTGTTTATATGTACCTTGTTTACTGCATAATGTTCAGATTCCTTGTAATTTGTATGAGCTCGCACTTATTGCTCTGTATAGATTGTACTGCTCTGTATAGATGTTTTCTTTCTTTTTCCGACCCACTCCTGCATGGGCCTGAGAAGGGCTTGCAGTATTGTGAAATACGTAAATAATATATGAGGAAGAAGAAGTGCCATGGCAGTTGCGTTGCACTGGTGTCTAGCCATCGTATTTGCCACGGCACCATTTGCAGTGGGCTGTCCTTGTCCGGACTACGTGTGCAAAATGTTCCGCTACAACTGTCGGCCACTGCCTTCGTGGTGCAACGGCCGCATCGCACACGGAGCCGGCTTCTGCGGCTGCTGCTTGCAGTGCATCGAGCAGATCAGTGAGTTCGCCGGAAAATTGAAAGTTAAAACGATATTTATTTACATAGTATCCAACAATAGTAATCGTAGCCGGAATCATCTCCTTGCGACCAGTGCCATACTATGAGAACGATGCATATAGTAACTGGTTAAAGCGTAAGATTGAATACAAGTTCCACACACAGCCCTGTCTCATCCAACCGCATCTGATAATTTTCATGACGTCACTCGCTAATCGTGTGATTCATGTGTTAGATGTATTCATGCAGGCATGTTTGTCTCACTGGTCTGAATTCAAGTCCTTAAACGTTCTGATCAAGTTCATGAAAGAAGCTTACATCGTTGCTTAGCAAAAGATAAGGTTTTGAGTATAGAAGCAATGAAACTTTATTTTTGATATATGGATGGTATATATATATATACTCGGCGACAGCTATCCTTGGCATCGAAGCGAGGGCTACAGAGCCACATTGCGTAAATCTTACCGCCAGTTAATATAGTTCCACAATAGCGCTCGTATTTTCAACTTGAAGTACTAACTTTTCTCTTTTATTTTCTACGTGAAGCTATTCGAGACAGGACGCAGCTCACACCATTAAGGCATTCGTAATTCCTTTATTTATTCGTTGTGACTTCGCATTTTTGAACGCGTGAAAAAGTATCCCCTTTTTACGTGCGCCTCAAACGCTAAGAGGCGTCTGCGTCTAAATAAAACGCTGATGGTGCGTCCCCGTCACTTTCCACAGCTTTACTAGACGCGCGCCAAGAGGAACTCTATACTTGACGTAGTGCTACATGCGCAGAAGCTCCGCCTCCGTAGCTTTCGCTTTGGTGCCTAGAAAAATTGTCACCAATTATAGAAACCCAGAAAAAGTACGCATTACTGAATAGGAAAAAAAACCACATCCACGATCCTTTTACCTCAAGATCGACAAGTGCGCGGAGGTTCTGCAGGCGGATTTGTATTTATTCCAGGTTGTAACCACGTTTAGTGTGTCTTACGGGTGTGGCTAATACATGACGGCTTCTTCAATCTAGTGTGGACAACTGAGCGTGTGTGTTAGGCATGATTTGAAGTTAAAAGTTCCAAGATGATTATGGGCAAGGATGAATAGGGACACAGACAAGGTGCCATCGACTTCGAACAATGTTTATTCCAGAGAAAAAAAAAGTGTGTACTCTTTGTACAGATAGCACTGTCACATTTCATTGGAGCTTTCATACCATTCTTTTCTCGAATTCAACGGTTCGCCGACAAAATGAGACAGCACTGTGTGTGTATCACCCGTCTTTTTTCGTTTTTTTTTCTCTGAATAAACACTGTAAGGTGGTGCATTGAGTATGTATTTGTGTCTGCGTGTTCATAGCCGTCTTCGCTTTAATAAAGATGATAGCCTTTCATGGTATAGGGAGACGCTGCTCTCGTCGGAGCGAGTGGACGCGCGTCGTGTCGGCTCCGGTTTCAACGAATGTTTTGCAGTGGAAGTCACCTAGAAGCCCACAAGACTTTGGTACCCGCGTATTTAGCTTGTCATCAGGAATCGCCTGGCACCAAGTTCTAAGTGGGGACTTGAATTTTGACACCTTTACCGACGCATTTTTGTCAACCACGCTAGCGAGAGAGATAGGCCTAACGCCTGCCAAGCCACCGGCAGCGCAGCTGCCAGAGACGCTGCAGCCTAGGCCGGCCTAGCTCTGCGGGCACCAAGAAACGCTGATCAGCGCGTTTGACGCGTCCGACTTTTTGAGAAGAACTGGAGGTCACTGTGGAGGGAGAACCCATTTCTCGTGAAGAATTCGAAGAAAGTACAGGATGGAGCACCGTAGGATCAAAGAAGTCGACCCGCGGGCAATCACTAGAACCCGGTGCGGATTCTCAACGAGGGAATAACAGCAGGAAACGGCGTGAGCAATGCCTGAGTCAAATAACAAGATTAAGCCGGATGCCTCCACTGCCCCGAAGTGACTACAAGATCATCATCCGACCTAAAGGCAGCCTTCGACTCACCGATCATGGAGCCGCGCGACTGGCGACTAGCATTTACCACGCCGCTGAAATTCCGAGAGATGCCCAAGATGAGGACACAATATGCCCAAATTTCCAGCAAAATATCATCGTTGTGAGCACACCCATCGAGGCGCATGCTGATAGGTACCAAAAAATCGCTCGCGTTGTGGTCGGCAACAAAACGTACGATACCAGCGCATATGAAGCAGCACCAGACGGTACGTCAAAAGGCGTGATACGTGATATCCCGTTGGAAGATACTGCCCGAGATATTACAGCTAATGTGATTACAACAAAGAACCCTACAGCCATCGCTGCAAAACACCTCAGCAACACAACGACGGTGATCGTACTGTTCGCTGGTCTTCGCGTGCCAACATACGTTCGATACGGTGGGGCAATGTTGAAGTGCTCCCTTTACCGCAAACAGATAGAGACGTGTTACCAATGCGGTCGCCTGGGGCACCGCGCAGATGTATGCCCAAACCCGAAAGACCACGTGTGCCGTGGCTGTGGTACGACCAACCCCCCGCAAGATCACCAATGCCAGCCCTCTTGTCAACCATGCGGCGGCGACCACCAGACGGCCGAGAAAGCGTGCAGGGCACGTTACAAGACGCCGTACCTGGTGAAACGCCGGCGATGGGAGTCACAACAGCAACAATATTGTCACGTGATCACAGAACGACCACAACGTCTGTTCACAGGAGCAGCACTGGACGTCGAGCCGAACCGAACGTTAGAGCACGAGCCCACACCAACCGTCCTCTTCTTCCACACCATGGCACATACTCGGATTGGCATGGCTAAACCTCGTTCCATGCCTGTGGCATTACCCCCCCTTCGAAAAAAAAAGTACCACCCCGATGACCAATGCCGATTAAAAGTTAAAGTAGTCGCGTACACGCACAAAAGACGCGCGAAGAAGCAGTGTCAGGTGGCTCGGGGGTAGTGTGGCTTCATCCGTGACACATGAACAATGTCGGGCTGCTGGGAACATCGAGATCGTTGAGTTGTGTCTTCAAGCAGAATTTCGTAGTTGACATCTGTGAGGCGCCGCAGTACTCTATAGGGACCGAAGTAGCGGTGAAGTAACTTTTCCGAGTGGCCCCTTTTGCGAACGGGAATCCACAGCCAGACCAGATCACCGGGTTGGTAAATGACATGGCGATGACGGGAGTTGTACCTCTGCGAGTCGATTCGTTGTTGTTTTCGGATGCGCTGGAGTGCAAGCTGGCGGGCCGCGTCGGCGAGCCGGAGAAAGTTGTTCGCATCAGTAGTAATATCGGTCGTGTCAGGCAACAGCATGGCATCAAGCATCGTAATTGCTTCTCGGCCGTGAAGCAACCGGAATGGAGTGAAACCCGTCGTCTCTTGAACCGCAGTGTTGTAAGCGAACGTTACGTATGGCAAAATTGCATCCCAGTTCTTGTGATTACGGTCGACGTACATAGACAGCATGTCAGCGAGCGTCTTGTTTAATCTCTCCGTCAGACCGTTGGTTTGTGGATGGTATGCGGTTGTTTTGCGATGAGCTGTTCCACTAAGTCTCGTGACATCTTGCATCAATTGGGCTGTAAAAGCTGTTCCACGGTCAGTGATAAGAACTGTTGGCGCTCCATGGCGGAGGACGATGTTGTTGATAAAAAAATACGCAACCTCATTGGCGGTGCCTCGTTGTAGGGCTTTCGTTTCGCAGTACCTCGTTAAATAGTCAGTAGCGACTACGATCCAGCGGTTGCCATCATGTGACTTCGGGAAGGGCCCAAGCAAGTCCATGCCGATTCGTTCAAACGGTTGTGACGGGGGTGCAACAGGCTGTAATAAACCAGCAGGGCGCACAGGTGGGGCTTTACGGCGCTGGCAATGATTGCATGTTTTAACGTAATGCTTGACATCCTGGGTGAGCTTTGGCCAGTAGTAGCGAGTCCGAATCCGGGCAAGGGTGCGTGCGAATCCTAGGTGGCCGGAGGAAGGCTCGTCGTGGCAGGCAGATAAAATGTCAGCACGTAGCCCTGGTGGAACGACGAGGAGGTACTCAGTCGCATAAGGTTCGAAGTTCTTTTTGTAGACGATGTCGTTGCGGAGACAAAATGACCCTGAACGTGCAAATGCCGATGGTGGACTCGAGCTGCGACCTCGAAGATATTTGATAAGTTGTTGGATCTCTGAATCATTCCACTGTTGTTGGGCCAAGTCAGATTCACTGACTGCACAAAGAAAATGGCCATCGGTATCATCGTCCCTCGATGTCGTCGTGAGGGGTGCGCGCGAAAGGCAATCAGCATCAGTGTGCCTGCGGCCCGACTTGTAGACGACTGTAACCTCAAATTCTTGAAGGCGTAAGCTCCACCTCGCGAGGCGCCCTGAAGGGTCCTTGAGATTGGCCAGCCAACAGAGGGCATGATGGTCCGTAACTACTCTGAATGGACGGCCATACAGATACGGTCGGAACTTTGTTATCGCCCAAATAACAGCAAGACATTCCTTCTCCGTGGTCGAATAGTTAGTTTCCGCAGATGACAAAATGCGGCTAGCATAAGCGATGGGACGTTTGCGCCGTCTTGCCACTGGACGAGTACTGCACCAAGACCGATGTTGCTTGCGTCAGTGTGAAGTTCGGTGGTGGCATCTTCATCAAAGTGCCCTAGTAAGGGTTCACTCTGAAGGCACTGCTGAAGCTGGGAAAAAGCGGCTCTCTGCTCTGGACCCCACACAAAAGGAGTATCCTCCTTCGTTAAACGGGTAAGGGGTTCAGCGATGTTGGCAAAGCTCGGGACAAAGCGCCTGTAGTAGGCGCAGAGACCCAAAAACCGGCGCAAATCCCGTTTGTTCGAAGGTGGAGGAAATGCAGCAACAGCCATGGTCTTTTCTGGGTCTGGTCTAATGCCATCGTGACTGATAAGGTGGCCGAGGAACTTTAGTTCTTCGTAGCCGAAATGACACTTCTCCGGTTTTAGAGATAGGCCTGCGGATCGAATAGCGACGAAGACGGACTGAAGTCGTTGTAAATGTTGCTCAAATGTTTTGGAAAAAACAACGACGTCGTCTAAATACACGAGGCAGGATTCCCACTTCAGACCGGACAGGACGGTGTCCATCATCCTTTGGAACGTTGCCGGTGCAGAGCACAATCCAAATGGTAACACTTTGAATTCGTAGAGGCCATCGGGAGTTATGAATGCTGTTTTTTCCCTGTCACGTTCATCGACCTCGATCTGCCAGTAGCCGCTGCGTAAATCCATTGAGGAAAAATATCGGGCATGTCGAAGTCGATCCAGTGAATCATCTATGCGTGGGAGAGGGTAGACGTCTCTCTTCGTCACTTTGTTGAGCTTCCGGTAATCGACGCAAAATCGAAGAGTGCCGTCTTTCTTTTTAACAAGTACGACGGGTGACGCCCATGGACTGTTCGAGGGTTGGATGACGTCGTCGTCGAGCATCTGTTTCACTTGAAAACGTATTGCCTCTTGTTCTTTTTGCGACACGCGGTAGGCGTGCTGTCGTACAGGCCGTTCGGTAGGGTCCGTTATAATGCGGTGCTTCACGGTTGGGGTCTGCTTGATTTTGGAGGTGGACGCAAAGCAATCACTATACGTACGTAAAATCATGCGTATCTGCTGTTGCTGCGCACAGGATAGCTGGCAATTCACGTCAACCGTACTGGCTATATCAGAGTTACCTTCGGCAGCAGTGGCAATCGGAGCGATAGTGGAACATTCTGCGTCATCGATAGCTTCAAAGTTCGCGATTGCTGTTCGTTTTGCTAAGTGTTGGTACTGGCTGCCGAAATTCGTGATCAGAAGCTGAGTCCTCCGATGTTTCAGTTTGACGATAGCACGCGCGACGCAAATCTGCCGAGCCAAGAGCACCGAGAAGTTAGTTTCCGCGATGCCACTACTCTTGTTGTCACAGTCGCTCTCCACCGTTACCAACATACTGGCTCGCGGCGGCAGTGCGATGGCGTCGTCAGCAATTCGAAGTGTTGTGGTCGGCGCAACTGCATCCTTTCGTAGGGCTGTATGGTCGTTAGATAACGTTATGAGCAGGTCGCGAAGGTTAATAATGGCTCCATGCTCGCGGAGAAAATCCATTCCGAGAATCAGGTTTTGGGAGCATTCGCGCAATACAACGAAGGAAACAATGTACGTCGACTCACGAATTCGGAGGCGGGCAGTGCACATTCCTAGCGGTGTCAATAGGTGACCTCCCGCAGTCCGGAGGTTGGTTCCATGTCCCCAAGGTGTCGTTACCTTTCTTAGCTGTGCAGCGAGGTCAGCGCTTATAACAGAATAATCGGCACCCGTATCTACCAGAGCGGTCAGCGGGTGGTTGTCGAGAAGAACAGAGATACGAGCAGAGACCTGTTTGTCATCGATGGCACACGTCGGTGAAAGAACGTCGTCGGATGTCGGCCGGCAAATCGGGGGAGGGTCTTGTAACGGTCGATCAACAGCGGCCTCACCCCCAGAGGTCGCTGTTCTTAGTTTCCCCGGCGCGGGCTTGTGGATCTAGGTGATCTTCCTGCAAGGACGTCCGCAAAGGTTGATTGTTGGCCAGGTGACGTGGAACGCCGTGGAGATGGTGAGCGGGATTGGCGACGCGGAAGGTTTGAGGATCGTTGGCTTGCCAAGTATTCGGCGATAGCACGGGGCCGCTCACCATCTCTGGGTCGACGAGCATCCGGACGAAAGCCAGGAAGACCCATGTGCCTGTAGGCGCACTCACGGTAGATGTGACCTGGTTCACCGCAGTGATAACATAGAGGCCGGTTGTCGGGAGCACGCCATACACTGGATTTCCGTGTAAGGGGTGGGGTGCCGTACTGCGGTGGTCCCGAGTAGAACGACGGTGCCGTCTGCAGGGTGGATGGACGGGACGGATAGCCGACAGCCGGGGCAGGAGTACGCAGTGCTTCCGCGTACGTTAATAGCGGAGCTTCGGCTGGACGCGGGGCCGTCATGGGTTGGACTTCGGCTGCACGCAGAGTCGTCATGGGGTGCACCAGCTGCCGGACCTCTTCGCGAACGACATCCGTTAAAGCAGCAACATGGGGCGGAGAAGACACCACGTGCAGCTTTTGCAGCTCCTCGCGCACAATACTGCGCACGAGCTCCGTCAGGTCTTTTACAGTCGTGACGTCAGGTGTTTGTAGGGCCGACGACACTGACGAAAGACTGCCAGGACGTTCATACTGGTACGAACGCTGCCTTAGCATTCTTTCCATTGTCGTGGCTTCGCGAAGGAAATCCTCTACAGTGCCGGGAGGGTTCCGCACTAGTCCCGCGAACAGCTGCTCCTTCACTCCCGCATTAGGAGGCGCACCTTCTTTTCTTCCGTCATTGAAGAGTCGGCTCGCCTGAACAGCCGCGTCATGTCCTCAACGAACATGGCAACACTCTCGTTCGGACGCTGGTTTCGGGAATTGAGGAGCCGTTCCGCTTGCTCCTTTCGGTCAGAGCTTCGGAAAGTATTTCGCAACTGGTTGCAAAACTCTGGCCAGGTTGTCATAGTGGCTTCATGGTTTTCGAACCAAGTGCGCGCAGAGTCCTCGAGATAAAAGTAGACGTACCGAAGCTTTCGCTGCTCGTTCCACTCGTTGACGCTGCCGCAACGGTTGTAGTCGTCGAGCCAGTCGTCGACGTCCTCATAAGGGTCACCGTGGAACGGCTTCGGAGTACGCGGGACGTTGAAGAGCCATGGAGGAGGCAGCGTTGATGTTTCTTGGGTTTGCGTTCCCGCACTAGCCATAGTACTGCCGAGTTGAGGAAATGGTCCGAATTCAGGAGGTAGGCCTAGTTGTCGCCTGCTACGCCGTAGGTCAGCTGGTTCTTCCAAGTCGCGGCTAGTGTCGGGACCTTGCTGCTGATTGCAGTGCATACAACACTACCCAGCACCTCCACCAGAAAATGTCACGTGATCACAGAACGACCACAACGTCTGTTCACAGGAGCAGCACTGGACGTCGAGCCGAACCGAACGTTAGAGCACGAGCCCACACCAACCGTCCTCTTCTTCCACACCATGGCACATACTCGGATTGGCATGGCTAAACCTCGTTCCATGCCTGTGGCAATATGAAGACTGCCCGACGAAGTCAACGCCTGTCGACAACAGCCTCGAGCAGCGGGACACTACCCCTACCCGGATGCCCGGAAAGAAAGCCTGGTCGAGATCTCGGTCGAGATCTCGGTCGCGGTCTCGGTCGCGGTCTCGGTCGCGGTCTCGCCCCCGGCCCCGCTCCCGGCCCCGCTCCCGTCCCCGCTCCCGGCCCCGCTCCCGGTTGCAGTCAACATCTCGGAGCCGTACACCTGGACCTGGCGCAACCTTCAAGGTGGGCTGGGTAGACGTAGTCAAGGGGGCGCGCTCGGGGTCTGAGGAGGCCGCTTCTCAAGGCAAACTTGATAAATCAGAGGCTGAAATAGCACAGCTAAAGCAGATGTTAGCACAATGTAACCAGAAAATGACAGCTTTAGGAGAGGAAAACAGGACCCTCAAGGAGAAGTTACACCACTATAAAAAACAAAACATGCTCCACCAGTAGTACCACCGCTCTCAGCTGTTACACCCAGTGAAAAAATGGAGGAAGGTACAACACCACCACCTCCCAAGCGCAGAGCCGAAACCCAGGCCAATGAATACAAACCCGCACGCGTGACGCCCGAGAATAAAGTCCTGAAGGAAGTTCAGCAATCAGTCAAAGAATTAAATGAGTGGATGAACAACGCATCCCGACTGATCTCAGCCCTTACTCACCGCGTAGAGACTATAGCTAAAATTACTCAGCAACAAAACGAACACCTACAACAGCGACTCATCGCTGTGGAGGCTAGAATCACCCCTCTGCCACCTAGCGGACTGGACCCCACAGCGAATGTAAAGCAACCTTCCTCGTCGGCATTCAGTGTGATACAGCCGGCGACATTCCTACCCCCTGCATCTCATCATAGCTAGAAATCACGCCTACACAATTTGGCAATGGAATTGTAGAAGCTACGCGATTAAGTAAGCAAATCTTAACCAATACCTTAAAGGGAAAGTTAAGCCCGATATCATTTTATTGCAGGAGACACGTTGTCTCGCTAAATTGGCAGGCTACCGCTCGATCGGACATGCCAACGGGGAGACGACTGTCCTTACCACCCTAGTTAGGCGAAACCTTACGTTCACGCAACACGACACGGAAATTACCAATATAGACAATATATTTATTGAACTCGTTCCGCAACGCAAGACACAGGAAAGTCTTTTTATACTAAACATATACAGCAACCCTAAACAAAAGAAGCACAGATTTCTCACACTCTTCAAACGCGCCCTCAACATCGCTGGCCAAAATCTCATCTCAATAGCGGGGGACTTCAACGCACCACACACTGCCTGGGGATACTCTTATGTGTTTCCTAAAGGTAGGGCCCTCTGGTTTGACTCGCAGCAAGAGGGATTAACTCTCATCACCAACCCTAGCACACCCACACGTGCGGGCACTAGCTCCAGCAAAGACACAACGCCTGATCTGACGTTTACGAGAAACACATCAGCAGCCACCTGGAAAAATACCCTAGAGGACCTGGGTAGCGACCACTACATCATCGAGGTACATGTTCAAGGTGGCCCACGTAAACCCACGGGAAAGAGCTAAAGTTGGTAGACTGGACCCAGTTCCGCAAATCACGTGAGAACCAGGTCCAACCCATCAGCGACATAGAGGACTGGATACACACGCTTAAACAGGATATTAATAATGCCACTCGAATCGTACCTCCCGAGGCACACCTCGAAGAGATCGATAGCCGGCTCCTCCACATGTGGGAGGCAAAGCAATCGCTCCAAAAGAGGTGGAAGACACAGAAACACAACAGAAACCTGAGGAAACGCATAGCACTCCTCAACACAGAGATAGAGATGTATGCAACACAGCTAAGCCGGCAAAACTGGGATAAAACCTGCGATGCGATGGACGGGCAGCTAAGTCTTAGTAAAACTTGGCATTTTCTACGGTTCCTGCTCGACCCAGAAGACAGCAAAACCGCCCAACGACAAACCATCAACAAACTAATACATGCTTACAAGGGCACCAACGAGGAGTTTCTTAGGGAGGTAGAGCTCAAATATATCTCTCAGGCTCCTACTCAGCAGCATCCAGATTATACGGGCCAGATCAACACTACTCTAGATGAAGAATTCACCGAAGCGGATATCCGTGCCGCCCTACAAAAACTTAACACCAAATCTGCAACAGGTCCGGATAACATCACGAATAAGATGATACGCAATTTGGACGATGAGTCGATCACGCATATCACAGACTATATTAATAACTGCTGGAACACCGGAATCTTTACCCCGCATTGGAAAACGGCCAAGGTGATTCTGATTCCGAAACCAGGCAAACCACTGAATACTGACAATCTTAGGCCCATCTCCTTAACATCTTGTATAGGCAAATTGATGGAACACGCTTTCCTGGCTAGACTGACAAATTACCTCGAAGACAATGATTTTTTCCCACACACCATGATTGGCTTCCGCAGGCATCTTTCAACGCAGGATGCCATGTTGCAGCTTAAGCATCACATCATAGACAGTACGGGACGCTCCACTAAGGGCATACTTGGTCTTGATCTGAAGAAGGCTTTTGACTCTGTCACGCATAGCACCATTCTAAATCAGGTCAATACCCTAAA
Organism: Rhipicephalus annulatus; assembly: GCA_013436015.1. NCBI lineage: Eukaryota > Metazoa > Arthropoda > Arachnida > Ixodida > Ixodidae > Rhipicephalus > Rhipicephalus annulatus. The sequence continues at coordinate 88,768 of WOVY01010859.1, read as the reverse complement.
CTTGGGGCTTCGCACGTACAACTATATTAGGGCACTTCTTACGGGCAGAACGGCCACGATCACTGTGGGAGCACTCAGGTCGTCCGAAATAACCATAGGAAGTGCGGGCACCCCGCAGGGTTCCGTGATATCTCCCATGTTGTTATGTTGTTTAGCCTCACCCTTATTGGTCTTCCTTCAAAACTTCAAACCATCCAAGGACTTCATCACACCATTTACGCCGACGAAATCACCCTCTGGGTGTGCGACGGCAGTGACGGTTCCATTGAACAGAGATTACAGGAGGGGATTGACACAGTCGAACGGTATTTACAAGGAAGTGGACTATCCTGCTCGGCGGAGAAATCTCAGCTACTGCTATATCGCCCTACACTGAGACGTCGGCCACCTAAACAACATCCCCAAGCGCAGGCACACGCTGATATAAAACTCACTACAAGCGATGGTCACGCCATACCAACCGTGGACAAAATCAGAGTGCTAGGTTTGATCATAGAAAGTAAGGGTACCAACGGAGAGACAGTTCGCAACATTGAAGCCAGAGTGTCTAACACGATGCGCCTCATTAGGCGCATTACAAATAAACAAAAAGGCATGAAAGAGGCCAGCATCATCCGTTTGATCCAAGCGTTTGTTCTAACTCACATCACCTATACGGCGGCGTACCACCGATGGTTCACCGCGGAAAAGTCAAAACTCAACAGCCAAATTAGGAAAATTTACAAACAGGCGCTAGGTTTGCCTCAAAACACCAGCACCGAAATACTCCTTCAACTTGGTTTACACAATACCCTTGAGGAACTTATTGAGGCGCAACAAATCTCCCAATTCGAGCGTTTAGCCAAGACTAAGCCAGGCCGCCAGATTCTATGTAATCTCGGTATTACTTACCACACTCAACACGGAGACAAACACGACATACCACGCACTATCCGTGCTAAGCTAACAGTACCACCCATACCAAGAAACATGCACCCTGAACACAACAAGGGCAGACGTGTCAGTAGAGCCAGGACCATGTCAAAGATGTTTGGGTGCAACCATGAGGCAGCCTTTGTAGACGCAGCACGATACCAGAAACGTCACCACTTCGTGGCTGCTGTCGTAGACCACACACAACAATGCAAAAGCAGCGCGTCAGTCATCACACGGAACGTGGAAACGGCAGAGGAAGTGGCTATCGCGATGACCATAGCCCAAACTAACGCCTCATGCGTAATCAGCGACTCGCAGACAGCCGTTAGAAACTACGCCAGTGGCAGAATCTCCCCCGAGGCATTGCGGATCCTTAATACAGGGAAAATTCACGAGGCGGACAAATACGTACACATCTTGTGGTTCCCTGCCCACACACCACTAGGTAACGCGGAGGCCAATCCGAATGAAGTGGCGCACAACGTGGCTCGAGGTCTTACGTGCCGAGTCACGTCAGACGAAGCGGCCACCCAAACGGACCTTTCTGCGCCGGTGTGGGAATGGGACGATCGGCTCACTAAATTTAATGACATAATTCAACACTATCGACTGCAAAGGCGGGAGTACTCTCCGCCTCACTCCAAGCTAAATCGGGCCCAGTTCGTTCAGTGGCGACAGCTACAAACACGAACATACACGAACCCTGTCATCATGCACCACATATATCCGGACGTCTATAGTTCTAATCTATGCCAGTACTGTACCACCAGAGCCACTCTCGACCATATACTATGGGAATGTCCAGCATTAGTCAGAAATTCAGGGGTCGCGGCCTCCAATGAAGACCTTCGGGCGCGTTGGCAGACTGCGCTGCTCAGTTCGGGCCTGGACAAACAACTTTGGGCGATCCAGCAGGCCAAGGAAGCTGCCGGGAGACACGGTCTCTCCGTTGGCCCCTAGGTGGGAGCCCATCCCAGCAATCTGCCGGAAATTAATAAAGTCTATCTCTCTCTCTCTTTCATGGTATACTCAGAACGCAGAAATTCGGTCTGTCTGTCTGTCTGTCTGTCTGTCTGTCTGTCTGTCTGTCTGTCTGTCTGTCTGTCCGTACGTCCGTGCATCTGTCCGTCCATCCATCTGTTCGTCCGTCTGCCTGCCTGCCTGCCTGTCCGTCCATCCATCCATCCATCCGCCCATCTGCCAGCCTGCTTGTCCGTCCATCCATCCATCCGTCCGTCCACCTGCCAGCCTGTCCGTCCATCTGTCCGTCCGTCCGTCCGTCTGTACGTCTATCTGTCTGTCTGTCTGTCTGTCTGTCTGTCTGTCCTACAATTCAGCCACTCGTCGAAAGTTTAATCCGGTGCTCAATGAGCAGCCATCTTGATCTAGTTGCGGCGTTCATACTTGTGAATATTGTCAATCAAAAAGCAAACATAACGATATTTGAAACGCGTCATCACTACGTAAGTATTAGGTATTGTGTTTCGTCGTTTATAAAATGCATAGATGCACAATTCTAAAGACGGAAGAGTTTATTTCTCGTATACGCTGACAATGTGAATCAATGAGCAAAAACGGGTATTTCCTCGCTAAAACAACATGGTGCTGCCTCCTACCAGTAGCTTGGGGGATAACATAGCTTTAATGTTTCCACACTGAAGGTTCTACAACAACCGCCCCTGAATCGGGGCACACACAGTTTTCTTGCTTCTTTCGGGCGAGAGTGATCTTATCGCCGCGACGCGCAGGCACAGAAGCAGCGCCGACCCGTTTCGCCCCCCCCCCCCCGCAGGTAGGAGTCGTCAAGGTTGAAGACATTTGGGGACCCGCACCTTGCGTCTAAGGCGGGTGGTGTAGGGCGCGAGCCTAGGCGTAGCGGGCTGTTGTCGGCGAATTACGGGAGGCGTGCGGGGGTTGGTAGGCTCCTGGGAAAGGATGTATGATGGCTTTAGGCAGTCGATGGAAACGCGTACATTCTTTCCACTGATTTGCAGGGTGAATGTTTTGTCGTCACGACAGATGACTTTGTAAGGTCCGGAGTAAGGCGGCTGGAAAGGTGCACGTATGGTGTCTTCGCGTAGGAAGGCATGCTGCATGCGAGCATGTTGCCAGTCCTTAAACACGAACGGGGTCGGCTTGGTGTGGCGAGCCGCTGGTGAGGGGCGTACCGCGCCCATTGTGCGACGGAGTCTAGCGACAAAGTCTGCAGGGTCTGAGCTGGTTACATCAGAGGTCGGAGCGGAGAGGAGTTCTCCAGGTAGGCGAAGCGGCTCCCCGTAGACGAGTTCCGCGGACGTGGCTTGAATGTCTGGCTTGAAAGTTGCGCGCAGACCAAGAGCGACGGCGGAGAGAGCTTCGAGCCAAGTTGAGCGAGGGTGGCACATAATGGCTGCCTTGAACTGCCGGTGAAACCGTTCGATCATCCCATTGGTGCAAGGGTGGTAGCTAGTTGTCCGTGAACGCTCAAACCCGGTGGAGAGCCCGAGGAGCCTGAACAGTTGAGATTCGAATCGCCTTCCTCGATCGGTTGTGACTCGACGAGGAGCGCCGAAGCGTGAAACCCAGCCGGAGAAGAATGCTGATGCGACGTCTCCTGCGGTGATCCTTTCGAGCAGCCACACCTCGGGTCAACGAGTGTAACGATCGATGGCGGTGAGGTAATAGCGGTAAGGGCCGGCTGGTGGGAGGGGGCCAATGATGACGATGTGGACGTGCTGGAACCGTTCCGTCGGGAGGGGGAATTCTCCGAGTGGCGACGTGGCGTGCTGGGTGACTTTGGCGCGCTGACATTGAATGCATGTGCGTGCCCAGGTGCGGCAGTCCCGTTGCATTGAGGGCCACGTGTACCGGTCAGTCACGAGGCGTGTAGAAGTTCGGATGCCGGGATGACTGAGGTTGTGTAACTGGTTGAAGAGGCTTTGGCGATGCAAAAAAAGACGTATGGTCTCACTCGTCCTCTTGATATGTCACAGTAGAGAGCGTCCGTTGACCCAGGGATGGTAACTTTTTGAAGATGAAGGGAAGAGCCATTCTCGAGGAGCTGCTGGAGTTCGGTGTCCGTTTTCTGAGCTTCGGCGAGGGCGTCGGTTGTAACGGTTGGGAGCTCGACAGCCGAGACACGAGAGAGTGCGTCGGCGACCACGTTTTCCTTCCGCTGATCTGGTGGATAGTTGTGGTGAATTGAGCGATGAAGGACAACTGGTTCTGCTGGACCGGTGGAAGTTTTTCGCGGCGTTGCGAGAAGGCGTAAGTGATAGGTTTATGGTCGGTGTATATGGCGCAGTGTTGTGCCTCGAGGATGTAGCGAAAGTGTTGGACTGCTTCATAGATGACAAGGAGCTCTCTGTAGTAGGCTGCCCAGGTCGTCTCCGCAGGGGGCGAGGTTGCATCGCCGAAGCTGCCGGAAGGCGGGGGCGGCTTCGGGGAAGAGAGTTTCTTCGAGAAGTACGCCAAGGGGCGCTAGTTGTTTCCAACACGCTGCATGAAAGAGGCTCCGACGGTGGTGCTAGAGGCATCTGTGAAAAGACCCAGAAGCGCCTCTGGCTTGGGATGGGAGAGCAGCTAGCGTTGCAGAGGGCAGTTTTGCAATCTTCGAACGCTTGCGTTATGGCTGGGGTCCAAGTGACAGGATGGTTGCCGCGTTGGCCGGCCAACGCTTCATGGAGAGGTGCCTGATATGTGGCCGCTTTAGGCACGAAGCGCCTGTAAAAGTTGAACATGCCCAGAAAATGGCGGAGGTCTTTCGCTGTGGCAGGCGACGCGTAATTTTTCAGGGCCAGGATGTGGTCAGGCAAGGGTCTAGTTCCTTCTGAAGAGATTTCACGGCCAAGAAACGTGACGACGGGGGCGCCGAGCATGCTCTTCTGAACGTTTAGGAGTAATCCGTGTTCGTCTAGACGCTGTAACAGTTGACGAAGGTGTTGGCGATGTTCCGTTTTGTTGTGGGAGAAGATTGAGATGTCTAGGTAGACGAAACAGAAGTCCAGGCCACGAACGACGTCGTCGATGAAGCGTTGAATGGCTTGCTCCGCGTTGCGGAGACCAAAAATCATGAAAGGGAATTCGAATAGGCCGAAAAGCGTGATAATTGCGGTATTAGGGACGTCATCCGGGTTCACAGGAATTTGTGTGTAGGCCTTTACGAGGTCCACCACTGATAAGATAGTGCTGCCGTCTAAGCGGTGTGCAAATTCCTGTATATGACGGACGGGGTACCTGTCGGGAACGGTGCGGGCGTTGAGGGCGCGATAATCTCCGCAGGGGCGCCAGCCATTGGTCTTCTTTGGTACCAGATGAAGCGGTGAGGCGTAAGGTCCCTCCGAGTGGCGGGCACTACCTTCACGGAGCATGGCTTCGAATTCGGCCTGTGCGATTCATAGGCGGTCCGGGGCTAGCCAACGGGCGCGGCATGAAACCGGGGGGCCGGGAGTAGTACGAATGTTGTGCACGGTTGAGTGGCGTACATCTCGCGGATGCCCGCTAGGTCGAGTGAGGTCGGGAAATTCTGCGAGGATGTCATGGTATGGCGACTGGTTCCCAATGGTGAGTGCCTTGACGTTAGGCTGTTGGGTGGTCGCACGTTGGCCCGGCGTGGAGAGGCCTGTTGTAGCGTCGATAAGTTGGTCATATCGGCAGTCACAAGATTGTAGTACGCCAAGAAGTCGGACCCGATGATCGGCTCTGCGACGTCGGCGATGACGAAATTTCATGGATAATCTCGACACAGGTTTTTGAAGTTGATGTTAAGGCGGAGCGAGCCGTAGGTCTTGATGGTCGAATGGTTCGCCACGCTGAGCTCCAAGGACGTGCAAGGACGCTTGTCACGCAGGAAGGTTCAGGGAAAGCAACAGATGTCGGAGCCACAGTCGACGAGGAACCGCCGCTTTGTGACTTGGTCGGTGATAAATATGCGACGACCTCTAAGTTGGCAGCTCGCGGCCGTCTCTACGGGCTGCCGTTGAAGTTTCCCTGACGTCCAGCTGCGCAAGGTGGTTGACATTTCCGGGCTTTGTCCCCGAAGCGGCGATGGTAGAAGCAGGGGCCGTTATTACCGTGCGATGAAGCGGCATTGTTGTCTTGGCTTTGGGAGCATGTTTGTGGACGCAGCTTCGGGCTTTGATCCAGGCGCGTTTGAATTGAGTCCAGCTGACGGGTGATTTCGTCGACACGGCGCGCGAGCTCGCTGCTGGACTGTCGGGTGTCAACGGCATTGACAGTGAGAGGCGATGCTGGCAACGAAATCGCAACAACTTTATCGGCGATGTGAGAGAGCTGGTCCAGCGGCAGATTCGGTTGCATCTGGAGGATGGCCTGCGCGTGTGAGGGTAGACGCTGAAGCCAGATGATACGGAGGCGGGAGTCGTCGACTGGGGTGCTGCCCAAGAGGTCACGCATGTAACGCAGGAGCTGCGATGGCTTGCGGTCACCGAGTTCTTCGTGCTGGAGTAGATGACGCACCTTCTCGTCTTGTGAAGGTGAAAGCCGGTGGATCAGTTCTCTCTTCAGGTGTAGGTAACGGTCATCAGCCGGGGATTCGCAAGTCTATCGCGAACCTCAGCCGCATAGCGAGAGTATAGATGGGTGACGACGTAGTCGTAGCGCGTCCGGTCCTGGGTGATGCATGCCGTGGAAAACTGTGATGGGTGAAAACTGTGATCCTGGATGATGCATGCCGTGGGCAGAGGTGCCTGACCACACGTCAGGCGCCCCTGCCCAAAACTTTGGAAGTTTGACGGCGACGCGACAGACGTCCGTGTCGGTGGCGGCCGCAGCAATGGAGGCGCCCGAGATGGCAGCGACCACTGCAGCTAAGTTTTGGGGGCCGTGGCCCAAGTGGGGTGGTGCACGGTCGTCGGACGAGAGTGCTTCATTTTCATTGCGCTGCTGCTGTTGCCGAAGCTGCTGCTCTTGGTTCTGGATCACTTGTTGCTGGGCCTGCAGTTGTTGCTGCAGTTGTTGTACTTGTTGTTGAAGGGCAGCAAGGGTTTCCGCGTCGACCATGGCGGTGTGGTACGTACGTTTTCCGGGTCACCAGATGTGAGATAACATAAATTTAATATTTACGCACTGAAGGTTCTACAACTGCCCTTGAATCAGGGCACACACACAGTTTTTTTTCTTTTTTCGGGCGAGAGTGTTCTTATCACCGGCGCCCGTGTTTAGAGGCATCGCCGCGACGCACAGGCGCAGAAGCGGCGCCGACCCGTTTCGCCACAAGCTCTTTATTCTAAAAAACTTTGTTTCTTCCCATTACCACCACAGAGTAACATAGTAAACTCTATGTTACCGCGGAGACGTAGGTGCAGTGCTAGTAGTAGCAAACCCGTGTTTCATAAACTCAGTGTTTTGAGAATTGCTGTGTGCGCCACTTTGGGCTGCGACGCCAAACCCAAGATCCTTTGATTTCACTAATGACCAGGAGTCCACGGACACCAAAACATCCAGGTGGGCCAATTATTTTGGAGTCTTATCTACAAAAAATCTCGACGAGTGCGAGAGAGACTGCTGGGCCTTGGGCCTAGCAGCAAGTATACGAACGCACGATTGCCCCTCAAGCCATGTTGACGCAACATCTGCAGCCAAATATTCATGGCTACGACCTGGAAAGTATGCAAGTTCAAGAAATCCAGCTGGCCGCTCCATCATCGGCCAATTTTCCCCCTCATTACGAGGGTGTAGTTCTATAAATGCGTTGCAACCACCTACACTCCTTAAAAAAATAGTAGTGCTTGCAAACCTTGGCATAGTAGTGGTTTGTCACATATGTTACAACCCTGGTAGTAAGTGCAGTTAGTAACGGCGAGGGTGGTAACAGTCACTACCTTTGGCATTACTAACAGCTTTAATAACTGTTACTATACTAGCCGTTACCACCCATGGGCAGTAACTTTAGAGGTCTTCAAAAAATAAACGTTGGACGCGATACTACCGTACTCATTTAGCCACATTATTTCCCCATTGTTAACAATAGTTAATTTATGTCTCGTTACTACACAACTTTTGGTAATCTTGCGTGGCATGTCGTGAACGCGAGCAGTACGTCTGTTTAGAAAGAGTGGGTAACGATTTAGAGTCCTAGGTACTCTACTATGGGAGAGCTTAAAGCCGTCCCTCTTCGGGCGAGGCAACACTCAGGGTCTAATGCTATCGGAGCAGTACATAGCCGTAATATCGTACACTGCACCATAGAGAAATAAAAAAAGGTGAAGAGTGGACACTCCCATAGACCCCAGCGGCCCAATCGACTTTAGCACACCTAGTGGTTGATGAGAGCAAGTGGCGTGCGCTTCCGGTTTCGGTTTGACTGGCGCAAATTTTGAATTACTTTGCATAACCGACGTTTGGCTATGACGAAAGTTCATGATTTCAGACCACTATTCATCACCCAAATGGATAGTTTTTGTAGGTCGTTTTGATTTAGCGATTCCCTGTTTTGTTTTGTTCAGTGGTTCGTGCGAATCGGTCGTGACGTAATTTTTATTTCGATTAAGTTATAATAAAAAGAGATGCAGGTAATGATAATTCACTACGGTTTTATTCATCGCGCTTGTGTTTTTCTTTTGGAACAAGTGATCAATGTATATATCAGTCAAAGAAACAGAACATCCGCAATGTTTTATTCAAAGGCAAGCTAGAGTATGAGAATATAAAAAGCACAATATGACAAAGGTAGACAACAAATGCATCTCGCCTTACAAATAAATTGTAACAAATATTGTAACAAATACATAGAGAACACAGACAACGCACACATCGCTAGAGTTGGCAGAAGCCGAGAATCTGGTGAAGTATGACACACCGGGCCAGTGGGTAAGTAAGGATCTATGGCAAAAACACAGCGCACAATGCTGATGAAGAAGGAAGAAGTGACATATACACAGCAATGAAGTCGCGAATCACGCCTGGGCTTAACCGAAATAATGCATAGAAAAAAAGAGCGCACAGAAACCACACGACACAATATAGCAGAAAGGCAAAGCTGCAGTGTGCTGGCTGTGCTTAAGAACAGCTAGCCCAAAATGAAAAAAAAGCAGACTTGATGCCTGCTTGTCCTCAGAAAGGTAGGGCCTTGCAGCTTGCTCACTACGTGAAAGACAAGCTTTATGCTACAACACTGGCAGGTCTTGTGGCTCTTCTTATCATCAAAAACTTAAGATCCCAAGAGATTGCGTCTGGGTGTTGCTGTGACGCTTGCGAGCTAAAATAGATTGTAGTCATCACTTATCCAGAATTGTGGACCTTAATTGGTGTTACGAGAGCGGTATTACAGGGCTAATAAATAGCAGAAGGAAACCACTTTGGCTCATTATTTTTCACAAAGGCTCTACATCGTACGTTATCACTCACAAGCTATATAAAAATAAAATGGCAGCGTCTGCAGCCCCATCAAACGCTACAAGTTTGGGTATTCTTTTGAAAATTTTGATGGGTGAGATGAGTAGGTTGATGAGAAGCTAAAATACGAAAAGCGTGATAACGTGAACTGTGCCCGCTTCATACTGTGTTCCTTACCCGCTCGAAGACATTTCAACAAGCGGTTTTGTTATCGATATATTACTTGAGCTGGAGAGATAAAGCATACACAGTGACCAAGCGACCCACAGTAAAGTGTACAGTTCGCCCGAATTTGCTACAAAAATACAGACAGGATACCCAACACTCTCTTTAAGGTTATGCAAATCACTTCGAGCGAATACACAGTGTCCCTACTCCTCATAGCGGGTAACCAAAACAATGTATGCAACGAATGAGTGGTTAGTTTGGTGAGGCTGTCTCCGCAGTCTTTTGATAGTTTTCCGCTGTGCTGCTACTTTGGCTTGCAGATGTTTAATGGTTTGCTTGTACTTCATTGATGGAGACATTGTCGCTGGCACACAGGAACGCACTGCAATAAACAAAAAAATTGATGTAAAAGCGAAGAACAACTAATCCCATACGAGCACTTTCCTCGCTCTTTCAGACCCAAGGTGCACAACTTTCTGTGGTACAAAGTTTTCGATTCCACTACCTAAAAACAAACCATTCACAATGTTGACAATGCACAAAAAATGAAAATCACTGAGAGCCCAGGCTTACATTTTGTAAGTGCACACGTATTGTCCTTTTAAGGATAGTTTCCTCAGAATGTCCTAAACATAAAATAGCACATTAAAAACTGCTGCAATAAAAGCATAGTCACCATTATCTCTAAGGCACTCAGGCGTGGAGCTGTTGGCGGAGACGTCTTCTGGAGGGTCTTGTGAAGCTTGTTCAGTGCCTCGGACAGTGCTGTCGGAACAATCTTGCGAGCGGCCTGCGGAAGTCTCTATATCAATCCACTCTGGTGTTGAAGTGAACGTACAACTTACCGGCCACACAGGTTCCTTTTGTGACAGCTGAACGACTGGTTAAGGTTTTCTCCGGCAAGACGAAATCAGCAGAAATTCTTTCACCAGCTACAAGGGAGCTGCCACCTGCAGAGGTTTGGTCAACAGTCAATTTGGGTAAAAAAAAGAAATCGCGACACTGAACGCACCCTGTTCATCGGGGCACCTCAATGTGTGGGAGCCGCTTTTTGAAGCCTCTACCGCAGGTCCTGAAGAAATGAAATGACGACAATGTGTCAGTAAGAGGCTTAAAATAACACAAACTGAAGCTCATCCGCACCTTGCAGTGCAGCTTCTGCAGCCATGTCACAGTCACTACTTGAAGCGACGCTCAGAGAACCTGCATATATGTGCAGTTCGTACAAGTTACAAAGCTTGTAGCATGGGGAAACTTAAACAGCTCTTTCAAACGCATAAATTGGTCGAGCGTGGAAGAAAAGAGACGGCACCAACTAGGAAACAAGTAATTTGTGATTTTGGGAATTATCAACAGTGGCAGCTTTCACTGATGAAAGGTATACGTACATGTGCACTCAGGCTTGAAGATAACGTGAAATAGCCCTTTAAAGTCTTTCAAAACAAGTTGCGCAGGTCCAGAGCATCAAAACATGACAGAAATGTAAAGCTGCTGTTAGGAAGGTAATAGCCCACAATTCATAGAATTTAAGACTTTCCAAGTGTTACTTCTGTAGTGAGGTTTCTCCATCGGCTACAAAGATCTTCACGGTTAACTGTCGCCACTGATTCAATACAAGTGGCTGCTATTGCACATATTTGAGTTTCAGTCAATCACTTACATGGTTCAGCTGGTTGCACACTGGGAACAGCCATTCTTGTAAGCCTTGTGTGCCCAGGGTCCATGAAACTTTGAGCAGTAAAATGGTCGCTACAAACCCTGTACAATAGGCTGGCCGGCTTACTCAGGAGATCATCGCGTCCAGCATACTGCATCCATGCTTTCATCCTGCATTGGCAATGAACTATCAGCTGAAAGGGGAAGTGCTTGAATAGTGATTTTTTATTGTTACCCTCACTTAGCAAGTACGAACAGTAAGCCTACAGACATGCAAACCATACAAAAGCTTTAACACACCTGCCGTCCCGTGGTACGCGGAAGAAGTGAGGAAGTAGTGAGGTTTCTCCATCGGCTACAAAGATCTTCACGGTTAACTGTCGCCACTGATTCAATACAAGTGGCTGCTATTGCACATATTTGAGTTTCAGTCAATCACTTACATGGTGCAGCTGGTTGCACACTGGGAACAGCCATTCTTGTAAGCCTTGTGTGCCCAGGGTCCATGAAACTTTGAGCAGTAAAATGGTCGCTACAAACCCTGTACAATAGGCTGGCCGGCTTACTCAGGAGATCATCGCGTCCAGCATACTGCATCCATGCTTTCATCCTGCATTGGCAATGAACTATCAGCTGAAAGGGGAAGTGCTTGAATAGTAATTTTTTATTGTTACCCTCACTTAGCAAGTACGAACAGTAAGCCTACAGACATGCAAACCATACAAAAGCTTTAACACACCTGCCGTCCCGTGGTACGCGGAAGAAACTCGTCCCAGGCTTCTTGTGGGTTCTGCCATTGTTGAAGCACCACGATACACAGCAGTAGCTGCCGTAGCTTGGACCGCCGGACGGAATGGCGTCAGCGCGGTCTGAAAATGTTAGTAAGTGGATGCTTCGCTGTCAAATTACGAAAAAGATATGTGCACGTCATAAGTGTACCAGCAAACCCCTTTGAATGATTAGCTAATCGATGCACAATACAAAACCAGTGATAGATACATCTCTGACCCATAAAACTATCACTTACAAAGATATACGTCAAGACCACGAACAAAAATCTTCAGAAGTTTCCAGGCCGCTATCCCTTGTAATGCAATGGTATCGCGGCCTGGAAACTTTAGAACACCTTCGTGCGTACGCAGTATCAGCAGTACATTGGGAAGAAAAATCGTAGTTGAAATTTGTGCGGTAAAATCATATCGGAAACGTAAAAAAAAATTGTGGGCAGCTTGCACTAGGAACACAAGGCTAGCGAAGAAACGAAGATGATGGCCACTTGGCTAGTCCAGATTTGCCTCCGGCACACCAAGAATTATTCGTGTTCCGAGCCTTCGGGAAACGCGTCGTGAAGCATGCGAGGCCCAGCGAACGATTCTCAATATTTTGCACCGAGCCACCGAGCCTATGACCTAGCTGCCCAGCTATGCTCAGCGCACAGACGCTCGCGTCCGTGGCAGACGCAGCACGCGTCGCCTCGGCTTGACGCCGTGCCGCCTTTGCTATACTGCATACGTTGCACAATGTTCCCGTCTAACCGCCGCATAGAGCCACAAACTTTCTTTTTAGCGAACCTCCCAGTCCTTACAAGCTTCAGAAAAAGGTTACAACTGCGTGAATGAGACGCCACGTAAGAAACAAACTCGCACACACGAAGCGCAACGTGTGCGTGTGCATCTTTCTATGTTTGTTGCATGGTGTCTTTTTCGCGCAGGCGTAACCGTTTTCTGAAAAAATGACCCAACAAGACCAACAACATGTCATTCAACAAGCTTCGCTTGAAAACGTGCCTCACCTGTAATCTCACGCTTGAAAACGCCGACGCAGCCGACGTTGACGAAAGCGACGAAAGCTTCTCGCCGTCAGTCATGCATGGGCTTGTCGCCGGGTAGATGGTGTTTATGACAGTACGGCTGAAGAAAAATAATTGCGTAAGGTGTGTTGAATAAATCGTTTTTATGTATAAAGAACATACCAAATTTGGGCGTGTAATTATTAATTTGTGAAAACAATTCTGTTGCATTGATTATAACTGTGTTTTTTTTGCGCTTGCGCCCTCTGAAGTTTGGTGGGAGCACTAGTTCGTTACGTAGTCGTGACGCACTTCCTGAGGCCAGGTTTTCCGGAGTGTCCGCTCTTGTCTTCTTCTTTCTCTATGACTGCACTGCTACATTGAGTGATCGACTCGCGCAGTTCATATAGCCCCTACTTTAAGATGCATTTCTGGCACAGGTGAGCACTTATTTTTCAAAATGAATTAATAAAATGCGAGCCTAGAACACTATAGCATACTACCTGATTATGCGTCTTTGAAGACGCAGCACAAGACATTTAATCAACCATACTTATAAAAAAGATATGTCATATCGATTCATTATGAAAGTGCAACAATAATGCATTAACTACAACGGTTGAAAGAAGGTACCGAACTCATTAACATAGTCTCAATGCATTGATTTGTGGGATGTAACGTCCCAAAACCAACATATAATTATGAGAGACGCCGTAGTGGAGGGCTCCGGATATTTCGACTACCTGGGGTTCTTTAACGTGCACCCAAATCTGAGCATAGTCTCAATGCAGTTGAATATTTCGCTTCACTAATATATCGTCGGTTAGAAGGTAATAATATGTTCTGGTGTTGAATGTGCCAAAATCACAATATTATGAAACACGAGGTATTGAGAACTCCAGATTAATTTTGACTATCTGGTTAATTTTGGTCCGCTTGTAATATCAGTGGGTTCTAATTTACTAAGTTTGGTGTAATTGCCTATTACAACGCGTTAATCACTTGCTTAAGGTCCGTAACCTTGCTTTTACATTGTGATAATAGTAGAATGCTGCTTACATAACCAGTTTCGTAACTTAAAATAAATGTTTTTCTCCATCCCTAGATATCTAATACGTCACTTTTTCGTTTAAAGATGGTACGTAAAAAAGATTTCTTTCATGAACCATCAGAATATGTATCAGTTATTAATTCAGGTTAGATAGCTCATGGCCGGGTAGCAAAAAGGTAGTAACCGTGCAAGAAAGTAACGGCTTCAGTAACCTGTTTCATTCCAGTTACTGTTTACTAACGTTGGTAAACAGGTAGCAAAACCGTAGAAACTGTTTCAGGTAGTAACTGTTTACTAATGTAGGTAGTAAACAGGTTTCGAAAGGTTAGTAACGGTTTAAGTAGGATAAATACCTATTTGCTTTCAGTTACTTCCTTTATACTAACTTTTTTTAGGACTGTAGGCGCTCACACCACCGATGGAGGCGGAGACGCTGACAACCACAAGCTGTGCTACAGGATCTATTAGCAATGTTTGCGGGTATGGACCCTGCAAGAATATTGGCGCACCGCGCTACACGCGTCACATGACTTCCGATAAGCACGTGATCAAACCCAGGCGAACTTGCAACATGAGGCAATAAGTAGAGAGGCAAAGGCAGCATTGGCAACGCCATACGGGCAGCCATCTCTCAATGTAGAGTCAACGCAGAAGCAGACCCGAACCTGGCACATCAATGCAGCCTACACCAAGTGTAGAACGTATCTTTGGAAGCAGAATCTGACCGTCATCGGCTCCAGGAATGAGTGCGTGTTGCGCATCTTCCTTAGCTTGGAACAGCTGTGGTTGACCGACAAACTATCAACGTGCAAGTCTACCTCAATGCAACAGGCAACATGGGCAAGGGCGCAATCCAGCTGGCCAACACATTCACCATAGATTACATTTTGGAGAACAACACCTCGGCAAGCAACCCAATCATCGGGGACTGGAGGTGTGGCTTCCCTAATGTAGTGACGCTCTCCCAAGTCTCTTCTTCCTCAACGAAGCCACCTTATTGCAAAAGTATAGGAAAACCAACGCAGTTTGTGCCATCTGCGAAAAGCCTAGAAATCAAATGGACGTGTGCCCCGAGAACGTGCCGAGAACCGAACGATATGCGCTCTGCGGCAAAACGGGGCCGGACGTGTCGCTACCATGCGAGTGCCATCTAAGTTGTCTGCTCTGTGGGTGGTCGCACGCTACCGGCTCTCGGGACTGCCGGCGCAGATATCGCCAACCTGCAGCCTCCACCAAGCCCTCCGGCTAGCAGGCTTGGCCAAGCACGCAACCACAGCCGGACACCATCTGGCAACTATGCATGCAACCACAAGAAACAGCAAGAAAGCATCAACGCGGCCGCTTACTGACGCGGCGCCACGCACTTTCTCCATGAAGAGAAAGCAAACAATGCGCGTGGCATGCAGTGCGTCCTCTCTTCATAGAGAGAGTACGCGTTGACACGCGCTGACACGCGGCAACATATACGTGTGGTCGGGCCTTAAGAAGCGTTGCACCTAATAATGTTGCACCTAAAATAGTTGTGTATGAGGCATGCCGGCGCGAAGCTTTGCGGGCTCTTATTTTTTCCGTTAACACTAGAGCTCCTCAACATTTTCTTCTTGTGCTCTCTCTTCTTCGGATGAGACATGATACCTTACCAGGTACCTCAGGTTTTAAATACCCTTGCAGATCAATTGAACTTTAGGGCTAGTAGTGCGACTTTCAAGAAACAAATAAAGAACTTATTCATAACCACCGGTCTACACTATCGAAACTACGTAATGGAGTGTCATGCCTCTGCAAATGCTTAAATTGTTCATAAACTTCTATGTCAATTATACGAGTGTATACAGTGGAATTCATTGTACCCGCATGCATTTTGTGTCTGTTTTTGAGTTGTTTCATTGATATCGTTTAGTTGTGAATTTTAACGAGAGTGACCTCTAATTCTTAAAATGTGTTATATAAACTTCTTATGCTATTTATGTTTGAATTTTGTGTTTACAATTTCAGGTTGCTTGAAACCAATGCATTGAATATATATATTGTTTGTCAGTGCTGATGTCTAAGCTTTGCACTGTCACGGACTGCGGAGGTACAAGGGCCTTTGTCAGGCTGTTCGCCTTTAGCCCTTTGCCCCTGCAGTGAGCTCTGTATCCGGCTTACTGTAAATAAAAATACTACTACTACTACTACCTACTAACACATCTTTACGCACTACATCACTGTTGCTATTATGAGCAGTATGCGATAGCCCCTGGAAAATGACAACAGTATTCGGACGTCTGACCTGAACGCGACAATTGCCTTTCAGGTATTGGAAATCCCTGCGTTCCTTCTGGGCTTTGTCCAGGTCCTTCAGAGTGCAAGGAGTTCCTGTACTGTGACCCGGACCAAAGGGCCTGTCTTCCTTTTCCAATGCCGCCCTCTGAAGAGATTCGAGGCTACAACGACACCCTCCATTCCACACTACTTAAACCAGCCCAGAAAGAGTCACGGAAGCCTAATCCCGTAGACACTGTCAGAGTGATCAACAATACTTAAGCGTGATATTTTCACGTTAACCGCAAAGGTCCTCACTAGGTGAAAATTGTTCAGTATAGGCTAAACAGCCAGCAATAAATGAAGAAGTGCTGTTCCCGAAGCTGAAACAATTTTTTTAGTTCTGCGCACTATAACCACTGCACGAACGTGGGGCTCGCCATAGCAAGTGCTTGGCTTCATGTTACGTAAAACCATGGCCTCCGAAATGGCGGGCATGCCGCGCGCCCGCTATCTTTGAGGCCATGGTAAGACCAATTGAAGATTCTCAATGTGCACTAAATTTCGAAATGTGGGCATTTTCACGATTATCCTCTGTTAAAATCCGGCTGTCACAACCTGGAATCCAATTCTAGTCTCATAGTTCAGCACCACTCTATAGTAGTCATGTCATGGAGACCTTATGGTAATTGAGAAACGTAGTGTCGCCTTTGGCACAACTGCTTCTTACAGCTGAAGTGCAAGGCTCCAGTCGAGGCTCGTTTGACACTCAGGCGTTGGACTCTCACGGAACATTTAACCCGCTCTTTCAAGTTGCGCGATTCATTAGTATGTGCAATGTTTATGTTTCGTTACAGGAGAGATTCCGCATACACTACTGCATATCACTGCTTCATGTATACTATATGCCTGCTATATGTTTGTGGTTAGGGCTAAGGATTTGTTCTTCATACCTCATAAGTATGTCTAAACGGGAGTACGAGCTGCTTTTGCCCTGCTCGATGGATGGACGAGTTTTGCGAGCACACCTTTTGAATCAAACAGATTAATAGTGCCATGAAGGACTCTACTAGTGCTACTTAAGTTCTGTAGCTTGCTCTACCGAGTTGCAAATTCTGACATTCACCTTTTTTCCAATTTTAATTGATACTGCAAGCTTCTTTTCAGCAAGAACATGTCATTATTTTCCGTGTCCATTCGATTATTGTTTTTTTTATGTTCTCGAGTACAAATTCATCCTTCTTCACAAAGCTGTCCTTGCAGCGGTATTCCCGAGGTTGACTTAATTGTCTTTCGCTTATTGTGCGTATATATTCACATTAGCCTAGAGTACGCTTCATGCCATCTCGATGTTGCTTAGCGTGCCGGCTGGTGGTAGCAGTAGAAAACAAACTTCACTTTTGGTGAAGTCTATTGGTGGTCGAAACAATTAGGCAAGACTCATACGATAGCTCTTGGTAGATGCTATTCCCTCTTTAGTAGCTGGTTCTATCCACCAATCGGGGTTGGCGATGAGTAGATACGAAAAAAAGCAAAAACTCAAGCCACAAGTAGCCAAAGTGGCCGTTACATTAACTGTAGCATGAAATTCGTAGCAATATAGAAGGTACGTGATATCTGGAGCAGAGATTTCGTCATTGAACAATAAATAATATGACTTTGAATAACGACTGGACAAAATACATAAAGAGCACAACATTTGCCCTTGCTATCACTTGAAGCCAAAGGTTAGCGAATAACTTTAAGTGAGTTAACTACGCCTGAATGCAGCCCTGCCGCGGTGGTCTTGTGGCTGAGGTACTCTGCTGCTGACCCGCAGGTCGCGAGATCAAATCCTGGATGCGGCGGCTGCATTTCCGATTGAGGCAGAAATGTGCGCAGATTTGGGTGCATGTTAAAGAACCCATGTGATCGAAATTGCCGGAGCCCTCCACTACGGCGTCTCTCGTAATCATATGATGGTTTGGGGTCCTTAAACCCCATATATCAATCAATACGCCTGAATGCACCCTCTCTACAATAGGTGGCGTTCTTGGCAAAGTCGTTTTGGGTGAACCTAACTGAATCAACCTAACGGGTTGCTTTTGACAATCCGGGACTCTTGAAGGTCACCTTACTAATCTAAGTTCACGGGTGTTCCTCAGTTTCACCTTCATTAAAACGCGACCACCGTGACCGGGAGTTGAACACACCGTCGAGCTTATCAGCACGACGCCTAACATGCTAAGTTATAACGACGTTTAGATAACTCCAAAAGCGGGTGGGCCTTGTCTTTCAGCGACTGGCTAGCGCTCTCAGCAAGCGTCACTGCTAGGGAACACAAGTCACGCTCCCGCATGCTCTATTGTAAGGGCTGGCTCTATATTGCAGTGGTCACGTAAGGGCCGTTCCACGCGCTTCCCGCACAGCCGCAACTCACGTGCCGGGACCCCTACCGCACGCAAGCGAGAGACAAATGAGCCAATCGGCGACACTGCGGAGGGTGAAAGAGCGTCGCAAATTGGCTTATTTGTCCCGCGCTTGCGTGCGGTAGGGGTTCTGGCACGTGCGTTGCGGCTGTGCGGGAAGCGCGGGGAACTGCCCTAATACTGACCCGAGCCGCATGCGGTCCGCAAGCCAGTATTACGCAGCTCCCGGCACCACGTCATAGCGCCCCCCTTGTCAGGTTCTACCTGAGGTCTGACATGTCAGTTTTGACCTCCAATAGAGATAGACAACATGATCGCCTCCTGTTGCATCTTTCACCGTCTCCACACTTTTTGCAATTGTCATGTGTAACTATTATTGCTAAATCTCCCCTTTCGCTGATAATAGATAACGAGCCTTATCTAGTGACAACTATAATAATAACACCTACCTATATCCTTCGATTAAAGATGACGGTTCTCGTCAATTCATTGAACTTTGTCTCATTGCATGCAAAGCCCTCTTTCTCCTTCCCCTCCTCCCCTGCGGCAGTTGGCTTCGCTGCTCCCGCTCTTCTGGCCGCGACGCTGGAATGTGTGAGCGTATTCGATCATTCCAGCGACTATTCACGGCGAGATTGGGCTATAGGCGGCACCACCGTCCCGCGCAAGTGTGGATACGCGGTCGGCGGCGCGTATACAAATACACGCAGTGGCGTTTGGTGCGTGCGGTTTGCGCCGATTGTCGGCCGATAAAATGCGTTGACTGTGGTTTACTGTTAATGTCTACGCTCTTCTCTACTGAATCGGTGCACGACGCCTATGCAACGTTAACATTACCCACGAGTAAAGTGCATTCAGCCTTTTATAGGGGTGCTCGCCCTGGGTGACTCTGTTGACGCTTTCGCATATATATCACGCCTTCGCTGTGTTGTTTGTACGGGGTTAGTTTGTAGTCCGCCCGTGACGCACTGCTGTATCGTGACTGAATTACTTGCTTAAATCTTTGTTATCTGCATACTACAAAAAAAGATAGACATATCGTAGAAAGCCCGCATATCTGTGCGATTCGTTCAGTACCACCGTTCGCACCTATACGCATCTGATTTTTTTCTCTCATTCTGTTCACCATGAATTGTGGGGCAGTCGATAAGTGTAGTCGGGAAAGCTAAGTGGCTGACGGCGCTTTGCTTTACACTGCGTTTGTCACGTGTACACACATGTTATTGCACCAGTAAAAATCTTATATAGGAGTTCAGCAGAAAGCTTTCATCGACGGGTTACGTGCATGACAGTGCTACAACAAAGGTCCGGTTAATAGGACAAGCATATTTTTTAGACAAAATATTACCCTTGCCTTCAATTGATATGTCGGTTTTATCGTCCCTAAACCACTATATGATTATGATAGGCACCGTAGTGGAGGGCTCCGGGAATTTCGACCACCTGGGGTTCCTTAAAGTGCACCGATATCTGAGCACACGGGCCTACATTTCCGCCTCCATCGGAAATGCAGCCGCCGCAGCCAGGATTCGATCTCGTGACCTGCGGGTCGGCAACCGACTACCTTATCATCTACGACTGCCTACCACTGCCTTCCGTCGGTCACTAACAATGCCACACAAACGCCGAAAGCAATGTAGAAAAGATGAATTCTTCAGTTAAAATAAACAATATACAATAGGCATGGCGTCTGAATTAATTTTAAACGTGTGGGGTCATTAAAACGTTTCTCAATTTTGAAATCTGAATAAAGTTATTTTCTTATATTTTTAAAAGAAATAAACTTAACAATTAAAATAAATAGGAAAATTTTCATCCTTTTGTTTTTAATTAAAATAAATTCATTATTTTTTAGATTATCCCCGAAAAAATTCTGTATAAGCACACGGCTGCGCACGACAACTCTGTTTTAAGTACAGCGTAAGTACCGAAGCCTCACAGTTTATCTGATAGTAATATTTACATAGAATTATAGTAATATTTCTATGTAGTGGTACCACAGCCAGATAAACACAACTAAGGCTCCTGGCATGATCAATAAACTACAGTGCCATAGTTGTACACCTACCAACCGCGCGCAAGTGCATTGCCTAAAGCCTGTTATTTAGTATTTTATTTTTTTACAACGGAGTTGTCATAAAACGCTGCGTTCACATAGCGTTTATTATTCCTCATGTTTGGGAGGATGCCAATAGCATTTTGCGATGTGCTTGAAACCAAAAGCGGCACCCACACGGTTGCGCACAGTAACTGTTTTAAGCGCAGTGTAAGTACCGCAGTCTCACAGTTCATGTGATAGTAATTTTTTCCATAGAAATATAGTAATATTTATATGTAGTAATACCACGGCCAGATAAACACCACTAAGACTCCTGGCATGATCTATAAACTACAGTGTTGTAGTTGTACACCTACCAACTGCACGCAAGTTCATTGCCTAAAGCCTGCTTTTTTTTACAACCTAGTTTCCATAAAACGTTGCGTTCACACAGCATTTAATATTCCTCATGCTTGGGAGTATGCCAAAAGCATTTTGAGATGTGCTTGAAATAGAAAGCGGCACTCACATTGTAATTATTATGGTGAATGAAGGTGACAATAAACAGCACTCTGGAAAGTTGCACTCACCGATCTTATTACAATGCATTGGCAGCCAAGCAAGACCAAATGTTTCAGGCATACGTAGAAACAGTTACGCTTGCGCTGGCATGACAGGTCAAACCACACTTGGAGAACGTGTATGACGTACGCCAACATATAAACACGACGTGGCTAGCAGACGGCGCCAGCAACAATCCACACTTAACTGTTTCGGCCAGTTGCCGCCAGGCGGTGACTCTGCTCGATCTCGTGGTCAATAGGCGGCGCAGCAGAAGGTCGAAATGGCGGGCGAAACGATGATGTCGCGAGCATTTGCGTCAGCGTCACAGAGCGTGAAAACACATTCATTTCTTTATGACTACTGAGAGTCCGAACTGCGTCTCAGTTTTATCACCGTGTGGCAGCTTCGGAGCACGGCTACATTACACCGCCTGCGTCTCTGGAATGACCAAATAGGAAATTTCTGAGTGGTGTAGAAGGCTTAGTGAAGTTGGAGAACTCGGGTTGGATGCTGAGTGTGAAAAAGCGGCTTTGTTTTTTGAGGATGGTGAATACTACCAATACATGATGATAAGCTTCCGTCGTCACCTAGCCGCCCAAGTAGTCATGCTACAAATTAAATGCCAAATCATAGACTTCCATACAAGATCTACACGAGGCATACTCGGTCTGGATATCAAGAAAGCATTTTGCAATGCGGCACTTCAAACAATTCTCAGCCGCATATAGAGCTTAAACATGGGTGAGCGAGCCTACAATTACGTCAGAAACTTCCTAACCGACAGGAAAACGACACGCAGCTTAGGAGGCTTCACACCTTTAAGAATTGGGCTGCAGAGGCACTCCACATGGCTCCGTAATATCTCCTATGCTCTTTAATCTAATCATGGTTGGACTACCGAGGCAGATAAATAAAATCGCAAGAATACATCACTCTATATACGCGGATGACATTAGAATATGGGTCAATGACGGCAGCGATGGCTACATAGAACAGAGACTTCAAGAAGCAATAGGAACAGTTAAGCAATACCTGGAATGGCACAGGACTCACATTCTCCCCGGAGAAATATAAAGTTCTTGTCTACAGGCCAGCAATCAGAAACAGACCACCCAAGTCAAAGGAAAACAAGCGGCAATATGAGGAAATTAGGATTCATACACAGGATTGCACAGCTGTACCGATAGTCCCAAAAATAAGGGTACTGGAATTAGTCACCGAAGATAACGGTGAGACTATATGCAGACTAAATGCCAAAGTCACGAAGGCGATGAGACTCATTCGCAGGGTAATGAATGAACATCAAGGAATGAAAGAAGCCCATGTAATTTGTCTATTCCAGGCTTTCATCATAGGCAACATAACGTATGTAGCAGCATACTACAACTGGGAAAAATCTGAAACGAACAAAATATATGCACTCATCCAGAAGGCCTACAAACGAGTGATAGGAATACATCAGTATACTAATACAGACCTACTTATTCCGCCAGGACTGCACAGTACGCTTGAAGAGATTATAGAAACTCCGCGCATATCCCAGCTTGAACGGCTCACTACAGCTAAAACAGGAAGAAAATGAGGAGTAAATGAGGAATCATCTACCATGCACAGCATGTTATCAAACATGACATCCCCAATAGAATCAGAGCTAAGATCGTCTCGACCCGATACCAAAAAACATGAAACCAAGTATCGACACGGACCGCAGAAGACATCGAGCAAGCACACGGCACGAGCAGTAAATCTCTTTTCATAGATGCTAGCCCATGCCCTTAACGAGAGGCTCACACTGCTGTCGTGATCGACACGTCGGGCATGTGTATTAATGAGTGCGCTGTCATGACAAACAATATAGTGGAGGCTGAGGAGGTGACCATAATTATGGCTATCACCTCCGACAAACACACATGCATACTAAGCGATTCGCAACTAGCCATCAGAAATTATTCGCAAGGACGCATTTCACAAAGAGAGTTCAGAATCCTTGCTAATAGCCAAGACTTACACAAAGTAGATGAACCCAAATACCTCGTATGGTTCCCAGCGCACACGGAGACTGATACATCCTATCTGAACGAGCTGGCTCACGAGTTGCCACGAGAATTAACCTGGGCGCAACCCGACCACAACGCTCGGTGATCATCCCCGGCGCCACCGACGTACCACACAAACACCAATTTCAATTTAAACACAGAATGCACGCCACACTACAGAGAAGCGAGGCGCGTCTTTCCCGCACCTCACGCGAGTCTAGACAGGCAACAAGCATCTAGATTCCGACAGCTGCAGGCAAACTCCTGCCCAAACCCTGTGCACCTCTACAGGAGCTACTCACACTTATACCCGGACAATAAATGCAAACTATGTGTAACGAAAAGGGCATAAACATATATTATGGGAATGCCCCAGCTTATCGATATGTTCTCCTGAGGCGCTCCGGGAGCGGTGGCGGCTAGTGCTGCTCAGCTCTGAGGTACAAGACCAAAAAATTGGCAGATCCTGCGTACAGTGGGAATCGATGATAATTGATTGATATGTGAGGTTTTACGTCCCAAAACCACCATATGATTATGGGAGACGCCGTATTGGGGGGCTCCGGAAATTTCGACCACCTGGGGTTTTTAAACGTGCACCCAAATCTGAGCACACGGGCCTACAACATTTCCGCCTCCATCGGAAATGCAGCCGCCGCAGCCGGGATTCGAACCCGCGCCCTGTGGGTCAGCAGCCGAGTACCTTAGCCACTAGACCACCACGGCGGGGCAGGAGAATCGATGATATGCGAAGCATGAATGATAAATGTTGATATGTCAATTTAAAATCAGCACAGCATTACGAGGTGGCGGTAAATGATGCCGTACATGACTTCCGTGTCATGATTATCATGTTTGGATGTCTCACTTACCTTCGTCATCTGTTCACGTCACGTAATACCAAACTTAGTATATGTGGAGCAAGCGAAACGGCCGCGAGCACGCTATGAGCGTGTTATGTTGTCATGCTCTTACATGACACGCGCGTCGGGATTACCATGCTTGCACCAGTCATATACTTTCATCATACATTCACGTCACGTAACACCAAGTTTGGTATATGTGGCGCGAGCAAAACAGCCGCGAGTGCATCATGAAGAGACCAATATGCTTGACGCGTGTGCACGCTGGGCGCAGCAATGCAACGTTAGCAATACGCGAGCACTTTACAGTCTGACGCCAGGTGCGACCAGCGTCCGTCGGCAAACTGCGCGAAATGCGACATACTGCATTTCGCGCCGGTGCGTTACACCAACGCCTCCTCAAGGAAGATGCCTGCCGCATGAGAAAAAAAAGCTGCCACACCCTTTCTCTCCTTCATTTTGAAAATGTTCTCGGTCGCTAACGTCACCTGTGGCGGACGGTGCCACAACGCAACACTTTGCATAGCCTCCAAAACAGTGGTGCACAGTTCCAGGTCTCCAACAACTCTCGACTGACGCACCCCTATGGGCCGCAGATAAAAAACACTTAGCTGGTACCACCCGTAGCCATGATGATGGATGGATGGATGGATGGATGGATGGATGGATGGATGGATGGATGGATGGATGGATGGATGGATGGATGGATGGATGGATGGATGGATGGATGGATGGATGGATGGATGGACGGACGGACGGACGGACGGACGGACGGACGGATGGATGGATGGATGGATGGATGGATGGATGGATGGATGGATGGATGGATGGATGGATGGATGGATGGATGGATGGATGGATGGATGGATGGATGGATGGATATGGCTGTACCCTTTAGATCAGGCGGTGGCTGATGCCACCAAGCCGTAATACCTAATGAACCAAAAACTACATTTATTTTTTTTCTTAAAAAGCGAGTTTGAGAATTCGTACTTTGCAGTGAAGAGTTTAATTTTCACTTGTGCCTTGACTTTAGCCACCAATCAGATAACCTACATCTAGTTAGGTCTACCCGCTTAAAGTTTATTTTGCCCTCCCGGTCCCTAAACCCCAGTGCTTTGAAAAACTCTGCGCCATCATCCTGAACTATAGGGTGAAGCCCTTTACAGAACATTATCAAGTGTTCGGCAGTTTCTTCTTCCTCTCCACACGCACTGCATACTGTGTCTACCCCTTCGTATTTGGCCCAATATGTCTTGATTCGCAGTACTCCCGTCCTGGCCTCAAACAGTAGAGAACTACCCCGAGTATTATCATAGATCCTTTCTTTGGCAATTTCCTGCTTAAAAGTTCGATAGATCTCTAGTGCGGACTTCTTAATCATGCCCATTCTCCACATGTCAGTCTCCGTTTCCTTCACTTTCTTCTTAACCGATAGTTCTTTTTGGTTTCGCCACCTGCTGTTTTCTAAGTATTTACCGGTCAACTTCCTGGTTCGCTTCCTCCATTTTGTATCGACATTCTTCATGTACAAGTAGCTGAAAACCTTCCTAGCCCAACGCTCTTCCCCCATTTCTCTCAATCGCTTCTCAAATTTTATCTTGCTGCTAGCTTCCCTGCCCTCAAATGATGGCCATCCCATATCACCTTGAACTCCCTGATTTGGTGTATTCCTGTGAGCTCCTAAAGCAAACCTACCTATTCCACGTTGCTTAATTTCTAATCTTGCTTGAAGTTCTGATCTCATGCACAAGACCGCATTGCCGAACGTCAGCCCAGGAACCATGACCCCTTTCCATATTCCTCTCACAACATCATACCTATTGTAATTCCACAGTGCCCTATTTTTCATGACTGCTGCATTCCTGTTACCTTTAGTCGTCACGTATATTTCGTGATCCCTCAGATACTCGGTCCCATTGCTTATCCATACGCCCAGATATTTGTATTTATCTGCTATCTCTAGCGTGACCTTCTGTATTCTAAGCTCACTACCTTCATCGTCATTAAAAATCATGACTGCTGATATTTTCTTACTGAATCTGAAATCTAACCTATCTCCCTCATTACCGCAGATGTCCAGCAATCTCAGCAAATCTTCCTTGTTGTCGGCGATTAGCACTATATCATCTGCGTACATTATTGCTGGTAGTACCTGATCAATAAGCTTTCCTTGTTTAAATAGAGTAGGAGATAGTACGGCACCTTGAGGAGTGCCGCGGGTGAGGGAGTGTGGGTTAGACAAATGAGTATCGACTCTGAAGCGAGCAACTCGATTGGAAAGAAATGATCGGATGTAAGAATACATGCGGGAGCCACATGACAGGGAGGAGAGCTGAGCGAGTATGTGGTCATGACTCACGCCATCGAATGCCTTCCGTACATCGACGGTTACAAGCGCATGAATCTGACTACGAGAAGGTGAAAGAAAAGTATGCTGAAGAACAAGGAACATGTCCTACGCACAAACGTGGCGTCGGAAGCCAATAAGAGAAGGAGGGAAAAACTCTTTCGCCTCAATAAAATCAGACAGTCGAGTCAAGGCCATTCGTTCAAGAATCTTGCCAACGCATGACGTCAAAGAGATAGGGCGAAGGTTAGAGAGAGATGGAGGTTTGCCGGGCTTCGGAATCATGCAAATTAGAGATGATGTCCAAGAGCTTGGAAGACAGCCGCTATTCCATGCTTCGTTGAATGTGTGTAAGAGAAATTCCTTCGCGTTGTCGGGGAGATTACGTAATGTAGTATATGTTATCTCATCCTCACCGGGTGCCGAGCGGGTAGATTGAGTGGCTAAGGCAGCTTCCAGCTCCCTGAGCGTGAATGGGCGGTCCAGGTCTGGGTTAGCTTCGCCGCAGTAATCTGGGTAGGAAGGTGTGAGGGGGGGGTGGGAGATACAGAGATTTAAAATTTTCAAACACATCAGATGGAGACCCTTGAACGAGAGCTTCAGCTAGGGTTGGAGCAACGGCAGGCTTGGTACCTAAGAGAGACCTAAACAGAGACCATGTAGAGCGCGAGTGCAGTGCGGAGTCAAGGCTGTCACACTGCCTGTTTTACTGCCCAACTGCTCAGCAATCCAGCTATTACCCTCCCCCATCCCTTTCCATCACCACCTGGCTCGACTGGATCGGTGCCGAAGGGGAAGAAGAACAGCGTCGACTGATCGCACAGGCGGTCGAAATGCTCGGCCTGTAAATTTGGCTGAATAAAAGTCTATTACTACTACTACTACTACTTCCTTGTTTGACTAAAGAGAGGTTGAAGCCCAGTCCACTTCCCTCTAATTTTGCCTCTAATCCTTGTAGGTACATCATGAATAATAAGGGTGACAGGGGGCACGCCTGCCTAAGTGTGATGAGTGAAGTGGCCGTGCGTGATCGGGAAGATAGAATTGTGTTTGAAGTGCGCGCCACAAAGACAGTTGAAGAAGACGACGCAGGAAAATCAGGGTAGTGGGGTGTGCGAAGAAGAAGAAGGGGTGGGGCAGACGTGGCTGGAAGGAAGAAGCAAGGTTGAAGAACCAGTGCGTGGGAGCAGTGAGCCGTCGGGTTGCAGACTCGAGGTCTCAGCAGGCTCCCACCTTGGGCCATACCAGCCGTCCTTGCAGTTCGGGCCTGGCGTGGGCGAAACGTCGCCAGGACGTTTCCGCCAGGCGAGTCCGGCACCTACGGCAGCGAGCGCCAGCCAGGATAGGCATGGCAAACGCCATGCGTGCTCCAGGTCAACGACCTCCGCAGTGAGCCGCGTTCTTGGCCGCGGCTGTCATTGGACTTACCAGGCTACCCAAGCGTCGGCCGTCCCTTTCCAGCGTTGAGTTTGCCGCCGGGACTTGACCACCACCTTCCTCTCCGGTGAACTCTTTCTGTTTTTATGCCCTTGTGACTCTCGCACCAGTATTCCAAGCATATTATATTTCTTCCCTTACTTCATTTATTATTAGACATTTCATGTCTTTTGAAAATACATTTTTGTGTGATTGCATAAACGGCCTCGTTACTGCCCGATGACGATTGAGTCATCGCAGGTTTCCGTACATAAATACGAGCGTCTCGTCTAGAGCTTTGTCTCTTTATACAGCTCATTACATTGGCGTCCGCGGCAGGACGAAGCCGTTTATTGCATGAACAGTTACTGTTCCCTGGTTACAGTTTTCTAAAAAAGACAGATCAAAGATGAATTCGGATTTAACGGCACTGGCGTTGCGCATGGGGCTAGAGGGAGCTGAGTTAAGGGCTTGGGTAGAAGAACGGGAGTCTCGAGCTCGAGAAGAGAGGGCTGCAGAACGTGAAGCAAGGAAAGAGAAGATGGAGCAGATGGAGTTAGAACGGCGACTTCAGGAGGAATGCCAGAAGACTATACAGTTGCGTCTTCAACTCGCTCAGGCTGAAGGCGTTAGAGAGTCAGTGGTGGCTGACCAAGGCGGACCAGTTCGAGCATCTCCTACCATTAATCCTCACAATTTCATGCCAGGGTTTAACGAGAACCGGGACGACTTAGACGCATACCTAAAAAGGTTTGAGAATGTCGCTACCGGTCAAGAATGGCCAAAAGACAAGTGGGCCACGGCCCTAAGTTTGTGTTTGAGCGGGGAGGCTCTCAAGGTCTTTGGTCGTCTGTCGCCAGAAGAGGCTCTCGATTATGACAAAACCAAGTTGGCGCTACTGCAACAATTTCGTTTCACGGCGGAGGGCTACCGTGAAAAATTCCGACACAGCAAGCCACAAGATGGGGAAACGGGCGTGCAGTACGCAACGAGGCTAACAAGCTTCTTCGACAGATGGGTTGAGATGTCGAAAACGGAAAAGGAATACTCCTCAGTTTGGAATCTCATAGTAGCGGAGCAATTTATAAACAACTGTCATGATAAGGTGGTGCTATTTTTGCGAGAGAAAAACTGCCGTAAGCTTGAAGAGATGGCGGAAGCGGCCGACAATTTTTTAGAAGCTCAGCGGCAGTCAAACTTGCTTGTTTTCCGTGACAAAGGGGAGAACACTCCTGCAGGAAAAGGCAGTAATTCAACTTCAAAGGCTTCCACTCGATGTTTTGTGTGTGACAAGACCGGTCACATAGCTGCAGAATGCCGTGCTCGGACAAGGCCACCATACTGTGGGTATTGTCATAAACTTGGGCACCACACCCAAGCGTGCACCAAGATACCCAGCACTACCCGGAAAGCCTCATGTATATGGTCGCAAAGGGAGAACCTTAACGAAGTCGAGCAGGTGGAGGACGAAAAAAGCGAAAAGAGTATGGCTAGTGCAGTGAATACCGAACCAAGATGACGAAGCATCAGACGCCCGTGTTTCAGGGCGTGATATTCGGCAAGACTGCCTCAGTATTACGGGACACAGGAAGTAATACGATGATCGTACGGCGTTCCCTCGTGCCGGACGGAGCACTTACGGGAACCACGGCAACATTGTTCTTGGCGGATGGAAGTAGAATTGAGGTTCCAGAGGCAAAGGTGGAAATTTTTTCACCATACTTTTCAGGTGTATGCATCGTAAAATGCATGATTTCCCCGTTATGCGACATTATCGTGGGAAATGTGCCCGGATCACGTCAGGCTCACGACCCTGATACAACATGGAAAGAGAGCACAAAGCAGTTCGCTGCAGTGGCTGTCGCCATGGGCACTAGCTGTGGCGGATCTGTACCGTACCGGCCTCGTGAATCAAACCCAAGGATTCCGCGCAAGGAGAGCAAGACACCGGCGAGCCACATGCATCTACCGCCGTTTCTGGCAGCAGTGTCGAGCAAGCCACCCATTAAGTCACCGTCGCCGAACACCGCGACGCGCGTGCAGGGACCTCCGAGGGCGGCTGCCTTCAAGACCAAGGACTTCGCGTCGACAGTGCCACTTCCGTTTCCGCTGAGAGCTGCTTTCGCAGCCAACGAATGCTGTGCCTCCCCGGCCCTTCCAAAGTAAAATGAGACATCCGGTACGAACTCCGGAACCGGCCAAGGTTCCAGTAGCGGCGGCGGAAAGTCCAAGGCAGCCGGAGGTGGAAATAGACTGCACGTCGATCGAACAACGGTGGTGGCGTTCGCGATTATGACATGCTAGGGGCCAAGCCAAAAAGCCGCCTCGACTGAATAACATGACCTTCACAAAGTCATCAGAACGGTCAAGTGGAAACTCGTCGTACAACGGCGGCAACAAGGCGTTCAGCCGAACGCCGCCACTTAGGAACAGCCCGAGGGTGTACAGTTCCACAGTTCTCAAAGATTTCAACTCTCCTAGCAAGCAGGACAACGGCCGCGGTGCGGCGACTGATTACAAGCCTATGCTTTCAGTGCCCAGGGAGGCTCCGCCGAAGGAGGAACGAAGCGCACGACAGGAGAGAAGAGTCAAGTACAAGGCTGAGATAGTAGGCACTAGTGTGGGCAATAGAAAAGTTTCGCATTTTTGTGTACGGAACGCAGTTTGTTGTGCAAACTGATCACCAACTATTACAATATCTAGCTAAGGCCAAACACCTGAACAGCAGAGTACTGAGATGGAGTCTGGCATTACAATGTATTCTTTTGTTATTCAACATATTAGAGGCTCAGATTAGTCAAGTGCCGATTTAATGAGTAGGCTGTAACCTAAGCTTTCACGGAAGTGTATTGCAACTGGTTTACAGTTTGTCTGCAATATATATTTCTGAACCACGTGGTTTATTCACCAGAAGAAAACAGTCATCGCGCCATGGCTGACTACATGTTTTTTTTCTTGTTTTTTATGTGTGAGGGTGTGTGAACATTTATTGTGGACATATATCACCTCTATTCACTGGTGCGGTGCAGTGGTCTTGTGCGGACACGTGGTGCTTGCGACTAAGACGTTGCTAGAAAGTTTTTTTTTTGAAAAAAAAACTTTTTCCGAAGGAGAGGCATGTGTGATGAGTGAAGTGGCCGTGCGTGATCGGGAAGATAGAATTGTGTTTGAAGTGCGCGCCACAGAGACAGTCGAAGAAGACGACGCAGGAAAATCGGGGTAGTGGGGTGTGCGAAGAAGAAGAAGGGGTGGGGCAGACGTGGCTGGAAGGAAGAAGCAAGGTTGAAGAACCAGTGCGTGGAAGCAGTGACCCGTCGGGTTGCGGACTCGAGGTCTCAGCAGGCTCCCACCTTGGGCCATACCAGCCGTCCTTGCAGTTCGGGCCTGGCGTGGGCGAAACGTCGCCAGGACGTTTCCGCCAGGCGAGTCCGGCACCTACGGCAGCGAGCGCCAGCCAGCGTTCGAGATAGGCATGGCAAACGCCATGCGTGCTCCAGGTCAACGACCTCCGCAGTGAGCCGCGTTCTTGGCCGCGGCTGTCATTGGACTTACCAGGCTACCCAAGCGTCGGCCGTCCCTTCCCAGCGTTTAGTTTGCCGCCGGGACTTGACCACCACCTTCGTCTCCGGTGAACTCTTTCTGTTTTTATGCCCTTGTGACTCTCGCACCAGTATTCCAAGCATATTATATTTCTTCCCTTACTTCATTTATTATTAGACATTTCATGTCTTTTGAAAATACATTTTTTTGTGTGATTGCATAAACGGCCTCGTTACTGCCCGATGACGATTGAGTCATCGCAGGTTTCCGTACAGAAATACGAGCGTCTCGTCTAGAGCTTTGTCTCTCTATACAGCTCGTTACACTAAGCCCCCGTTTTACCTTTGCAGGCTTGGATACCTGTTTTTCCTACTTTATAACTACCTTGTTACCTTTATAGATACCTTTTAAAAGATTAGTGACTACATGTTACACGCCTAGTGTGTCCAGTATTCCCCACAATTTCTCTTAGACCACGCTATCGTACGCTCCCTTGATATCCAAAAATGCTAGCCACAGGGACCTGTGTTCCTTTTCTGCTATTTCGATGCACTGCGTCAGTGAGAACAGATTGTCTTCCAACCTCCTGTGTTTCCGAAACCCATTCTGCAGTTCCCCCAGCACCCCCTCATCCTCTATCCACGCCTGCAGTCTTTCCTTAATAATCCGCATCGCCAGCCTGTAGACCACTGATGTCACTGTTATAGGACGGTAGATGTTTATGTCAGCTTTGTCCCCCTTTCCTTTATAGATCATGTTCATCCTGCTAAGTTTCCATCCATCGGGAACTTCACCTTCGACTATTATTGTGCTCACTGCCTCTCTCAAAGCCTGCTTAGACTTCGGACCTAATGTCTTTATCAGCCTAATTGGAATGCCATCTGGACCTGTTGATGTAGTACTAGGAACCCTTTTCTCAGCTTTTTCCCACTCTTGTTGTGCAAATGGAGCCATTGCACCACTTGATTCGTCCTTGTGTATTGTGGTGCATAAAGTACTTCTTTGTTGAAATTTTTCTGTCACCCTTGTTCTTATATATTCAGTAGCTTCGTCCCCTTCTAGCCTATCACCTTGGGCTGTAGTTATAAAACTCTGCTCTAGGCTCGTCTCCTTTCTTAGGGAGTTTAGATGGTTCCAAAATTTCGCAGCTGCCTTTCTATCTTTTTTATGTACTTCTGCCAGCCACTGAGCTCCCTTCCTTCTACTCTTTTCATTGATCAGAAGGGATGCATCCTTTCTACAGCTTAGAAAGGTTGCCCATTTTCTTTCAACATCATCTGTCGGTTCACCCCGCTGCTTAGCATGTCTGTGTTCCCTAGAGGCTTCCTGACGTTTTGCTATGGCTCTCTTGACTTCCTCATCCCACCAACTTTTGGGTTTGTGTCTTCTTTTCCGGGGTGACTTGGCACGCGTCTTAGCAAGCTCTAGCTCAAACAGTCTAATTAGATTCGTGTATGTTCACACTGTCTTATTATCCTCCGTGATCGCTTTTTCAATTTGTTTAGTGCCTATTTCAATTTGCCTTTCTGGATAAAAATTTTCCTGTAGTTGCTCATCTTGTCTCCTTTCAACTTTCACTGCTCTTCCAAAACTTAGCTTGATACGTTTGTGATCGCTACCCAGACTTCTGGAGCCACTTTCATCTATGTGCATTCCCCTGAGCTTATCATACATCCTATGTGACATCAGAGCATAATCTATCGTCGACTGAAGCCTTCCTACCTCCCATGTTATTTGCTCTTCACACTTCTTGGTACTGTTGCAAATGATGAAATCACGCCTTTCACACATATCCATGATAATTTTGCCTGTCGGGTCGGTATAGCCATCTATATCTTCTATGTGCGCATTCATGTCTCCTAGTATAATTATCTCGCACTCTCTTCCTAACTCCTGAATGTCCTTTGATATACACTCTACCATTGCCTGGTTTTCCTCTCCGGCCTTTGCTCCCGTACACAAGTACACGAAACCAAGGAGTGTCATTTGACCTGCCACTTTCCCTTTTAGCCATAAATGTTCCTTGCACTCCTGCTTGACCCTTTGCCAGTCTGTACATTTATGAATGAATGCCCCAATACCACCCCCCTTTCTGCTGCCCTCTGTTCTATTACAATATTCCCACGCGTAGTCCGGATTGTTCGGAGGTTGTTCCATGTCCCTGAGATGTGTTTCTAGAAAACCGTGTACCATCGGCCTCTCTTCTCTTAGCTGTTATTCTATCTCTTCCCACTTCAGCCTGTTTCTACCATCCTGCATGTTAATATACCCTATGCCTGAATTGGCTCGGCGCTCGTGGCTACGTCTATTTATGCCTCGGACTCTACCTATCTTAGATATTGGTGCCACTTTGGAATCGTATCTGTCCATAGCACCTGTCGAAGAGTCTCCCTGGTTGTTTTCCTCGTTACTAGCTATCCTGCACCCCGAAGGGCTCGCTTGCCCCCAAAAAAAGCTACTGCGCGTCCTGCAAGTCGCCAATTCACCTCATGACCTAGCCGCCCATCGAAGTGAATTCTGTCTCGTTGAAACCCCCCCCCCCACCTATTCACCTCTCTGTTTATTTCCACCACCTCAAAGCCTTTCTCTCGACTCATCCGCCATATCTCTTGGGTTGCG
Source organism: Rhipicephalus annulatus (assembly GCA_013436015.1). Classification (NCBI taxonomy): domain Eukaryota; kingdom Metazoa; phylum Arthropoda; class Arachnida; order Ixodida; family Ixodidae; genus Rhipicephalus; species Rhipicephalus annulatus. The sequence continues at coordinate 54,777 of WOVY01010859.1, read as the reverse complement.
TTGACCACCGCTCTTTGCAGGTTGCTATCACGCACCGGTACCTCCGGTATCGTGCATATCACTACTTCTACCTCAGGAGACGTGGCGCGCATGTCATCGACGCCTTTCTCCAGCGTGGTTGCTAGTCCTGCTGTATCTCCATTTAGGACATCGTTTAAACCACCTGAAATTATCACGAGGTTTCGTCTATCAGCCGTCATTTTGAGCTTTGCGCTCGCTTGCCTCATGACTGCTTCCAGCTTGCGTCCTGGGAACGCCCCTACTGCAACCCTCTTGTCACCTCTTACCCTCTCTTTGATGGCTTCTGTGCATCGATTTAAATTCGAGTCCCCGGCGATTATCACATGCTGTGACTTTTCAGCTGGAGCGTTCTGCGCCTGGGGGCTATTTGCACCTGTGACGCCGGCTGTTTTGTTCCCTCCCTGCCCCACCACTACGCTGAAGCTGGGCCTTGCGACATTTGAACCGGCTAAACCTGTTTTTTCCAAACTTGCTTGCTTTTCCTTCTCCACTGTTCTGGTTGCCGGTTCCCTACTGTTTTCTCGGTAGGTCGCTTCTTTGTTCAGCTTCGCTAGCGCTTCCTCGGCGGACTTCAGTCTTTCTCGTATTGCACTCGTTTTCTCTTGCTCTGTCGCCAACGCCGTCTCGAGCTCGGCGATTCTCATGAGCAGTTCACTCTGGGCAACCATCATTTTCTCCATTTTTTCCTCGACCTCACATTGCCTACACTTCGCGTCAGCCTCTTCTCCATCCGCTTCTACGCTTGGGTCCACTTTCAAACCCACTCCACATCCTGAACATTTTACAGTCTTTTTAACCATGCCTTTCTGACACCAATTGTCCCTATACTCGATATTTGCTAAACTCGAGCCCTGCACTACGAAAAAAAAGAAAGTCTAAGCTCTACTACAAAAATTTGCGTGTTCAATGTACGCGCACCTCCCCCGCAGGGTGGCAAAACAAAAAAAAACAACAACAACAAAATTCAAACACACACACCCGCACTAACTAATAAATACCTGGTGACTGGCCCCCGAAAAAGCCATACCATAAAATAGGTGCTACGAAGATTTCAACCGCTGCCTTATAATTATAAAGACAAGCTCAAAACATGCAAAAACACTTTCTCTAGAGCACCCAGGCGTGGAGCTGTTGGCGGAGACGTCTTCTGGAGGGTCTTGTGAAGCTTGGTCAGTGCCTCGGACAGTGCTGTCGGAACATTCTTGCGAGCGGCCTGCGGAAGTCTCTATATCAATCCACTCTGGTGTTGAAGTGAACATACAACTTACCGGTCACACAAGTTCCTTTTGTGACAGCTGAACGACTGGTTAAGGTTTTCTCCGGCAAGACGAAGTCAGCAGAAATTCTTTCACCAGCTACAGGAGAGCTGCCACCTGCAGAGGTTTGTTCAACAGTCAATTTGGGTAAAAAAAAAGAAATCGCGACACTGAATGCAACCTGCTCATCGGGGCACCTCAATGTGTGGGAGACGCTTTTTGAAGCCTCTACCACAGGTCCTGAAGAAATGAAATTACGACAATGTGTCAGTAAGAGGCTTAAAATAAAACAAACTGAAGCTCATCCGCACCTTTCAGTGCAGCTTCTGCAGTCATGTCACAGTCACTATTTGAAGCGAAGCTCAGAGAACTTGCATATATGTGCAGTTGGTACAAGTTACAAAGCTTGTAGCATGGGGAAACTTAAACAGCTCTTTTAAACGCATAAATTGGTCGAACGTGGAAGAAAAGAGAAGGCACCAAAAAGGAAACAAGTAATTTGTGATTTTTGGAATTATCAACAGTACCAGCTTTCACTGATGAAAGGTACATGTACATGTGCACTCAGGCTTGAAGATAACGTGACATAGCCCTTTAAAGTCTTTCAAAACAAGTTGCGCAGGTCAAGAGCATCAAAAAACGACAGAAATGTAAAGCTGCTGTTAAGAAGGTAATAGCCCACAATTCACAAAATTTAAGGACTTTCCAATTGTTACTTGTATAGTGAGGTTTCTCCATCGGCTACAAAGATCTTCGCGGTTAACTGTCGCCACTGATTCAATACAAGTGGCTGCTATTGCACATATTTGAGTTTCAGTCAATCACTTACATGGTGCAGCTGGTTGCACACTGGGAACAGCCATTCTTGTAAGCCTTGTGTGCCCAGGGTCCATGAAACTTTGAGCAGTAAAATGGTCGCTACAAACCCTGTACGTTGCGTACAATAGGCTGGCCAGCTTACTCAGGAGATCATCGCGTCCAGCATACTGCATCCATGCTTTCATCCTGCATTGGCAATGAACTATCAGCTGAGAGGGGAAGTGCTTGAATAGTGATTTTTAATTGTTACCCTCACTGAGCAAGTACGACCGGTAAGATTAAAGACATGCAAACCATACAAAAGCTTTAACACACCTGCCGTCCCGTGGTATGCGGAAGAAACTCGTCCCAGGCTTCTTGTGGGTTCTGCCATTGTTGAAGCACCACGATACACAGCAGTAGCTGCCGTAGCTTGGACCGCCGGACGGCATGGCATCAGCGTGGTCTGAAAATGTTAGTAAATAGATGCTTCGCTGTCAAATTACGAAAAAAGATATGTGCACGTCATAAGTGTACCAGCAAACCCCTTTGAATGATTAGCTAATCGATGCACAATACAAAACCAGTGATACATCTCTGGCCCATAAAAGTCTGACTTACAAAGATAGACGTCAAGACCACGTACAAAGATCTTCAGAAATTTCCAGGCCGCTATCCCTTGTAATGCAATGGTATCGCGGCCTGGGAACTTTAGAACACCTTCGTGCGTACGCAGTATCAGCAGTACATGGGGAAGAAAAATCGTAGTTGAAATTTGTGTGGTAAAATTATATTGGAAAACGTCAAAAACATTTGTGGGCAGCTTGCACTAGTGGCACAAGGCTAGCGAAGAAACGGAGATGATGGCCACTTGGCTAGTCCAGATTTGCCTCCGGCACACCAAGAATTATTCGTGTTCCGAGCCTTCGGGAAACGCGTCGTGAAGCATGTGAGGCCCAGCAAACGCTTCACCAAGAATTATTCGTGTTCCGAGCCTTCGGGAAACGCGTCGTGAAGCATGTGAGGCCCAGCAAACGCTTCTCAATATTTTGCACCGAGCCACCGAGCCTATGACCTAGCTGCCCAGCTATGCTCAGCGCACAGACGCTCGCATCCGTGGCAGACGCAGCACGCGTCGCCTCGGCTTGACGCCGTGCCGCCTTTGCTATACTGCATACGTTGCACAATGTTCCCGTCTAGCCACCGCATAGAGCCGCACACTTTTTTTTTAGCGAACCTCCCCGTCCTTACAAGCTTCAGAAAAAGGTTACAACTGCGTGAATGAGACGCCACGTAAAAAACAAACTCGCACACACGAAGCGCAACGTGTGTGTGTGCATCTTTCTATGTTGTTTGCATGGTGTCTTATTCGCGCAGGAGTAACCGTTTTCTGAAAAAATGACCCAACAAGACCAACAACATGTCATTCAACAAGCTTCGCTTGAAAACGTGCCTCACCTGTTATCTCACGCACGAAAACGCCGACGCAGCCGACGTTGGCGAAAGCGACGAAAGCTTCTCTCTGTCAGTCATGCATGGGCTTGTCGCTGGGTGGATGGTGTTTATGACAGTACGGCTGAAGAAAAATAATCGCGTAAGGTGTGTTGAATAAATTGTTTATATGTATAAAGAACATACCAAATTTGGGCGTATAATTATTATTTTGTGAAACAATTCTGTTGCATTGATTATAACTGTTTTTTTTTTGCGCTTGCGCCCTCTGACGTTTGGTGAGAGCACTAGTTTGTTACGTAATCGTGACGCACTTCCTAAGGCCAGGTTTTGCGGAGTGTCCTTTCTTGTCTTCTTCTTTCTCTATGATAACCATGTGACAGTTTCGGAGCACGGCGACATGGCGCCGCCTCTGTCGCTGGAATAATCGAATCTAGACGGGGTTACATGCGTTTTCCATACATATCATTCAACGCTGTGTTAAGCTACGCAAAGAGCTCGATCTGCAAAATGTCTAACTCCACGCGTCTCGTGGCAGCGTTTCGTCGTTGAAAGTGCTCGTGTGAGCAGAGCAAGAGCAAGCGCGTCATGCGTCGCAACGCTTCGAATGAAAACAAAAATAGAAAGCGAACACTACGAAACGCAACGACATATAGAACCATAGATGCTTAGAACACCACAATCACAGCCGTACAATGGAGTGGCTTATTCCCTAAGCCACAAACACTTTTGGTAATTTGCGTATAGGTGAAATAAATTATAGGGGTGCGAATCAACAACGAACTATTTCTTTGTGCGGACGCATCTTCTGCAAAAAGTCTTGCTAGCCTTCACAGCGTTCATTCCAGCGTATGGAACAGAGTGAAGCTGATCAGCCCGACTCTTGCTGCGTACGCGCTCCCCGCTTTCGTCTTCTTTGAGAGCGTCATCCATGAACAGACGCGAACAGGCCTGCCTTCCTGGGCGGGAGGCCCTCCGCATGGCTCTGACCAACTGCGTGAACCCACTGCAAGCCATCCAAGAATTTCAAGAGGAGTACGGCGTACTCCTGCCTTCCTTGCGTCCCGCGCTGTCGCTGCTCGACTTGCACGGTGTCCGGCGACTGGACTTCCACACGTCCCTGCGGGAAGAGCTCAAGAAACGCCTCATGCAACAGATCGAGACCCTGGCCAACGAAAAGGGTCACGAGCAACAGAAAAAGCTCGAAGAGATGCTGGAGAGGAGTTTTCACTTTATCAAGGTAGGAAGACGACGATTTGAGCGAAAGCACCGCGAACTGTATGCTAAGTGAGCACGCTTACGGAGCATAGTACACTTCAATATGCACCGTATTTCTTGGCAATCACTATCATTTCATCCGTTGGGTCTTCGCAATGTATATAGACTGTCGCGCTGCCTAGCGGAATTCATGAGCGTCCACTCAAGGTTGATCAGTAGGCTGGCGCTCCGAATGCTGCCTTGTCCGGCGTTGCTGGCCGCAGTGTTAACGCGTTAGAAAGAAACGGACACAAACCACCTTGTTTGTTTCGTGCATCAGTGAATATACTAGACGGTCCGTGACACGATAAATCTGATTCGTTCTTGCGAGACACGAAGTTTTCGCGAAAATGCATGTCAACTCACGCTTTCGATTATAGCCCGCAGAGTACACGTATAAGCTTCGCGAAATTTTCTGCAGCCATTTTGTATAGTTAACTGTTGACTTCCGACCATTCCAGTTAAAAATCGGCTTGTGTTACGTGCGTATAAGATTCGTCAGTGCTTTTATAGTACATGAATCTCATAACATTCATTTTATGCGAAGAGTAGCGCAGGCTCGCGATTTGCACTTTCAAACTTTGGCCTACGCTGCGCCGTTTGTTTTTTACGTTCGTGTATAGATGGCAGCACACTGCAAACGATTCCCCCCCCCCCTTTTTTTTTTTTTTTGCCAGGTAGCGGGTTTCTGTATCATATCTCATGAGATGTATGAGAAAATTGCGGCACCGATATTGGCTGAAGATGATCACGTGTTTTCAACAAGCTTTTGTGTGTTTTTTTTTCTTTTCAAGCACGATGGCGGCGCCCACAGAATGGTTTTGCGAAACTCGTTTAAAGCCGCACGCCGTGGAAATTTGTGTTTCTTACTGACTTGTCTTACGCGCGACTCCACAGATCGTTTTACGATGGACGCAGTCGTGTTTAACATTAATCCGGGAGTGTGTAGTACATGCCCTCTTGGCATGCGATCATGTGTTTTTTAGCCCCGAACGTACGAAGCCCCACTCCGTACAGACTGAGCCGTCCGTGTGCCGCAGACATGACGTCGACGGAATGTTCGGGCTTTTCGCTGCCAAATGTTTTCGTGGCTGCTGGCAATGTATACGCGGATCGTTTTACAATGTACGCCGTGGTGTATGTGCGGATTGTGTCGTGACGGACGAAGTGGTGCACAACGTAAATCCGGGAAGCGTATGATGGAGGGCTAGTTGGTAAGACATTTAGGAAAATTAAACTGTGCTAAAACGAGACACTAGAACGAATTGAATCTGCGATCTTCCTGTTCATTTCGTTCTCGTGCCTCGTTTGTAGCGCAGCTTAATTTTCCTGAAAGTAAATCCGAGAGCGTGTGCATGCCCCTTGGGTGTGATATTTATCCTAAGATCGTGTGTTTGCCATGTCGCAAAAAAAAAAAAACCCATAGGACTTAATTTTGCTCGCGCATGAGTGCAATTCAACTACAATGAAAAAAAAAATGTGAGGCGATTCGTTAATTTTTTTTTTTTCAGTTATCACAACTCGGCTCGATGCCCTTACAATTAAACTTGATGCTATAGAAATGTAAAAAAAAGGAATATGTTTCGGGAATAGCGTCATTATAAACTTGTAAGCTGCTTCTTGCAAGTGTACCTCAAAAGGCAGGGAACACTCATCTCCCAGCTTTTCAGATGACCTATTTTAATGTTAATCGTTGCTGTGACTTGAGCATGTTGTTGAACACCTTACATGTCTGTGTGCAATGCATCCGTCACAGTGAATGAGACATCCATAATCAAGTACTAACATCAACAGATTGCCCATCAGGACCATAGTGTCGAAAGGAAACCAAAAGGGGGACAGTAGTACATTTAAGGGCTTGTTTTCTTTGTTAGAGGCAATATTAATGATATCGAACAGACAATCATGCCAAGCAAAAAAAGTACATTTAAGGGCTCTTTTTTTTGTTAGACACAATGAGATCTAATGTACAATCATGCCAAATGTTATGGTGTGATTGTCCCTTATATTTCCATTAGATTGTCCATTAGATAAGTTATATGGATGCTATAGTAATTTTGTTCAGAAAAATGTTGACTAATTTTGAACAAAATGAACCAGGATGATTAAGAGGTCAGGTAAGCTCCCCTTTGAATAAATTATAATACATTTGGCAATACATGGCACTAAACAGTGTACTTAGGAGACATATGTATATGAAGGGGGGGGGGGGGTCAAAGTATAGATTACTCATATCATGCTTTTTAAAAGGCATTTGTATTTTACACAGATAACAAGGTCCTCTATAATTCTCATGGCATGATGAACAATCAGTATGCTTAAGAATGCTTCCAGATTTCATGTTTTTATGTTACCTGTAATGAATTGGACAATATTATTTCAGGAGAGACGAGTCGGCATTATCCCTAAAATAACAGAGCTGAGCTAGTTTGTTTGTATTGCTATTAAAAGACAGGGCACGCAAACATGGACGCCAGAGAGAAATGAAGGTCCCACAAATGCCAACTAACAACTGAAAAGATGCACAGCAGCAGAAAAGAAAGCAGACATGCGAACTTGCCTGTGCATATCTCACGTGTCCGTGTTTGCATGTCGCATATTTTAACTTCGTGCTTCTGATGACTATAAACCAGTGGTAAAGATTCTAACCAACGCAGTTCAGTTCAAGCACTTAGACATATCTCATTTGATTCAGTGATAAATGCTGCTCAAGTTTTTTTTTTTTTTTTGCTAAGAACTATGGAATATAGAAGCATCTCTTAAGAAACATTTGTTGATAAACTGCAAGTAATTCATTACTTCTTACATTTCTTGGGAGCCCCCACCAGGTAAAATGTTAAGCATGAAGCTAAGTGCACTTTGATAAAAAAAAAAAAACAAAGCTTTCATAAGTCTCATTTATACTGCTAGATTCACATACATCTATAAACTTACTAGAGAAGTTGTGTTTATATATTGTCCTATGTATCAATATATATTGTCAATAGTTATGCTATGTCTCAAAAGACAAGAACTTGGTACTTTTCAGCAACTCTATTGTCAGCTAGCGTATCTCCATGTGGACAGTCGTGTACTTTGTCCTTTTGTAAACCCCATGCTCTTATTACTGCTGTGGTTGCTAAATACCCGAGACATTCTTATGGGTGGGACCGATTCATCTGGTAGTATCCTTGCTGTGAATAATGGTGGGTGTTGGGCAAAGCAGTATAAATGAGTCCCGAAACAAACTAGATTTAAACAAGTTTATTTGCTGTAAGTAGATGAAAAATACATTTAATCCTATACAATAAAAACTGTTAAGTATGACATCATTATTTATTGCAATAGGGCAAACAGCATTAAAAGACACTTGCGGGAAGGGGAGGGGGGGCTTGGTGTTACATCATGGTATGTTCTGCAATCTAATGTTAAATGGAATTTACAGTGGAGTCTACTGGCTCTCTTCTGAACATGAAAACAGGAGCAATACAAAGGCAATTCAAAGAAAACAGCAGACTGCAGGGTCTTTCTAAGCTTTCACAGCATCAAAAACTGTGTAAGATATTCCTCTTTGAGCATCTTTACAATAAAGCAAATTTCTTTCTTCATGTCATTGCTGGCAGTGACCTTTACACCTAGCGATCCGAAGGGCACATGTTTCCTTCTCAACTATTTTTATTGAAAAGTAAACCCCTACGTGCAAAGTGGCGCACATCGTAACTTGCAGTTTCAAAAATTTCATGAGGCAAGGCCTACAGCAGGCGTTATACTAGTGGTAATGATCAAAACCAGACTATTCATCACTTTATCCAACTGTAAATGCAGGCTGTAAAATTATACCTTAATTTTTTAAATGTGTGTTCACTTTGACTATGCAATATTTTCATAGTTAACTGGTACACTACAGTCACACACAGCATAGGGCCCTTCAGGTTGGTTCAACAGAAAGGAGCAGGTTCGAACAAACTGTGTAATGAGATTAGAGATAACAGCAGGCAGTGAGGTATGGTAACATCGACAACATATAAGCCCTTGAGAGGTCTCTTTCTATCGGTACATTTTGTTGAACTGACAAAATGTCAAGATGTGGTTGAAAAAAATCGCCATAAAAAAATCACTCACACAAAAACAAGTGGGCTAAAGATGTCAGGCCTGTGTGCACGATACAGCACAATCACAGCATAAGCTGGAGGGGTGTCCTTCCATAAAGCGTTCAGTAAACTCTCATGGGGTGCCTACTTAAGGTACACTAGCTAGGTACCCACTACACCAATCGCCATCATATTGCATATTAACAAAGTACCCAAAGTGCCTCTGTAAGGTCTTTATGTAACTTGCACACTTTGTTGATGCGGCTGATAATGATGAGTATGCGAATTATGGTTCAGCCCTTCGTAACGAGTGGGGAGCTTTCGACCACCAACTCATTAAGAAGTTCAAATGAAGCAATGTCTTGTAGAAATCTACTCATCTTCCAAGCAATTAATGTGATTCATCACTTAACATAATACCTACAAAGGTTTTTTTGCAAAGAATAATCAAGCATTTCCACGACTTTATGGGGCAGGATGAATGATCACCATCTAGATTCCAGCTTAGATTTCTCACACACTGAGCTTCGTTTCTCAGTAAGGATGACAGCTGCAGACAATATTGCCACTAAAACTGGCTATTGTGAGCTCATACCCTACACTGCAAAAGATTTTTTGTTTTGAGTTCAGAAATTATATAGCCCCACCAATGAAGAACAGCTGTGTGATACGATTGTACGCTTATCGTAAAAAAAAACGCATACTTGGACAGTGAATACAGCACAGTTTCTAGCAAAAGCACATAATCTTAGGTCAAATTAGTCATTTGCTGAAATGAAGTTAGGCCTTAAGGCCATTCTTAAATTGTTTACTTTTGAGCGACACAAAGCCTCACATTGTGGGCTGTGACCTTCATGCACGAGTTTAAATTGACAACTTCCTCACGACCCACACAGAGCAGTAGGTTTTTAAGAGGCTTGCTGGTTGACGAGGAGAATTGGATAAGATTTGACAGAATCAGAGCTGGCTGCTGTCTCTGCAATTATGCACAATGCATGCATTCAACACTTTTTCTATAGCCCACGATGAGCATATGTCAATTTCAGTTCATCTCAGCTGGATATCTTTTTGATTGGGGTGCACTCTTTTAAATTATAAAGTATTCATTATAGATTAAAATATAAACTATAAAGTTATAAATTCCTAACTTTTTTAAAACCATGTGTGAGGAGCATCACTTGGATGTTCCTTCGAGTCTCCGATCATCTTACTGATTAATTTTGGAACTCGTTCTTGAACCGCATTCACTACTGCTTTTCACTCTTTTGTTTACAGTCTTCAACTAATGCAAGTGTATTCTGGATGAAAGACAGGTGTGTTTGGACACTCTGCATTCTAATTTGAAGTTCAGATTTTATGTAAAGCCTTAATTTCTGTAGCAGTATAGTAATTTCTGGGGCAATAAGGCCTAATAGTATAGTTCAATATACTATTAGGCCTTGGGGTTTATTCATCACCCTTCATTATTAACAATAAGAGAATTATGCAACACACCAGGCAAGGCTCGGCAAAACCCCAAGGCATGCATAACTCGTCCTAAAACACTTTGCATAATAATATTTTGCACCAACTAGTGCACAGAAGATCACAAAATTCAGCATAGTCTGCCTGGCAGTGCCACTGAAGGTGCTGGAGCAGTGTAGAAATTTTGGTTAGTTGGTGTGGGTTCATCTTGGTCAAGCTGCATGTTGGGGCAGGACACTAAAAAGAGGTAATAAAAACAAGTGCAGAATTGCAAGTTTTTATGAGACACCATTCTGTTTTGTGTGGAGTGATTGCATTATCTTCAGAAAGAAGTACACATATGTCATTAGAACATGTCGCATGTGTTAAGTAATTTTAGAAAATTTAAGATTTCTGTTTATTCTGACTTCTATCAGATATATGCAGGTCACTGAAGTTGTCTTTATCATACTATATGGGCTGCATCTATAAACAATGCCAGCCACTACAGTGGCCAGAAGATTTTGCTGCTGTAACACAGTGAAACGCTACCCTTGCAAATTGTTGCTTTTTCTTTGGCATGAGTGCAAGTTGAAACAAAACTGTCTAAATAAAATGCAAAGCCTAGCCTTTCATTCTAGCGAATATCATGTTGCATATTGTTGGAATTGACAATATACCAATTCTTCATTAAGTGCAAAAGAACCAAAAGCTTAATGAGTCTGCCCATAAAGTGCAACAGCACGTACTGCTTCATGTAACTCATATTCCTGGATTGCATTTAAAGCACAGACGTCATCACGTGGCTAGTTATTTCTGATAGTAAACGTAATATGCGTGAAAATTTATGCCCCTGGAAGCATCAGGGAAAGTTGTACTGATTAGCACATGAAATGTGTACGTATCACAAGAAAATGCCAAGAAGCCTGATGTGAAGACTATACAGAAATCTCGGGTTGTCAGCAAGAAACCGAGAAGCTGTGGGTTAACATGACTTTTTGTAGCATCATATACAAGTGTGCATGCATATATTTATTTTATTAAACATGGTGAACTACTCACACTTAGAGACCTGTAATGTGTGTTTGAAAATGTGTGACTGTCAAGTGCTAAAAGAGGCTGATTTGCTGCTCAAAACTGAGGTTTTAGCTGCTCGAGATTGTGCGCCGAATTGCTTAGGATCGATTGCATCACTAAGTGCGCAATAAACCCCAGCATTTGAAATCATCTCATGCTGGGCATGTGCCCGTTGGTAATTTAATTTTTTTTAAATAAGTAATACTAAAAGAGAATTTTATTGTACTGCAGAATCTGCCTAATCTTTTTGACAATTTAGCGACTAACACACCGAAATTCAGAGTTACATTGTTGACATAGATACTCGAAGTAGATAAGAAACAGAGCTAGGAGCAGATCAGAAACAATGATTTTCATCTTTACAGAAATAGCAAATCTTGGCATTTTTTCCAATGAAGGTTAACGAATATCATTATAAAAGATGTTCATTTGCACCAGTGCCTATAGTTGAAAGGATCTGCATGTCGAGTTGGTTCAATGCCAGACTAGTTTTCCTCTATTGAGTGCACTTGATCGTTCATATTAATTGGTTTTAAGCCTTGTTTAAACTTTTCATGCATCTTCAATGTACAGTAATTCTCTACTGTTTGCTTTAACTAGCCATAATTTTTTTTGTCTTTACTTGACATACGCAAGGACATTAGGATGCTGTATATGTCAATTATTGACATGCAATATCACACTGCTTGCTGTGATTTATCTGCTCATATCTTTTTACCTGGTTTATGATCAACCAGCTGCATAATTGTATTTTTTGCGTGCTTTTGATTAACTAGCAATGTAATTCAAAAATTATTTTGCCGTGTGCAGTGTTGAGTGCTGTCACATGCAGTACTAAGGTTCTATATACAGTAACTTCTCAGATGTAATCGCATGTTGTTTCATTTATTTTTTCATTGTTTTAAATTCACTCCTGCTCAAGACCAGCAGTGTGTACGAGATAACTAAAAAAACAAATCCATCAATAAATAAATCACATGTTCAGGCCCAAGTATGTGCTCACCAAGTGGTATCGTAAGCCTAGTGCTACCTTTAAGGCAACACTAATGTTTATGAGCAATTTCTAAGGAAAATTTATACTTGCTTAATAACGTGATATCATTAAAAAAATCACTAGGAGAAAATCACTAGGAGAAAAATCACTAGGAGAAAACTAGCTAAGTTGTGGACAAACTGTGAAGAAAGCTACATTGGGTGAACTGTGCATTCGCATGAACTGAACAAAGGAAGAGACTATTTCAGCAAAAGGTATTGATTGATTAATACGTGGAGTTTAACATTCCAAAACCGCCATATGATAATGAGAGATGTCATAGTGCAAAGCTCCGGAAATTTCGACCACCTGGGGTTCTTTAACGTGCATCCAAATCTGGGCACACGTGCCTATAGCATTTTCACCTCCATCGACAATGCAGCTGCCACAGCCGGCATTCGATCCTGAAACCTGTGGGTCAGCAGCCGAGTGTTTCAGCCACTAGAACCACCACGGTGAGGCTTGATCACAGGGTAGGAGCACATATCTTTCTGTGAATGGTGTTCTGGTGCAATTTTATGCATCTGTGCAAAGGATTAAAACACGCATTTTGATCCAAAATTTAACACCGCTACGCATATTGTGGTGTTTTATTCCTGCTTCCTGTAAAAGATCATCTAAGTTTGGCTGCCGCATGGTATGTTAAATTGAGAACAGAACTGTCATTTTATTGAGATCATGACATTATGTCTCTCTTAGATAACATGCATTGTGAAGTACTCTTCTTTCACATAGTCTTTTTTTTTTTTACATGTCACAGTCTGGGAATCCTATTTGCAGTGAATAGGTTTGTGGACTAATTGGTTATGAAACACAGTGAAGTGATAAATGGCATGAAAAGACAAAGACAAAAGGAGAGAGAAATCTGCAGTGACTCAGAAATAATTTCATTTTCAGAAGTGCATCAAACATAAAGCAGTTTATTATTCAACGAGTGAACACATTTGTGTCCTTTTGTCTGTTTTCATACTGTGTATTATTTCACTAATTTCATTCTAGTTCTTCTTTCTTGCAAAGAAAATTTACTGCAGTTCATTTATCAATATTTGTATCAACAACATTTTTGTGTAATATATGTTCAGTGACAGTAAAAAAATCTGTACAATATTTTCAATAACTGTGCCTGCAAATACCCTTTCTGTATTGTACAACTATGTTTCTGAATTCAGTAGCCATCTTTATGTATAAATATACAATTTTTCAAAAATATTCAGATTGCATGGACAACAGTGGACACTACTACTTGACCTGCATGTTTTATTCAACATGACAGAGATATGCATTAAGTGACATGTATCGTTCCCCACCCCCTTCATATTTCAATTTTTTTCAAAACAGCCTGAAAGATTTTTGAATGTTTGATTACCCATCAGTCTGGGACAACTGCACTATCTACTTTTTATAGTGGAAAGGCCCACGTTATACGCATTTCAGTATCCTTCTTAAATGCGGAGTTGCGTCTGGGAAACGCCTAGCCTCCAACCGCTCTACTCGACTACATGAGTTTCATGAGCACTGTTTGCGTTAACAACGTGCAAGCTGGCAATGTGTCGCTTGATATAAACAGAAATAAGATGGCAAAGGATAAATGGATGGATAGATGTGGCTGTACTCTTTAGATAAGGCGGCGGCTAACGCCACCTAGCGGTAATATTTAATGAACCAAAAACTAGTTTTATCTTTTTTTATTTTACATATTGATGTTGAGGACTGGTACTTTGCAGTGAATGGTTTAATTTTCACTCATGCTTTGACTTTAGCCACCAACCAGATAACCCCCTTCTAGTTAATTCTACCCGCTTAGCTCTATTTTGCCCTCCCTGTCCCTAAACCCCAGTGCTTTGAAAAAAATTGCGCCATCATGCTGAACTATAGGGTGAAGCCCTTTACAGAACATTATTAAAAGTTCAGCAGTTTCTTCTTCCTTTCCACATGCACTGCATACCGTGTCTACCCCTTTGTATTTGGCACGATATGTCTTGGTTCGCAATACTCTCGTCCTGGCCTCAAATAGTAGAGAACTACGCCAAGTATTATCATAGATCCTTTCCTTGCAAATTCCTGCTTAAATGTTCGATAGACCTCCATTGTGGACTTCTTAATTATGCCTATTCTCCACATGTCAGTCTCCATTTCCTTCACCTTCTTCTTAACCGATAGTTCTTTTTGGTTTGGCCCTGTGCTCTTTTCGAAATATTTACCAGTCAATTTCTGGTTCGCTTTTTCCATTTTGTATCTACACTCTTTATGTACAAGTAGCTGAAAACCTTCCTAGCCCAACACTCCTCCCCCATTTCTCTCAATTGCTTCTCAAACTTTATCTTGCTGCTAGCTTCCCTGCCCTCAAATGATGTTCTTCCCATATCATCTTGTACTCCCTGATTTGGTGTATTCTGGTGAGCTCCTAAAGCAAGCATACCTATTCCACGTTGCTTAATTTCTAATCTGGCTTGAACTTCTGATCTCATGCACAAGACCGCATTGCCAAACATCAGACCGGGAACTATGACCCCTTTCCATATTCCTCTGACAACATCATACCTATTGTAATTCCACAGTACCCTGTTTTTCATTACCGCTGCATTCCTGTAGCCTTTAGTCGTCACGTATATTTCGTGTTTCCTTAGGAACTCCGCCCCATTGCTTATCTATACGCCCAGATATTTGTATTTTTCTGTTATTCCTAGCGTGACCTCCTGTATTCTAAGCTCACTACCTTCATTGTCATTAAAAAACATGACTGCTGATTTTTCTTTACTGAATCTGAAATCTAACCTATCTCCCTCATTACCGCAGATGTCCATCAATATCTGCAAATCTTCATTGCTGTCGGCCATTAGCACTACATCATCTGCGTACATCAATGCTGGTAGTGCCTGTTCAACGAGTTTTCCTTGTTTGATGAATGAGAGGTTGAAGCCAAGTCTACTTCCCTCTAATTTGGCCTCCAATCCTTGTAGATCATGAATAACAAGGGTGACAGAGGACAGCCTTTCCTAAGCATGGAGAGCCTGAATATTTCTAAAAAATTATATTCTGTGAGCTTGGATACCTGTTTTCCCCACTTTATAACTACCTTGTTGCTTTCATAGATATCCTTTCAAAGATTAGTGACTCAATCTTCTACACCTAGTGTGTCTAGTATTTCCCAGAAGTCCTCTTGAACCATGCTATCGTACGCTCCCTTGATATCAAAAAATGCTAGCCACAGGGGCCTGTTTTCCTCTTCTGCTATTTCGATGCACTGCATCAGTGAGAACAGATTGTTTTTTAACCTCCCGTGTTTCCGAAACCCATTCTGCAGTTCCCCTAGTTCCCCTTCATCCTCTATCCGTGCCTGCAGTCTTTCCTTCATAATCTGCAATGCCAGCCTGAAGACCACTGATGTCAGTGTTATAGGATGGTAGTTGTTTATGTCAGCTTGTCCCCCTTTCCTTTATAGATAATGCTCATCCTGCTAAGTTTCCATCTATTGGGGACTTCACCATCGATTATTATTTTGCTCACTGCCTCTCTCAAAGTCTGCTTAGTCTTCGGACCCAATGTCTTTATATCAGCATATTTGGAATGCTATGTGGGCATGGTGATGTACTACTAGGAACTTTCTTCTCAGCCCTTTCTCACTCTTTTTGGGAAAATGGAGCCACTGCGCTACTTGATCCATCCTTGTCTATTGTAGCACATAAGGTACTTCTTTGTTAAAATTTTTCTCTCAACCTTGTTCTTATATATTCAATAGCTTCGTCACCTTCTAGCCTAGCACCTTGAGCTGTAGTTATAAACCTCCGCGGTAGGCTTGCCTCATTTCTTAGGGAGTTTAGATGGTTCCAAAATTTTGCAGCTGCCTTTCTATCCTTTTTATGTACTTTTACAAGCCACTGAGCGAATGCTGTCTCGTCCAAGTAGCACCAGCGCTTGCATTTATCACATTGCACCAGCTTACTTTCGCCCGTGGATTTCCTAGCCTCCTTAACCATCGCCTGCCCGACAATTGGACCGAGCATTTTTCAGCGCTAAGTTCAACCCTAATACCGCTATCCAGCCGCCTCCGCTAACTCTCCTACCTCAACCAGTGTTTGAAGCTGCCGCCTACACCGCACACACACACGTGTTCAATTTCGCTAGTAGCCTCTCACAAGGTCCACTTTGTGTTCGGCTGTAGCTGTTTAACAACGACCCGGGCGCACCGAACTTCTTCAATACAGCCGCCTACCCCGATCACATACGTGGTCAACATCACTGCAACGCTGCCCGTGTCTCGCACCCACAGTACTCGCAACGCAAGTTTTTGATTATGAAAGAAAAAAAAATAATGGCATTCACAAACACAAACAAATTAAGAAAAACTTATCCCGTTGCGCGCTGCTCGTGCACAAACCGACCTGCTCGACCTTGCACGACCTTTTGTTCCAGCCGGTCACTCAAAGGGCCCTCGAACGAACGCGTGGCGTAGCAAGAAACAGCACAACGTCACAAAACAACTAACGTTGATACAAATTTGTCTCGTCTTAGTTTACGCGAGGAACACAGAAGTACACAGCGTGAATTCCGCATGTGATACAACCCACTTACTTCATAACAACTGACATCCGAAGTAGTTCAACCGGCGCCTCTTCTTCGCCGGCTAGCAGCCCAAACGAACACGTAATAAATTAAAAAAAATCACAGCACACCAGCTGTGTAAGAACGCAACTCGTTTCAGCAACAGTGTTAGTGGAAAGCCCACATGTTTCGGTGTAATTTCCATGGCGTATTGCTTCAACAAACTTCACCGGGTGTATTGCAAAACTAGCGTTATGCTAACGTCTATGCGTGCCGTCATTTTGCATAAAAATAATCAAAAAACACAAACAAAAAAGACCTGAAGTATGTTTAGATCACGTGATTGCCTTCAGCCAGTAGCGGTGTCGCATTTTTTCCATACACCTCCTGGGATATGATACGGAAACACGCATCCGGATATTGGAGCGAATTGATCTCCGCAGTGTCCGCACCGGGAGTGCCCGGTGAGTGAGTGACGCCGTGTGCGTGTTGTGCGTGGTGAATGACGCATTCTTGGTGATATCAAAATCCTTTGGCGAAGAGAATTGATCAGATTACTTTCAGCAGTTATGTTCAAAGAAACCATCTTGAGGTCGAGGATTTTTCGCTGTACGTAGGTGGTTGTCAATGCGCTGAGAGTGACAGCAACGATGAACGGTCAGCTGCTAGCACGCAAGCAGAGAGTTGCACTTCACGTCCCGTTGTGCGGTATTGTTTTTTCACGCTCGTAAATCACTTTGTATTTATTTTGGTTCAGCGAGCTCAAAATAAAAGCATACTTTTTCTAGTGCATTGAATGTATCCCAATTACAGTGGATATTACAAAGCGCCGCATGCCGCCAACACGCTCGAGCTTGACCAGCGACGCGAAATGGTTAGAGCCATGAAATATGCAGTTACGATCAACTACCGTCCACGCTAACTTCTCCTGCACTTCACTGGTGCCATTCGAACGACGTTGTCCTTCGACAAGTTTTTGGCAATTTTGACGTTGCGAAAAGCGTACGCGTGTATTCGTTTTGATATCCCTCTTTCGTAGTCGTATCAGCTAGAGGGGGGGGGGCAAGGAGGGGGGGTGAGCCTTCCCACTTTCGACAGTGGTCACTCTTGGCTGCACGCTGGGGAAACCAAGTGAGGTTTAGGTTTCCATCGCAACAGTAGTCACTTATTAATGTTCCTATGGGAGAATGGAATTTTTACGAGGCTGTTACAACATAGTGAAATTTTGCAAACGTTGCCGCTTTGATGACTTTCCTTATATATATAATATGTGTATATATGTATCGGATTCCGCCTACGACAAGTTGTCTTTTCACCCACTTTTCTTTCTTTTCATTTACATTACATTGGTTCTAATAACTTTTCCTATACGTTCCTTGGCATAATTGTCTGTTAGATCTCATTAATATTGTGTCTAAACACGGAAAAACGAGCCCTTAGGTATACACGTCTTTCCCTTATATATATATATATAATATATATATAATATATATATATATATATATATATATATTTATATATATATATATACACCATTCTACGTGCAAATCACACCGCGCAATGGGCATGGAAGCTGCAGACAGTATAAAAGTCGCTTAGTTCATTGCGATGGTTGTCTCTCTTTACGG
This sequence comes from Rhipicephalus annulatus, assembly GCA_013436015.1. NCBI lineage: Eukaryota > Metazoa > Arthropoda > Arachnida > Ixodida > Ixodidae > Rhipicephalus > Rhipicephalus annulatus. The sequence continues at coordinate 36,200 of WOVY01010859.1, read as the reverse complement.
CAGCTATTTTCTTAATTACGCCAGGTTAAATACTGCACGAGTTATTTGTGAGCCACTTTGTTCTACCTTTCATTTGCCATCTCGTATATTACGTCGCCCTTTAGTGTGAAACAGTGACTTGCATGCCAGTGTTGTGCTGAGATTCCTACTCGCCTGCAATATATTCTCGCAAGAGAGGACGCATCTTTACTTCTTTCAGAGGCAGTTTCAGCACCATCGTGGCTTGATGGTAAAGGCCGCCACACAGATTTCCCGACGGGAATAGGAATTCTTACTTGTCATTATATGCTGCAGCGGCGATGGCCAATGGTGGCAAGAAATGTTGCCATCGAAATTGGCTTTTGGAATATTCCCATCAGAGCCTACGCTGTGAAGAGATCAAGTGTGAATTGTTTGCGTTTGATGAAAGGGTTCAAAACTTCAACATTATATATGCCGATAGAAATATTCGTGATGGCTTCAATGGACCTACTCCTTTTCGATGTTCACCTGTAAAGTGTGCCCTGCGTAACCCAGGTTTGCTTATAAGAGAAATAAGTAGATGTGTAACGCCCTGGGTCATTATTGTTTCTGACGATTCTTTTGAAGCTTAAGACTTAAACTTCAGTAAACATTACAACTTCGTTTTGCTCACAAAAGGCTTTTTGTTGAAAGCGCTGTGAACAATTGAGGAAATGTAAGAACGATTGCGTTCACCTCTCAGTGATGTGGCAGTCGCCTCAAAAAGGTAATGCGCAGAAAGATGGCAAGAGGTGTGTCAAGGTAAACGGAGTGAGTCTTCATTACGAGTGTATGTGTACAAACGCCCTAGTATCAGTCATGACCACTGGCTTTTACAAATGCTTCTAAGTTCACTATGCTCGGCGCACACGAGTACGCGTTTAATATCTCTCGCTCTGCCTGCCATTCCTCTTTCATGAAGGTCAATGAAGTCAATAAAACTTGTTCCTTTTTTTCAGGTTCACATTACTCTCTCCTCTGTTGTTATCTCTACTTGTCGTGGCATCGTTCAAGAATATCTACAATGAGTGTTTAGGTATATGATCTCTCCTTACAAGTGTTGTCCAAGCAAATGAAGTGCTGCTTACAATTTATTTAATAAGTCTTGTTTATGAAAAGAAAAAACCTTGGATCCCTGATACAACGCGCAAATTGGCATCTCGCATTGGCGGCATTAACACGAGTGGTGCGAAAAGACATCAGCACGTGGTTACGTAACCCTACAACATCATCGTGATGTCACAGATCGCCCAAATGTGTGACGTTATTGTGACATCATCTGGCGCGATGAATCTATCGCATGCCGTCGTAGCTTTGTAAGAGGGTGGACGATCACGGAGGCATTGCACGACACAAGGTGCCTTCGATCTTGCAGGCAGTAGAAAATTACGCTATGGCGCTCATAGCTTTCGGAAGGTTGCCCAACAGGATCAACACATCGGGTGAGATGAAACAGAAGAAGGCGTTTGCGTTTCAGTCGAATTATTCGAAGTTTGAACTTTAATTTCATAATTTCTTTTAAAAAATAACCCGCCCTTGGCCAATACCCACTGTGGGTATGAGCCACAGTTTATGGAGTCTACTCTACTCTACTTAGGTGAGTGCGTTAGAGGCCCTGTCGAGTTCTTCTTTCACGAGTACTTTATTGGTAATGTTTCTAGCATATCGTGGTGCTACAAAAATTGCCAATATTCAAGTAGTGGGGTGAATGAATGGTTGTTCTGCATCAATTGTTTCTTTTTTAATAAAAGGTCCCGACTCTTCGTCCAGTAGTAATGTGCCTACTGAGAAACACGAAGTGCATTGACCAGAAGTACATGAAGCTGCTGGTCAGTGACAAGTCGCTCTACCGAGAATGCGACATTGAGGTAAGCAGATTTCAAGTATTCTTACTATAACCCGTTGAATCGCTCGGGGCGAGTTCGCACTAGTGTCTGTTTGTTCGAGTAGTGCTTTATGAGTGGTTCAATACAACTGAGCAGTCTCGACTAAAAACTACACCGTAGCGGCAACCACAAGGTTCTCGCGTCATACGATTTGCCGTTGTTTGCACATTGCTAACCAGAAAATTATAGAAGTATCATCACCGCAGTCGTGCAAGCGTTCCTTCAAAGTGAGAAAGAAGTTAGAGAATGAAAGGCAGAGAATGTAGCCGGCGTATGTAAATCGTCGACTTGCTACTCTTTGTGGGGAGGGAGATTGGGGACTGAAAGACAGGAAGAGAGGTACGTAGAAAAAAATATAAGATGTTAAAATGAAGAAAAGCAAAAAGTAAATACCCTCACCGAGGTTTTTGCCTCTTGGGCGGGTACGTGTGCTAACATTGTGGCTTATTACGTGTTTTAAAAGTGCCACTACAGCTTTTCGAGCTGACCGATACTCCTTAAATATGACAATAGTAGTTTCATCGCATGCATCTGTTGCGTGAAGCCATTCAAACGGCCAAAGACACAGTCAATTGTTAAAGTCGTTCGGGTTAACAAACGCATGCAATGTTCATGAACGCGCGCTCGGCACCCTCGGCTGCTGACCTGCAAGTCGCAGGATCGAATCCCGGCTGCGGCGGCTGCATTTTCGATGGACGCGAAAATGCTGCTGGCCCATGTGTTCAGATGTGGATGCACGTTAAGAAATCCCAGGTGATCTCAATTTCCGTAGTCCTTCACTACGGCGTCTCTCATAATCATATGACAGTTTTGAGACGTTAAACCCCACATATCAATCGATCGTACTCTCTGCACCAAGCGTTTCTTGAGTGGAGCACTTTATACCACTCACACAACTAAATACGGCGAACCTGAAATTTCTGTCCAGGTGAGACGTCAAATCTGGCTCGACAACAAGCAGCTCTTCGCCGATGAAGTGCTCCCCCTGCTCTCTGAGTACGTGAGCGAGAGAGAAGAAGCCCTGCGGGGGCTGACGGTGACGGCCGAGTCGCCTTTCGCCTTCTTCAAGCCCACGCCCAAGCAGCGGCGCCAGAGGGGCATGTTGCAGCGCCTCTTGGCCATGGTGAACCGTAACCTGGTCCTGTACGACATGCTGGTGGAGATCCTTCGTGCCGCGTTCCGACGAACGCGCAACGTCCACTACTGCACTCTGCGCGTCGAGCTACTCATGGCATTGCACGATTTGGAGGTCAGTGATTCCGCTTTAACAGCGATCTGTTCTAAGTGATGTGTCCGACGACGGATGCGCGTCCGCGTCGCCATGTTAGAGTTTCTGGATACACCTATAGATGGCGCAACTACCTCGGCTAGAGACACTCGTTTCTATTCCGAGCATATGCCTTCGAGCCGGTTTTATTAATACATGTATAGCGTAAAAATAGAAATCAATGGCATTAGCATAGGCCTCATACTGGCACGAGAGTTTGTTGCCTGATTTGGGCATATTCGTGTTTCACCCACACAAAAAAAAGTATTCTCATTGCTAAGCGCAGACTATGCTGTAATGTCGAATAACCTGCACGATTGTTTGAGCTCCTGTTAGAATCACGCGTGAGACACGAACTCTAGAGATTATTCTAGAGCTTATGCGAGTATGTGGGATAAGGCTCGCATGTTCGATGCCGCATAAATACAGACCGACCCGCCTCACCGCGGATCAGTTTATCGACGGCTGGCTCTCTGTTGGCAGCTGTCAGCGCACAGTGTGCACTGTAAAAAATGAGGAACCTCCTTCACGGAGAATGCTGAAAGTACAGCGGTGCCGAGCGATTCCGTGAGGAAGAATACAACTATCTCCTTAAGACGTAGCCTCTTCACGGAAGTCATGCTTCAGCACAGTTACCACAGAACCCGTTACTCTATTAAGACCACAGATATTATTCCGTGACCAAAATACGACAAGTTCCTTCGAACAAAGTGTTCTTACGTATTCTATACGTTATTGCAACTAATACAAAAATGTTTGTATACTTCCACACAACAGTCTGCTGTATTATTCTGCACAACAGTCTGCTGTATTGTTCTGCACAACAGTATGCCGCACTAAAGCTGTGCCATGCAGCCTGCTTGCAAAATATAGCAATGGAGGATTTCATTTAGGTTCTGTCTTCCTATGAATCTGAGTTATTTGTGTTATTTGACGAAGAGTTTTGTTGGCTCGACACCCTAGCTGTTAATTTAGTTTCTGGGCACACCTTCATCTGCAAGTGAACACAGGGTTCATAGAATGATTACAACCTACTATATGTTTTGCACAGGTAACATGATTTTGTGGAATGAATGCAGTCATTCATGGCTAGCTCCCTGAAGTACCTGTTTGTTATGTACACAACACCACATTGAACAGGAGTCAAGTTGAACTGAAGTCTACACAAAGACTACAAGAATAGAGTATGCAGCAAACAAAGGCACAAAGAGCACATGACATGTTCATAGAGCTAATCGCGGCACTGAAATGACAAAGGTGGGACTGGCCGAACAGACACAAGCCTGTCCCATCCTTGTGATTTGAAGTGCTATGCTGAACTTTAGGAAAATGTTACACCAACAAAGCCGAAAGTTTACCCGTGCTAATTTCACATAACACCCTCCCTGTCCCCATTTTGCAGATTTCTTTTTGTTGAGCCAATCTGTACATGCAAAGATGTTTCAAACTACATGTGAAATAATGAGTGTAAAAAGTTTACTTGAGCTTGCAATTAATAAAGTTGCATAGAAGTGTTCCCACCTAAGCAGATGGCAGTTGCAGCATACGTTGGCAACAAGTCAGTGAAGGTTGACCAGCTCTTTAGCAATATACATCCTCGTGAACATGTTGTTCTTGGAAGTTAATGGTTGACAACAAATAAACCAATATTCCAAGTCCTCCCCCCCCCTTGATCTGTCTCCAAGCTACTATCAAGCAGTGTTTATATAGATGCTATAGCCTTATTGTCTAGCAGTTAAACTGAGTCTTGGAACAAGCTGCACTGGTGGCAATGCCAGCATCTCCTTTTTGCAGTCTTTAAACCTCTGAACTCTTTCCACCCATTTTGCCAATAGGAGTGGCGTTGCAATATCCCAGTGTACGTTGTAGAAGACCTTTCTCTGATCATGCGCAGGTGTGCGGTTCGTGAACGTATATCCCAAGGTATACCGAAAAGCAGTGAAGATTTGAGTGAGGTAATCGGTACAGTATAAAGCGAAAATTGCGACGCAACTTTCATGGGCAAAACAAATGAAGAATGGTCACCAAAACTTAAAGAACGTAAAAAGGATGTTGCTTAAGTTTTCAATGCAACATGTTCTGACACAGAGCTTGTTGAATGCTGCTGAGTGAAAAGACATAGCTGCAGCCTGAACAATTTTACTATGCCACCTCGTGTACAAAGGTGAGAAAACAGAAAACTTTTAGAGTCGCGGTCTATTCGTTACCATGTATCAGCTTCCAACAACCTCGGCCTTCTATCTATAAATGTTTACAAGAAAATATGTAACCAGTGGACTGGTTGAACTTTGCACTCTTATTGACAGCATATACTGAGAATGCTACCTGCATAGATGGCAAAGCTTTCATGTCATTTTGTTATTATTTGTTGTGCAAGGTCAGAGTAAACAATTTACACTTAAGCCACAAATCCAGAGTGTATGTGGGGGTAGTTTGTGTGTATGCACTGTGCTGCGTTATCTTGCAGATGTGTAAATCATACCTGCTGCAGCATGCCAAATGAACGATGAAATGCACTACTACACGCTTCTTTGAACACAACTTTGGCAGATGTATTCAGAAACATAATCGCCAAAAGTACTGAAAGCCCGCTTATGAAACTGTGTGCATGGCCCATGAACAGCTCCATTTGGCTCCTTTCTATATGTCTGAAAAGAAATTACAAAAAAAGTATTGTAGCAGCAGCAATGTTCAGAGTTTAAACCACTATGGTGTCTACTACATACATCACCTCTGTTCACACCACTATTTCATGATTCACAAAAGCAGACGGTATTTCTGGACAAGAACAGATCACATGCAGAACAAACAGCAGGATGCTACGAAGACCTATTGCTATAGTAGACAAGCACTCAACGTTAAACGCACTATATTTTAACTGCAAAAGAATTCATAAACTAGCATAACAAATTCCGTTTAATTAGTGTCATGGTGTGGCAGTTGATTGATTGATATGTGGGGTTTAACGTCCCAAAACCACTATATGATTATGAGAGATGCCGTAGTGGAGGGCTCCGGAAATTTAGACCACCTGGGGTTCTTTAACGTGCACCCAAATCTGAGCAAACGGGCCTACAACATTTCCGCCTCCATCGGAAATGCAGCCGCCGCAGCCGGGATTCGATACACGCGCCCTGCGGGTCAGCAGCCAAGTACCTTAGCCACTAGACCACCGCGGCGGGGCATGGTGTGGCAGTTACAATTTCTGTATCTACTAACACCATGAGAGTTATGTGGGGTGAACAAAATAATTTCGCATTATATTATGAAATCGTACACAAGACAAAGCATACTGTAGACCACTGCAAAGGCCTACGTGCGGCAGGCAATATATTGTAACGGCACCTTTGGAGCGAGAAAGAGGAGCTGTGAGATAAGAGGATCAGGACTTCGTTGTCGTTTCCGCAGCCTCAACCCACCCAACACTGTCACTGCGCGTGACAGAGTGCTGGATGGGTACACATCGCCTTATTCATAACATCATGGTGGAGGTATTAGCCTGATGAAGACACTGAATAATGCATCAACAGAAATGGTGAGCATTAAATTAAGAAGCAACGATTGCATACATAGTTTTTTAAAATCCAATAAACACTACATTACAGTTTTAGATCTCATTACGACAGGAGCTAACATGAAGATGAAGGCTTGAATGAGTGTCATCGCTAAATTAAGTGTGTTGTTCAAGCCAATGTTTGAATAAGACAATTGGTCTAAGTTATGGCAGTAACCTTGATGCAGTTTGCTGCCTCGGTAAAGAAAAGTTCTGTTGTCGAATAACAAGCTCTAATATTCGTTCAATGATTTCTTTTTTCATCAGGTTTACATCTCAACACATTCATTACAAATCTTCAATTTTAACAAAGGCTTCTATTGTAATTACACTGGGTGCAAAACTTAAGCTGAGAGGACAAGGCATTTAGCAGGGGTCTGGCTGCTCAACAACTTTATAACACTATGTCCATGATGCTAAAAATGAGCGATTTGACAAGAGTACATCGATTTACCAGAGCAGCAAACCGTATCAAGGTTACTACCACGACTTAGACAAACGATTTTTGTTCAAACATTCAAAGCAAACTAATTTTAAAAAATCTTGATTGGCTTCAAAAAAAAAAACTTTAATAATTTGACCCTCATTCAAGCACCCCCACCCCCCATTATCATCTTAACTTCTGCCATAATAAGACAACTGTCATATAGTGTTTGATAGAATTTTAAGATATGGAGAGTAAGCCTTTCTTCTCAATTTAATGCTCACCCTTTACGTTTATCCTCTAATGACTGTCTTATCAGCCAAAGAACCCAAGGTAAAAATGTGTGAAGGCATCTTCAACTTTTAGAGCCAGAAGTATTTTCAACTCTTGGCAAATGCCCTTAAAACAGATAATGTAATTTTATTCTACAAAAAAAGAACCACTCTTGTAAAAAATATACCAAAAACACTGCATTTTGACATGTTTCATTTGATTGATATGTGGGGTTTAACGTCCCAAAACCACCATCTGATTATGAAAGACGCCGAAGTAGAGGGCTCCGAAAATTTCGACCACCTACATTTCTGTCTCAATCAGAAATGCAGCCGCTTTAGCCGAGACTCAATCTTGCGACCTGTGGGTCATGGGCGAGTACCATTTTGCCATGTTTCCTCACAACGAGCATTAGCATAAATTGAAACAAAAATTATTTTGATATCATAGCCATGAAGTTTTGCTGACAAAGAAACAAAGGCTGTGGTAAAAGCATGAAGCAACAATCATGTGTCAGTTATTTTTGTCCCATAACTCAATTTCTGAGCCCATGGTTTTAAAGGCCCCTGCTGTATTAGAAAGTTTTTCTGCAAAAATAGAGCTGCAACAACTTCCCACATTGAGGCATCAAAGCACCAGTTTTGGAAAATATTGCAAATGGTCAAGAAACCACTTCACAGATTAACATGACAAGACCATGAACTCGCAAATACTTACAGGTTAATGTTCAGTAACAGTTTCTGAGGCAGCCCGATGGCTTTTGTGTGCCCTTCTGTACTGTCTTCCGTCTGCCTTTGGGCCAGTTTTTGTAGAATGTCTTCCGAGAAAACATTAGAAACAATTCACTTTTTCTAGCATGCCCCATGTAACACAACTTGACTTTCTCGGCCTCGTGAGGTAGCAGTCTCGAAAGTATGTTAACAGCTGCTGCTTTATGTATGCGTATCTCATACCCCATTAGCAGGCTCCAAAATAATGCCCAGTTATTGTTAAGCAAGAAGTCTAACAGAAGAAAACAGAACAACATTTTACACTAGAGATGAGATAAATTTAATTTCCTAATACTCACTCAATAACCTATTTTCCTTACGCATTATATGCATACATCTTGAAAAGACTGGGCTTGCAAACATGGCCGCAGGTGAGTCAGGACACTTCAAATGGCAACTAACAATGAGAAGGCAGACTAACGAAACATATAGGACAGTTAACCAGAGGCCCATCATTAAACCCATCTTTATATCACGATGTAAATACATGCCAAAATTTGAATGATGCAGTTTTGTACAATCACAGAAATGAAAAAATGCATCTAATGATTGAGGCTTGGCATAGCGACGTGTGGTGGTGCATGTGAGAGCCAACCTTAGAATAACTCAATGCTGAGCATTGAGTTCAAATCAAATGCTGAGCAGTTATCTCTTACATAGACCAACAGGCATGCCGTCTTGATCGATATTGTCACGCAGCAAAGAACGACGCAGTTGTCTATAAGAAAAACAAGTTTATTGGAGCGAGCTTGTGCTCCCCTAACAACTGAAAGAATACACAGGCGGCGAAGCAGCGGTCGGCAAAACGACATGCACGCTAGTGAGCGTCGGCGATCGAATGTCGCGGCATCGGCTGTGCGGGAATTTATATCCCTCAGCGCGAGCGTTTCTCGAATAGTCGAATTGTATCGAGAACGCTGTGATAGCGTTTGTTCGAAACGCTGTTTGTTCGGAACGCTCCTAACGCTGTTCGATAGCGTTTGTTCGAAACGCTGTGATAGCGTTTGTTCGAAACGCTGTGAAAACAGTGATAGCACAGGCCGGCGCAGCCAGGCCGAAAAAGCAAAACACAAATAAACAAACCCAATGCATGGTTCGCGGCAATATCTCCACTTGCCTTGTTTCGTTTGTAGCTTAATGTCAACTTTTCCAGTTGGTGTTTGCGGTGTCTTGACTACTCTCTCAAGTCCATGTTTGCATGCCCTGCCTTTTCAACATGATTACCGACCTACTAAGCAGCTCACCTCTCCTATTTGAAATATGTGTACAATCTAGAATTACTACTTTGTTCATTTGATGTAACAATAATAATGGGGTTCTGAATGTAAATGTCAATTCAAAAGCACTAAGGCCTCTTGCATTCTTACCTCCTTCAAAAGTGCAATTGCTGCCCCAAAAGATCAAATCCACTCAGTGTGGGGGTTGTTCACATGGTAGCAGAGCTGCAAGCAACGTAAGATAAATTTTAGGACTATGAAAAGAGCTCTAAGTAAAAGCAAGACACACAACTAGCAAGAAGCCACATACTATCTGGCCTAGAATCTCTTTCTGGTAACTTAGAATGCTGTGGCGCAGGCCATGCACCTCGGCAACTGTTCCGCTTTTCTTTCTGAACCAAAGCTGAGCAGAGTCAACATTGATATCTACTGATTGCTCTGAAAACAGCAGTTACGTAGCCAAAAAGTAAAAGCCAAAAGACCGAAAAAAGCTCCACGACTAGTAAAATATTAAACACTGAATGATACTCATCATCATCATCATCAGCCTGACTAAGTCCACTGCAGGACAAAGGCCTCTCTCATGTTCCGCCAGTTAACCCGGTCCTGTGCTTGCTGCTGCCGATTTATACCCGCAAACTTCTTAATCTCATCTGCCCACCTAACCTTCTGTCTCTCCCTAAGCCACTTCCCTTCTCTGGGAATCCAGTTAGTTACCCTTAATGACCAGCGGTTATCCTGTCTACGCGCTACATGCCCGGCCCATGCCCGGCCCATGTCCATTTCCTCTTCTTTATTTCAACTATGATATCTTTAACCCCCGTTTGTCCCCTAATCCACTCTGCTCTCTTCTTGTCTCTTAAGGTTACACTTACCATTTTTCTTTCCATTGCTCGCTGCGTCGTCCTCAATTTAAGCTGAACCCTCTTTGTAAGTCTCCAGGTTTCTGCTCCGTAGCTAAGTACTGGCAAGATACAGCTGTTATATACCTTCCTCTTGAGGGATAGTGGCAACCTACCTGTCATAATTTGGGAGTTCTTGCCGAATGTGCTCCACCCCATTCTTATTCTTCTAGTTACTTCAATCTCGTGGTTCGGCTCTGTGATTATTACCTGCCCTAAGTAGACATAGTCTCTTACAACTTCAAGTGCACTATTACCTATCTCGAAGCGCTGCTCCTTTCCGAGGTTGTTTTACATTACTTTCGTTTTCTGAAGATTAATTTTAAGACCCACCTTTCTGCTATCCTTGTCTAACTCCTTAATCATGAGTTGCAATTCGTCCCCTGAGTTACTCAGCAATGCAATGTCATCGGCGAAGCGCAGGTTACTAAGGTATTCTCCATTAACTCTTATCCCTAACTGTTCCCATTCTAGGCTTCTGAAAACTTCCTGTAAGCACGTGGTAAATAGCATTGGGGAAATTGTGTCCCCCTGCCTTACACCCTTCTTGATTGGTATTCTGTTGCTTTCTTTATGAAGCACTATGGTAGCAGTTGATGCCCTGTAGATTTCTTCCAGAATGTTCATATATACTTCATCTACGCCCTGATTCCGCAGTGTCTGCATGACGGCTGATATTTCTACTGAATCAAATGCCTTCTCGTAATCTATGAAGGCTATGTATAGTGGTTTGTTGTACTCTGAGCATTTTTCTATTACCTGATTGATAGTATGGATGAGGTCAATTGTTGAGCTGCCTGTTCGAAATCCTGCTTGCTCCTTTGGTTGATTGAACTCTAATGTTTTCTTTACTCTGTTAGCAATTACCTTTGTAAATAACTTGTATAGTACAGAGAGCAAGCTGATCGGCCTGTAATTCTTCAAGTCCTTGTCATCTTTCTTCTTATGTATTAAGATGATGTTAGCGTTCTTCCAAGACTCTGGTACTCTTCCCGTCAGGAGACACCTCGTAAACAGGGTGGCTAGTTTTTCTAACACAATCTGTCCTCCATCTTTCAGCAGATCTGATGTTACCTGATCCTCACCAGCAGCTTTGCCTCTTTGCATGCTCTCCAAAGCTTTTCTGACTTCTTCTATCATTACTGGTGGGGTGTCATCTGGGTTACTGCTAGTTCTTATAGTATTAAGGTCGTGGTTGTATCGGCTACTGTACAGATCTCTGTAAAACACCTCCGCTATTTTAACTATCCTATCCATATTGGTAGTTATTTTGCCTTCTTTGTCCCTCAGTGCATACATCCGACTTTCGCCTATCCCAAGTTTCCTCTTCACTGCTTTGAAGCTTCCTCCGTTTTTTCAGAGCGTGTTCAATTCTCTCCATGTTATACCTTCTTACATCGCATACCTTACGTCTATTCATCAACTTCGAAAGCTCCGCCAGTTATATTTTGTCTGTTGTACTTGACACTTTCATGATTTGTTGCTTCTTAATTAGGTTCTTCGTTTCCTGGGAAAGCTTGCCAGTGTCCTGTCTAACTACCCTGCCTCCAACTTCCGCTGCACACTCCGTAATGATACTCGTCAGATTATCATTCATTGTATCTACGCTAAGGTTGGTTTCCTCACTAAGAGCCGAGTACCTGTTCTGCAGCGACACTCTGAATTCCTGTACTTTCCCTCTCAGGGCTAGCTCATTGATTGGCTTCTTGTGTATCAGTTTCTGTGGTTCCTTCTTGATGACTTGTAATGATGCTAGTACACCCAAAACACCGTTTTATATGCGCTGGTTGAAGAAATATTAGGTAAACAAAGCAGCAAAGTAAAGAACTGCCAGCTATGCAGCTGCAAAAGCGGAGAAAGGAGGTAGCTCTAGTGCCATGAAAAATCCATGAAAGTACTATCAACAGGAAAAGCTTGGTCTATGTTGAATCCACAACAAATGGGAATTTCCGCTACGTCTGTACTTAACACTTGTAATTAGACTGGTGACTGCACAGGTCAGAATGCGAAGTGCAGTATGGAATATTTCTTTCAAAATTACATTCTTAGACAAAGTGAGAATTTAGCTTCATTGAACATTTCGTGTCCCGCAAACTTTTGCTGTTGATGGTACATATTGAACATACAGAATGTTTTGTATAATGAACACATAAATATTGACAGAAGCTGCAGACTATTTCACAGATGAGCATTGCAAAATATAAATCAACAAAGCCATGCAGTGGATAAATTGACCATTCATAATTGAAATGTAAGAACTGCACTATCTGAAATTTCTGATAACTGTAAAATTATGAAATGTGAGCACGTTGCCACAAATTGCGTGTTCACATGATGAAATTATGAAGTCACAGCCAATAAAACACACAATGTAGCTGTTTTAAGTATCTCACTGGGCTTTTCCATCGTTCTCATCAAGAATAGGGGTACGCATAAGTTACCATCATAACTACAGTCACATGGCCACAAAGCATGAAGTCAGTGATTGTGCAATCAACATGCAGCCATCAACAAAGCAAGGCCTCGTTGATGTGCCGCTGTGCTACATCGGCATGATGAGGAAGTACTGTGCAAGGCATAAATTAGATAAACAAATACGCAGCACGCCTCACATCAACACAATCTATGTGGCTTAATTTTAAGACCAAAGCACTATTTCATATTGCAGAAAGAACCAACCGACAGTCAGTGCATAGTCGCATCACTTCGAAGAGTATACACTGGTCAGACAGTGTATACTCGACAGTGTATACAGGCGAAGAGTATACACTGGTCAGACATGAAAGGGCCACCATAATTGTTTTTTGAAATGAAGTTTCTGTGATACTCACACATTGCGATTGATGTAGCACTCTGTATGAATTAGCAAAATGGTTTGGAAGGTGATCAAAAAGAAAGACAGAGCCAAAGCTGTCTAATGACACTTTGAGAGAATGTAAAACACACTGCACAGGGAATTACTTTTGCAGACATATCTCTAAAGCTGAAAAACTGACAATTAACATGCCTGCTCTATGCAACATAGGGATGTCTCACACCTTTGCAAGAACTTTACTGTGGTAGCTGCACTGTCTGTGTAGGCCAGAAGCAGCCTGCCTGTGGCTCTCAGGCATCTGATCCGTTCGTTGAAAAGAACTTGTGGCTCACATCCTTGCAGCACTGCTTTTGAGAGGTGCTTCCTGCAATAAAAAAAGTAGCACAACACAATTATGCTATGTAAGCAATCACATGAAATCCACATTGGTACCTTAAAAAAATTTTTCAGCTATAGACTGAACCACAGAAATACTCTCTTCTGTTATAATGGAGCACCTTATTGCTTTCCCTGGCCTGGTTTCCCGTTTTCACCCATCAGACAATCCAGCAGATGTTAACCTTTAGGTTGGGGAGGAAGCAGTTGAAAAGCATAAATTTAATATACCATATAAAAATAATGGAATAATTTTGCATGATATATGAAATTTTAATTCGTTTAATTTTCCCACCATCAAGAAACGAGTGAGCAAGCTGTGATGTTAAGGTGTCGCAAAATAATGGAGCTTTTGGAAAATACAATTAAGTTGCAAGTGCTTGTTGAATCTACTCGAGTGCATTTAGCAATACTGTGTAATGATACTGATAGACAGAAAACCCAGTTCTCACTTAGCTGCCCCCATCACAGCATCATGTTGCTTCACATAAGGGTTCCTAGTATGCAGGATGCAGATACATGATCTTTGTGGCTATGTCGTACCACAGTGAATGAGATGCAACATCTGCTCGAACTATGTGAACAGCTGAAAAATGCTCCATTGTGCAATTAGCTGTAACAATGCAGTATTGCTAGCTACCAGTCGCTTCACCGTACACCCACAACAAATTTTGGCATCAGCAAGGTTTCGCGGTGTATACAAGCGTCTGAACACAGTATTCAATGCTACCAACTGCATTCGCTATTTTTATATCTATATGCATAGAACGTGCACACAGTAGCCAATAATAGCGCCAGTAGTCAATAATTGCGCCAAGTAGAAGAGTCCATTTTAGGTATTCTATAAAATTCATAGATAAGAATCAGGCACATCACTCAAGCCTGTTGTTTGGCATCATAGGTGAAAGTGTGCTTGCAAACGTAAACAGAAAAAGTAGCAATTGACCATGAAAAATGGTAAAACTAGGCTTATGTTTGACAAAAATAAATCACATACAGTAAAGACAGTCCAAGACACTGCAATGATAAGGTTGTAAATTTTAAAGCGGCTCACTATTCTTCACACTATGCATGCATTTACAAGAAAGATAGCAATGCTTGCTGCAAGAAACAATAAAGTTTTACAGTTTTTGCAAAATTCCATTTGCCAGTACCCCAATCTACAGAAAGGCAACATTTTGCGAAACCAAGTCACGTTTCCAGACAAAACGCACTCGCCATGGAGACACATAAGTGGAGTACTCTTCTACGGCATAATTTATTGGAACTAAAAACTATGATAACAATAATTTCTTATTATAGCTAGCAAGAGCCTTTCTACTGTTGTTTATTTGAAACAATTTGATCTCAGTGGGAGGCCACATATTAATGTGCTAAAAAAACACAGTGACTGGCTGTGCAGCAATTTCAAACTATGCTCATTCATGGAAAGCATTGCACTCCTCCCTCAAATAAAGGTTGCACATAACACTTTGGCATGAATAATGTTAAGTTGGTAGGTAGTATACATCGGGATATTACTCTGTATACCCTCACTTATTTTGCAATATTTTCACTTCGACTTGACTAGCTCAAAGCAACACTCTTCTTCATTAAATGGAACTTTGTTCATTACCTTTGAGTTAGCCACAGGTGTTGAATAAGCACCTCTTAAGGGATGCTTGGCTCACCGTGTGGCCAGCACTGCACATTTCGTCAGAGGACTTCTGTTTGCAACCTGCAGTACGCAGCAAAAAACTTAGGCATTCAAACAGAAACAAAGCAAGTATGGCAGCAGCATTTCGTCCTTTGAGGATAAGGGGGAGGGTTAGTGCAGTATTGTTCTTCATAAGCTACACACACATGCATTAACTGTTTTACTTTGGCGCATAAACAGTATAAAAGAGTAAAAATGGTTAGAGGAGACAAGCGGCCGCATATTTGAAATCCCCAAAAAAAAGGCAGAAACACTCACTTCAGATTTTACAGTATATATTGTGTGCCATCTATAAAATGTATGCAAAGTGCTGAATTTCACTAACACTTGCACACTATTAGGCCAATGTGAAACGACAACATATTGCACTCGCTTCGCAGTCCAGCTGGTGCTTCCGAAATTTCGTGAAATTGCACAGACAGCATAGTGGCCTGGCCAAATTTAGGTATACCTATTCCAACAAGCACCACTGGCTTCAACTCCAAGTGACAGCACCAAATGAAGTCATTTAATAGTGGCATGCGACTAATGGTATTCACCTAAGCGTTTTAATAAAAAATGCAAGTATATTTCAGTTTCATGTTCAATTTCTATTGTAAATTCTTCCTCGTGTCACCTTTTTCTCTGATGTTGGGTATCGAGATAAAGGCAAAATATTTTTAAAATATAGTATTACAATATGTTTAGCAGCAGCAGTCATACTACATTATACCAAGTAGTGATAGCCATATCACTGCAAACATTCAGAGCAATGACGACGGCATATCTCAGAGACCTTCACAGCCTTCATTGAGCTGCTGTTAAAGGCGGCAGCCGCTAAATGAACTTGAAACTCCTTCTTTCATTAACCGAGTGAGCTGCTTTTCTTCAAAAAACTCGCGGGCGCAAGGAGCAGGCATTGACAAAAGTATATATATCGCCGGTAACAGGGACTATACTGCTCGGAGTTGATGTGCCGGCACTCTTGCAAACCGTTACAAACGAAGGCAGCTTCTTCGTTCCTTTTCGCCCTATGAGCTTGGGAAGCGCCCGTGCTAATGCGCTGTGCATCCCTCGGGGTCGCTACAATCAGGCGATCTTTTCCGTATGGTGTTTCCCTTTTATTATTTTTAATACATTTTTTTTCTGATAGCCAAATAGCGAGAGCCGCAATGCGCCGCAGCATAGGTCACTGGCGCCCAACTGAGACAAAAAAATCACTAACGGTCATTGCGAAAACAGCGAGTGCCAAAAGGACAACAAGCTGAACGTACCTTAAGCAACTACTTGCCGGCAGAAGACCTGCAAACGGTAAAATAAATGCTGCCGGCAGAATATGCCACGCCAATATTCATAAGTGCATTATTGCAATCAGATACAGCCCAGCTGTCACACCCCTGCTAATAAAAGAAGCTTGTTTATCTACACGGACCATGCCAACTGAACTTCGGTCGTGTCGCCTGATGACGCAACTGCAACGAAAAGGATGGGATGTGCAGTTTTGGTCGGTCACTCACCAAGGATGTAGAGGAATTTTCGTCAACTATAACGCAATGCGTACTGTAACACGACACGTGACAGCACCTATCAAGCCCACACCACTAAACCCCTGGTAACCAACTTCACGGTCAGGGGCACGCGACACCGTTGCACAGAATTCGCAAGGACGCGGTAACCGCGCACGCCAATAAAAAAAAAATGCCGCTTTCGAGTAAGCCTCTGTGCGACTTCGAAGCAGCGTAAACATTCAAGGCATGAGCATTTAGTCGGCAGTCGCATAGGCCGAAGGCGGCGAAAATTCACGAGAGCCGTAAGATAGGACTTAGCTGATAGCGAAATCCACAAAACTTCTTCGCCGGTCAGCTTGGCGGGAAAGAGGCGACGCAATGGTGACTCGAAGTAGTGAAGTTAACGACACCTTGCGCAAACTTCCGATGGCATATTGTCCGACTTCACGCAACCACAGGTTAGCCGATCAGAATAGGACGACTAATACACGTCTCGGTGTCGCAAATCGCCGTTGAACATCGTCGTTTCTAAAGAGTTCTCGACCGCGCTGTGTCGCCGTAACAAGCGTGTTGGCTGGCGAGCGCCAGGAATGCGCGACCTTACATGGGCTGCGGCGTCATGGAGGCGCTGCTGGCGCCGCGTACATCCATCACGTGACCACGTCAGAGAGATGTGCCGGCGCGCGCGGCTACAGAACACCTTCCAGGCACGGCTGTGTTCTGGTGCCGCGAACAGGCCAACGCTCCGAGGAGTTTCTTGTTGAAAGAATATTAAAAGCATGCTTTGCGGTTGCGGTATAAGCTGGCTGTGTTCGCTACACCTCCACTGCAGCACAACAACTTGTGCACTTGAGAATACGACAGTTCGTAGAAATGGTGGGCATGTCGTAACTAACTTTCGCATGCAAAAACATTATAAGTACGCCATGTAATTACACGTACGTGCTGTTTGACTGACGAGATGAACTCGCGCATTCAGTTGTGCAAAGCACGTATACGCTATTTTTTTGCCGGCGATTCCGACTACTTTTTAATATTGTGAAGCGAATAAAACAGAAAAAAAAGCTTCCTTACCAAGAATAAAAAAAAAAAGATTGTGCACCAGCTCTGTTACTTTCAATGCACTTGGTTTTTTATTGTTGTTGTACGTGCAATCTGACAACCCTGAAATGCTTGTTGATAGGACAAATGAATTTTCACATCAGAGGGATCGCAATAATTCAAAATTTTCCGCAAGCTCAAAAAAAACGCGTGAACCCACCATTACATCGATACTGGTTTCAACAAGATATCAGTGATGACAATGAGATGGAACCACCAATGTTTATATGCTCTCTTTGGCAAAACAACCCGCTTACAACAATGCCGCTGTGCCGCATTATCAGTTATATCAAACAACCGTGGCTGCTGTGTGTTCTTGCCACAAAAAGAAAGGGGGGGGTAATGCGCGTGGCCTGTAATCCTCGAATAAAAAAAGAAAGAGCTTTACACCCGTGAGCTTTACAACCAATCTTTGTCGTGCCTCTAACGGACAGTTTTTACAGTGTGTATTGCAATAGTTTTGGCTTCCGTCTGCCGGGCACAGGTTGGCCTGAACAGAGAGTTTCGTCTTTAATACACCGACAGCTGTCTTCGTGAACGTTACGACCACGTGATAATATTGTTACGTGAGTAACGAGACAAAGTATTGCGAATATATTCGAAAAATATATTTGCAAGAGCGGTTGCAGCACTGGCCAGTCTGGCTCCGAGCTCGAGCAGCCAGCGACCCTCATCTTCTTCGTCGGGCGCACACGCGCATTCGCACTATGGTTTGTGGCAGCCTACAGGTAGCATAACCCCCGTCGGCAAAGGCGCCGTCTCGGCGCATCTAGATGTCAAGATCATTGGGCGAGTGGTACTGCTTCAGGCGTGCGACGTGTACGATGTCGCTGGCCCTAGGGGTGGATGAAGACGGCGAGGCAGCAGGAGTGATTTCATAAGTGACGGGAGTCACCTCACGAAGCACTCTGTATGGCCCTGTGTACCGAGAGAGCAGCTTGTCAGACAGGCCAACGTGCCTGGTCGGAGACCACAGCAGAACCAACGAACCGGGCGAAAAGTGCACATCGCGGTGTCGTTGGTCGTACCGACGCCGTTGGTTTGCTTGGGAGGTCAGAAGGCGAGCACGAGCGGTTTCGCGTGCGTGGGCGGCCCGGCTGATGGCGTCCAGAGCATATTGTGAAGTTGGAGCTGCTGGTAACGGAATCGTCGTATCGAGGGGTAATGTGGGTTCGCGGCCGAACAGCAAGAAAAAAGGGGAGTAACCAGCCGTGTCGTGGCGCGAAGAATTGTAGGCAAATGTCACGTATGGTAAAGCGATGTCCCAGTCAGAGTGATCTGAGGAAACGTACTTTGCAAGCATGTCAGTTAGGGTTCGGTTCAGGCGTTCTGTGAGGCCATTTGTTTGCGGATGGTACGACGTAGTGAGCTTGTGGCGTGTTTCACAAGAGCGTAGGATGTCCGCTATGACTTTCGATAGAAATGTGCGGCCTCGGTCCGTGAGCAGCTGGCGTGGAGCACCATGTTGCAAGATCACGTCGTGTAGAAGAAAATCGGCGACGTCAGTGGCGCAACTAGTTGGAAGGGCGCGTGTGATTGCGTAGCGTGTGGCGTAGTCTGTGGCCACAGCTATCCACCTGTTGCCAGCAGAAGACAGAGGAAAAGGGCCGAGTAAGTCCAAGCCGACGCGAAAGAAAGGTTCAGTAGAAATATCGAGTGGTTGAAGGCGCCCAGCCGGAAGCGTCGATGGTGTTTTGCGGCGCTGACATTCCTCACACGCCGCGACGTATCTTCTGACGGACCGTGCCAGACCTGGCCAATAGAAGCGACGGCGAATCCGGTCGTATGTGCGGGACACACCCAGGTGACCGGCAGTAGGAACGTCATGGAGTTCGTGGAGTATAGCCAAGCGGAGGTGTTTGGGTATGGCAAGCAGCAGAGATGGGCCGTCTGGATGGAAGTTATGCCGGTATAATGTGCCATTCTGGAGTACGAACGAGCGATAGGATCGGTTCGATGGGGAGGAGTCGAGGCGCTCAATGATAGCTCGTAGGGCTGCATCACGGCGTTGCTCGTCGGCTATGTGGTTCAGTTGAGAAACGGAGCACACGCAGGCGTCGTTGTCAGGTATGGTGGCCGATGGGCCAACTGGATAGCGAGAAAGGCAATCGGCGTCCTGGTGCAGGCGTCCAGACTTGTATATCACAGCAAAGGTGTATTCTTGCAGTCGCAGAGCCCAGCGACCAAGTCGACCTGTAGGATCTCTTAAGGATGAAAGCCAGCAGAGCGCGTGGTGGTCGGTGACGACGGAAAAGTGAGTGCCATATAAATATGGGCGGAATTTTGAGACCGCCCAGACAAGAGCAAGGCATTCTCGCTCCGTGATCGAATAGTTACGCTCTGCAGGTGTAAGGAGGCGGCTAGCATACGCGATAACGCGGGCGTGTCCCTGTTGGCATTGGGCGAGAACGGCTCCGATACCGTGACCACTGGCATCAGTTCGGACCTCAGTTGGGGCAGATGGGTCAAAGTGGGCCAGGATAGGGGGCGTCGTCAAAAGTGTTATGAGGTGAGAGAAGGCGGCAGCTTGAGTGGACCCCCACGAAAATGGAACGCCTTTCTTCAAAAGATCGGTAAGTGGTTGGGCGATTGCCGCAAAATCTTTCACGAACCGCCTAAAGTAGGAGCAAAGTCCCACAAAGCTCCGGACATCTTTGGCGGATTGGGGTACTGGGAAACTCGTGACGGCACGAATTTTCTCAGGGTCCGGTCTCACACCAGAAGCATCGACAAGGTGGCCCAGCACGGTAATCTGTCGGCGGCCGAAGTGACACTTCGAGGAGTTCAACTGGAGGCCAGCTTTGCGGAAGACGTCGAGAATGGCCGACAGACGCTCAAGGTGGGTCTCAAATGTAGGTGCAAATACGAGGACGTCGTCTAGGTAACACAGGCATGTTGACCATTTGAATCCGTGTAGCAGAGAGTCCATCATACGTTCGAACGTGGCGGGGGCATTGCATAGACCGAAGGGCATAACCTTGAATTGGTATAGGCCATCTGGAGTGATGAAGGCGGTCTTTTCTTGGTCTTTCTCGTCTACGGCAATCTGCCAATAACCAGAACGAAGGTCGATGGATGAAAAGTAGCGTGCGCCGTGGAGACAATCGAGGGCGTCATCAATACGTGGTAAAGGATACACGTCCTTTTTGGTGATTCGATTTAGATGCCGGTAATCGATGCAAAAGCGCCATGTGTTGTCCTTCTTTTTAACCAGGACGACGGGTGACGCCCATGGGCTTGATGAGGGCTCAATAATGCCTTTAGTTAACATCTTATTCACTTCAGCTTGAATAATCTGGCGCTCCGACGCGGACACGCGATACGGTCGACGGTGAATGGGAGCAGCATCACCGGTGTTGATGCGGTGCTTTACAAGAGAAGTTTGGCCGAGTGGTCGGTCGTCAAGGTCGAAGATGTCACGGTAGGAAGCTAGAAGGCGTGCGAGAGCGGCTGATTGCGCTGGGGGAAGGTCAGGGTCGATCATGGGACGTATTGACATGTCGAGGCATGTGGCATCGAGTGGGCGACAAGAAAAATTGGTGCATGCGTCGGCTGCGAAAGTGGTGACGTGATCATCGGCTAAGGACCGCAACGTGGCGATTAGGATGCCTTCAGGGAGGACTTGCTTTGTGAAGCCGAAATTTATGACGGGTAGACGGGTCCGGTTGGAGGCTACAGTTACGATGCAGTGAGGGACGGTGACGTCACGTGCCAGTAGGACATCAGGAATCGGTGTGACGATGTAATTTCCATCCAATACGGGTGAGGTCGTGGCGAATTCGGTGAATGTGAGGGCTTTAGGCGGTAAGCGGAGGAAGTCTGTGGCAGAAAGGCCGTGTTGAGGTTCAGGGTGAATATCCGGCTGAAGAGGAAGGTCTAAGCAAAGAGTACCAGCGGAACAGTCGATCAGAGCAGAATGGGTCGACAGGAAGTCCATCCCTAAGATGAGGTCATGAGGACAGTTCTGGAGCACCGTGAATAGAACAGGAATGTAACGGTCGGCGATGCTTATGCGAGCCGTACACATGCCAATGACAGGAACAGTGCCGCCATCGGCCACACGTACAGCTTCGGTAGCAGGAGGCGTGAGTACTTTTCTTAAGCGGCGACAAAGATGAACGCTGATTATGGACACATGAGCGCCAGTATCGACTAGTGCCGACAGAGAAATACCGTCCACGTGTACATCGACAAGATTTTTGTTCGTATGAAGCGTCAATGGAGGGTTTGGTTCAGACAGGGATGATGCAGCACTACCTCCAGGGGCTGCACTGTCTAGTTTTCCGTCGGGTACGATGAAAAGTTAGGCGGCGAGTGATGGCGGCGTGGCTGGGGCGACGGGGAACGACGGCGTTGAGGGGACGGAGAACGAGCAGGAAGGCGGCTGTTAGACGTGTCGAAAGCAGGGGCGGTACGGCTGGACGAATACCGGCGAAGATCTTCATATGGGCTATAAGGTGCGAAAAACTGGCTCCTATGTGGCGGCGTCCAGGAGGCACGGCAGTAGCGGGAGACATGTCCAACGCGGTGGCACCGGAAGCAGATCGGTTTGTCGTCAGGAGTTCGCCATTCCGCCGGGTTGCGAGATCGTGGAGCAACAAATGGGTCACGTCGAGGTGGATTAATGGGAATTGGTCTGGAGGAGGGGCAAGAGATGGGGCAAGCATCAGGGAACCCGCGGTTGGCGAATTCTTGTCGTACGACCGCCTGAATAACGGAGATCGCGGGGGTTGTCGGCATCGTATGTTCGAAAGAAGTGGGCTGAAGCGGCGCTGGACTTGCTGCTTCAAGTTCCCGTCGAACGATACGCGTTACACTCTGCTCAAAGGGCGGTGTGACGGTAGAATCGGAGCAGGTGGACGTAGCCGCCGTGTTTGGCAACCGAGAAAAAGGAGGGCGCACCCGACGGCTTTTTGCTGTTTCGAAACGGCGGCATTCTTGAATTACACGGTCGATGGTCGAGACGTTAGTGTACACCAGCAAATTGAAGGCGTCGTCCGCGATCCCCTTCAAAACGTGTCCAACCTTTTCAGCCTCAGACATCGCCTCGTCCACTTTTCGGCAAAGAGCGAGAACTTCTTGGATGTATGACACATACGATTCAGTTGGCGACTGGACACGGGTAGCCAGCTCCTGTCGTGCAGCTGCGTGGCGACCGGTCGGGTCCCCAAAGATGTCACGTAGCTTCTCCTTGAACGTGTCCCAGCTGGTGAGTTCGGACTCATTTGTCTCGTACCAGACACGCGGGGTTCCGTCCAAGTAGAAGAGAACATTAGCGAGCATCATGGTAGGGTCCCAGCGGTGAGTTTGACTGACCCGTTCATAAAGGCGAAGCCATTTGTCGACGTCGAGGCCAGGTTGCGCAGAAAATGTCCCGGGATCACGGGGTGTTTGGACGGCGACAAA
This sequence comes from Rhipicephalus annulatus, assembly GCA_013436015.1. Taxonomy (NCBI): domain Eukaryota; kingdom Metazoa; phylum Arthropoda; class Arachnida; order Ixodida; family Ixodidae; genus Rhipicephalus; species Rhipicephalus annulatus. The sequence continues at coordinate 13,028 of WOVY01010859.1, read as the reverse complement.
GGTTGTCGGAGAAGCCGCAGATGGTGAAGCGGACGCGTTGTCACTGAAAGCCATGGCGGGAAGCTGGAGGATGCGGCCACTGCGGAGCTGCGTGGTGAGGACGGGGATCGTTCCACCTCCACCAAATATGTTACGTGAGTAACGAGACAAAGTATTGCGAATATATTCGAAAAATATATTTGCAAGAGCGGTTGCAGCACTGGCCAGTCTGGCTCCGAGCTCGAGCAGCCAGCGACCCTCATCTTCTTCGTCGGGCGCACACGCGCATTCGCACTATGGTTTGTGGCAGCCTACAGGTAGCAATATCATAGATGCTTGTGATATCGGAACGTAACTTGATATAGGAGTATTTTTTATATTTATCTAATACTGCCCACACGTAGGTCCAAGGAGGAAGGGCAATAAAAATGAAACATAGATCGAACACGTTTAGAAGGGCCAATTACCTGCCATTCTAATAATTTAAAAGAAACTAACTAGGCTCATTGAAAAATTGTGAGCGGCTAGAATATTTGCGGCCCCTGGCGGAACGAATCTAAACAACGCACTTCTTCCTGCGAAGTCTTTGAGATCCACTTTGCTACGAAACATGAATTGAGGAATACATCATGACACACGAATGCTGAGGTACGGGTGCCACTATCATACACACCTAATCCAAGGATTAAGGCAGCCTCTAGAATTTTACTCGTCTTTGTTATCGGTGCAGCGAATGTTGTTTTATGTGATTGCTGGTGAGCTATACAACCCTCCTTATACCTTATAATGCAGGCACAAGAAATCACAGCCATAGACCGCACCCACAAGTTCACGTGGTGCTTAGATGCTTGCATCCGGGAGAAAAACATGGACGAGAAACGGTGCCGTGAGCTGCAATCCATCCTTGAAGTCAAGCGCGGTCAAGAGGAACTGCTTTGGTAAGTGCACGGCATCAGCCACGACAATGCTGCCTGACTCGGAAGTTTTTAAATACGCTATAGTTTCTCTCGCGGCACTTTAAACGAATATACTTCATCTGTGTCCGGCTGTCACACAATTCAGTCACCCTGCCAAAGTTTAAGCACTTGCTGAACATCCTGCTACCTCAAACTGGTGGCTGCGTTCATGCTTGTGAACATTGTAGATCGAAAAAGCAAATATTATGCATATCAAAGGCGCAACATCAACACGCAAGTATCGTGTTTGGTTTGGGAAAACTTTATTCTCAAAAATACCAAGACGCGTGCCTAGCAGACGGTGGGTCGCTCCCACGACGGGACAGTAAGGCCGAGACCTATCGTCGCATCGTGGGCCCACTGGACAGCACAATGTTGTGATTTTACGTCCAGAATTCTCAGAGCGGAGTCCCATGGGCTGGATGATGCTGTATCTGTACCGCGCACCGAGGGCCACTCCCAGAGCATGTGGTGTAAGGCGGCTAAACAGCCACATTTCCTGCACGAGTTAGTTAAATAACCGCTGAATAACGCGTGTGGAGAAAGGCATGGTTAGGGTACGTCTCTGTTTGAAGTAATCAAAGTGTCAGCGCCTGTGCTCTATTTCGCTTTCTATGTGGAGGTGGAAAGTTTCTCCTACTCGTAGAGAAATGCTGGGTGATTTCATCGCATGTAATTGGCGGATCCCTGTTTACCGAATCTCCACATCGACCCAGAGGTACTCCGTGGCCACGGACAGTTGAGGTGTTTTTTTTTACTGGAAAATACATGGATACGTAATTCTAAAGACCCTATATTGTTTCATAGGCAGCGCTGAAACTGCGACGCTATGCACTAAATTAGGCCGGCCGAAGACTATCGTTTTTTGACAACATTTGCAGCAAAGCACGCAGATACGCGGCCAATATTTTTGTAAGTATAGTCGGGTACAACTTCAAAATTCTGTGGCATTGTCTTCTCCAAGGTGAATGTACACAAGCTTGGCCCAATCGGCGCGCCCTCCTGACTGACGTCATGAGCAGGGCGGCCGGTAACCCCTCCTTCGGAGAACATGATCGGGACTATTCCTTTACTGGCGGAGGTGATCGACTGGCGCGCTTCGGTTACCTGGGCAGGGCAGCTCCGGAATTCTTAAGTTGTGCCCGACTATGGTGTGGACCTGGTACTTTTCAGGCATGGTATTTTACTATTGTGCACCTGTGCAGTTGAAGTAAACTTGGCAAGCGTTCAATCAATCAATCAACCATATTGATACGTGTATAGAACTGTCGCCCCGACACAGCTGAATCGGCACCCAAATGAAGAAGACGTCAACGTGGTTGTAGTGGGTTGGACTCTCGAGCTTCTCCCGTTGGCCTGCATGACTGTGCGCTCTTTTAGCCGTTAGCAAGACCAGCTCTCGGTGAATAAATCTTCCCCGTAACATGTTTTGGTGGAAGGTGCGGGGTCTTCACACAACCCGGCTCCGGAACTCCACAGTGGACGCCAGCTTTGTCCAGCCGCGATGCCTGAAACTGGCACTCAGGCCTCGCCATTCGCGCCGGCTCCATCACCTGTGATTCTCCCCCATCTTCTCGACCCTGGCACGTTTTCCGGGACGGACAGCACGGACGTCGAAGAATGGCTCGCATTATTCGAGCGCGTCAGCAAGCACTACAGGTGGGACGAAACGCTTATGCTGGCAAATATTCTATTCTACCTACGGGGTACGGCACACGCCTGGTATGAGACGCATGAAGAAGAATTAACCAGCTGGGACACATGCAAGCAAAAGCTTCGCGATTTGTTCGGTCGGTCCGTTGCTCGTCAGATGGCAGCCAGGAAGGAACTCGCGTAGCGTGTTCAATCATCGACGGAGTCGTACGTCACGTACATCCAAGACGTACTGGCACTGTGCCGGAAGACTGATAAAAACATGTCTGAGGCGGACAAGATCAGCAACGTGTTGAATGGCATTGCTGATGATGCTTTCAACATACTAATGTGCAAGAACTGCACCACTGTCGACTCCATCATATCTGAATGCCGACGATTTGAACAAGCTAAAAGCAGGCGAATCACCCACCACATTGCGAGACTGCCAAACACTGCTGCGACTTCGTCTTGCGAGGATTCTACGGCGTCCCGTTCACTTGCGCCTCCTGCCAATATCGCAAGGATTGTTCGCCAGGAGCTGGAAGCCATGGAACCCGCTTCCTATCAGCCCCCTGCGCAATACAAGTGGACAACAGTCTCGCTTATTCAAGCCGTCGTACGACAGGAGTTTGCTAACCTGGGCGTACAGGTTCCCCAGCCCGCCAGACTTATGCCGCAGCCCATGAGCACTCCTGTCCACAACGCTGACCACCACTCTGCTCCACTTGTCGCTGCGGCAGCTTCGATTCCTCGGTTTCCACCACTCTACCGAAATCCATCTGAGTGGCACACGCACGATGATCGACCCATCTGCTTTTCTTGCTCTCGAGTTGAGCACATCTCCCGCCATTGCCGCAACAGGTGGTATTTCCGGCCAAGCTTTCGTAATGTCGACCGCCGTCAGGACCGTGGACACTATTCGCAACCCGGTTTTCCGGATGACCATATTTAGGACCCTTCAGCTCGCCGTTCGTCTCCACGCTCCGAACCGTCCTACGCTGACATCGTCGCCCAAAGAAACTGGTCTAGCCGCTCGCCGTCACCCCAGGGTCGGCCGTCACGCTCCCCTCAACGCCGCCGCTCTCCATCACCGGCTCATTCTGGCCATTCCCCGGGAAACTGACGAGTGCAGCTCCTGGAGGAGGCGCTGCGTCGACGACTCGGAACGAAAACCCTCAACCGGCTACAAATTCAAGACGCAATTTACTTCGGGTGTTCGTTGATGGCCACGCCGTTACTTCCCTAATTGACACTGGTGCCCATGTATCTGTTATGAGTTCTACACTTCGATCTCGCCTGAAAAAAGTTCTCACACGAGCTATAATCTCTACTGTTCGAGTTGCCAACGGAAGTCGAACATCGGTGCTTGGTATGTGCACTGCCCGCGTTACTGTTGCTGGCCACCATACTTCCGTTCTCTTCGCAGTCCTCGATGCTTGCCCACACGACGTCATCCTTGGAATTGACTTCTCAACTGCCCACTCCGCTCTCATCGATTGTTCTACCGGTATCTTACGGCTCGAATTGCCTTTGTGCTCCAATTTCACTCCTCCAAGTTGCACTCGGCTACGATTCGTGAAGTCTCTACGGCTACTGCCCCAGGCTGCTATGTACGTTCCTCTGTCGCCCTTTCCGTCCGTTCCTGATGGAGACTATCTGGTAGCTCACCTCATTGGTTTGACCCTTACGCACCACATCGCACTACCACATACTATAGTGGTTGTTGCTAACAACACGGTGCTACTTCCAGTTCTGAACTTCTCTACGTCGACCCAAGTTCTTCCCCAAGGCATCACTTTAGCCGATCTCTCCACCCTTGATGAATGTTCGATTTGTTCTTTTACACCTGACACTAAGACCACGGCGAAACCTGTCATCACGTCGCAAAATAAGGCGTTCCTCGACAAAAAGATATCCAGCGACTTCTTACCTTCCCAAGTTGCGGCGCTCCGGGGTGTTCTGTTTTCTTACCTGGATATCTTTGACGTCGACGACCGTCCCCTGGGCCGCACAAGTGCTGTAATCCACCGCATCGACACCGGCGACGCCAGTCCACTCCACATTCGCCCTTATCGCGTGTCACATGCTGAGCGCCAAGTTATACAGACGTAGGTCGAGAAAATGCTGAGTAAAGACGTCATTGAGCCTTCATCGAGTCCTTGAGCCTCCCCTGTGGTCTTAGTTAAAAAGAAGGACAACACCTGGCACTTTTGCGTCGACTATCGCCACCTGAATCGGATCACCAAGAAGGACGTTTATCCTTTACCCCGAATCGATGATGCGCTCGGCTGCCTCCACGGCGCCAACTATTTCCCGACCCTTGATCTTTGATCCGGATACTGGCAAATTTCGGTCGACGACCGCGACCGCGAGAAGACAGCATTCATCACACCCGACGGCCTTTACCCATTCAAGGTCATGCCTTTTGGGTTGTGCAATGCCCCGGCTACTTTTGAACGTATGATGGACCCTCTTCTTCGCGGTTTCAAATGGTCGACCTGCCTTTGCTATCTAGATGATGTAATAGTTTTCTCGCCCTCCTTCGAAAGCCACCTGTCTCGTCTCTCGGCAATTCTTGACGTTTTTCGTTGCGCTGGTCTCCAACTGAATTCGTCGAAATGCTCATTTGGACGTCGGCAGATTGAACTACTCGGCCACCTTGTTGACGCCACTGGTGTTCAACCCGACCCTGACAAAGTCTGTGCAGTCCGAGAATTCCCCGTTCCGCGTTCCACACAAGAAGTTCGCAGTTTTATAGGGCTCTGCTCATACTTCCGCCGCTTTGTCTTCAACTTCGCGGATATTGCTAGGCCCCTCACGGATCTCCTCAAAAGAATGTGGCCTTTTCTTGGGGAAGGGACCAAAAACATTCCTACGCGTCGCTAATTACCGCCCTCACATTACCACCTGTGTTGGCTCATTTTGATCCAACGGCTCGAACAGAGCTTCGCACCGATGCAAGCGGCCATGGCATTGGTGCTATACTCGCTCAGATACAGAATGGCACCAACCGTGTGATAGCCTACGCTAGCCGCCTTTTGTCGCAAGCGGAACAAAATTATTCTATCACTGAGTGGGAATGCTTAGCCCTCGTTTGGGCTATTGCGAAATTCCGTCCGTACTTATACGGACGTCCGTTCGCAGTCATCACGGACCATCATGCGCTTTGCTGGTGTCGAGGCTTAAGGACCCTACAGGAAGACTCGGCCGATAGGCACTTCGATTACAGGAGTACACGTACTCGGTTGTTTACAAATATGGAAAGCTGCACAGCGATGCTGACTGGCTTATCCGGCACCTCGTTAATCCACCTAGCTCCAGTGATTTGGAATCCGATGCCTGCATTTTAGCCATCACTGACTTTTTGAACGTGGCTGACGAACAGCGCCGAGATCCATCGCTGCTCACCATCATTGACCGCCTTTCAATCGCGTTATGCTGACCCTTCTCTTAGCAGATACATGCTTCAAGACAACGTTTTGTACCGCCGCAACTTACACCCCGACGGCGCGGAACTTTTACTCGTAGTACCGCATCACCTGCGAAAGGATGTTCTGCGACAATTCCACGACGCTCCAACTTTCTGGACATCTAGGAGTCTCCAGAACTTACGACCGCGTCGATGACGAGTATTCTGGAAGGGTCTGTACCGCTCTGTTCGCCGTTACGTCGCATCTTGCGACCTCTGCCAGCGCCGAAAGAAGCTACGACTCCCCCCTGCCGGTCTTCTTCAACCTATTGAAGTTCCAGCCGAACCAGTTTATCGAGTGGGGTTGGACTTTCTAGGTCCCTTTCCTACTTCTACAACTGGAAATAAATGGATTGCAGTGGCCACAGACTATGCCACCCGGTATGCAATCACTCGAGCGCTACCAACCAGCTGCGCAACCGACGTTGCCGACTTCCTGCTGTGCGACATTATTCTCCAGCATGGCGCTCCGACTCACCTGCTCACAGGACCGTGGTCGCTACTTTCTATCTCGTGTGGTTGATGTTTTACTCAGATCTTGTGCTACCCGTCGCAAACTCCACCACATCTTACCACCCTCAGACTAACGGCCTTACGGAGCGCCTAAACCGCACATTGACGGACATGCTTTCCATGTACGTATCTACCGACCACACGATTGGACATAGGCTCTTCCGTTCGTAACCCTTCGCCTATAATCGTCGCGTCATGAAACAGCGGTCTACTTCCCTTTTTATCTACTCTTCGGACGTCATCCCTTACTGCCTTTCAACACACTGCTTTATCAGGACCACCCATCCTCCACTTCGTACGCTCAGGATGCGATCACTCGTGCCCTCACAGCACGCGCGGTAGCGCGTGCTCGGTTATCGTCGTCGCAGACAGCACAGAAGTCTCTTATGACCGTCGACATAGAGATGCCGTTTTTTTCCGCGGGATCTCTTGGTTCTATTGTGGCTCCCATCTTGACGTGTTGGCCTCTGCGAGAAACTACTATCGCGATACGCTGGGCCCTACCGAGTCATTCGTCAGGTCACGCCTGTGACCCTACGAGATTGCCGCTACCACAAACTCATCAGCTTGCTGCACCAGAATGGAAGTAGTCCATGTTTCTCGTCTCAAGCCCTACAACGCCGACTCGCTCTTTTAACAGGCACCGAGACGGTGCCTACGGGCCAGGGTGATGATACGCGTATGGAACTGTCGTCCTGACACAGCTGAATCGGCACCCAATGAAGAAGACGACAATGTGGTTGTAGTGGGTTGGACTCTCGAGCTTCTCCCGTTGGCCTGCATGACTGTGCGCTCTTTAAGTCGTTAGCAAGACCAGCTCTCGGTGAATAAATCTTTCCCCGTAACAATATTAAGCGATCGGTCCCAACCGGACGCTCTTATGCGCTGGCACCCAATACTTTATAACGGACTTCCGTGTACTCGTAAGCATTGCTCAAAAGGGGTACCCTTTCGACTGCACATGAATAGTAAGCAAAAAAAAATTAAAGAAGTAACAGGATTGGTTGGTGCACGTCCATTAAGTTTGCTCGTGCTGTGTTATTCGACACGGAGCTGAATATTTAGAATGGTTGGTTGTTTCTTTCTACAATTTGTCTTTTATGTAGCGCAAAAGAACTATGAACACGAGTTACACATGTTCCCGTATTATTGCACAACGTAAAGCGACGAACGCCTCACGAGGCTGTTTAAAATGAGGTCGATCAAGTACGAATATACACACAGTGTAAAAAAGATACAAATACTAACTAATTTATTTAACGTTTCAGCGATCTTGCCTTGGCACTCTGTGACCCGTATGCCGTCAACTTCTCGGCCACTCGGCGGTAAAGGCCATGATTCACCTCGTTAACCTTGAAGCTATGCCGAGGGTCAGGGTAAGAATGATTTTTAAAATCTTTATCATCATCATCATCATCATCATAACTACATCCACTGCATTTGTGCCCGACGACAGCGTAGCTCTGGCCGACTGGCTCGCCCTACGCCATCTTCTGACGCCGACAAGAGCTCTCGCTGAGTGGTGCCCCGTCCTTGGACTCCTGCGACCGTGTCCATCTTCCTATCTCCTCCTTATTTCCATATTTGGATCTCTTTGTCCCTGCACCTATCTCTAGTCTTATATTTATATTGCTTCTTATCCCTTTTAATCCCTCCTTACCCCCTTCCCTCGGGAGCTACTGTTGAGGTGTCGCACTATGATGCTGACAGCTAGGGGCTCAACTTATCTTCTTTTCTCACTTTTAGGAATCACATATTTTTTGCCAAGACGTTGCCCACTACTTTAGTTTTGTGCATATCAATTTTCAGATCTACTTTTCGGCTTTCCGTGTCCAGTTCTGTAATCATGAGTTCGTGTCCAGTTCTGTAATCATTATTCATCCCCTGAGTTACTCATCAAGGCAATGTCATCAGCGAGTCGCAAGTTACTAAGATACTCTCCGTGAACTCTTATTCCTAACTCTTCCCAATCTAGGGCCCTGAAAACTTCCTGTAACCACGCTGTGAAGAGCATAGGAGAGATCATGTCTCCCTGCCTTACACCCTTTTTCCTCAGAATGCTATCGCTTTCTTTATGGAAAACTATGGTGGCTGTGGGTCCACTGTAGATTTCTTCCAGGTATGTTTATGTAAGACGTGCACCCCGGACTGACGTGACAAGCTCCAGATCTCCAGATATATCTAATGTTGCATCTATGCCACTGATTTCATGGCCAACAGCGATGCAAATACCTTAATGGTATATCGTAAACATATACTTCAGAATGTAAATTGCGTAGTTTTTTTTAAGTGACAAGTGCACTTTCACCGAAACAAAAAAAAAACTCTTTTTTGCTGCTGACAATGTGGCTGTGCCTCGCCCATCAATCTTTTTCCAGTGTGCCTACGTTACCAAAATGCCTAAGCTCTATACTGCATGCTATAATCTGTAGTCTATATTCAGGAATAAAAATCCAATTTGACTGTTATAAATTGTTACACTTCACTAGGCCCGATTAGTTCGTAAATTGATCACACTGACGTACTGGTGAATCAACCGAATGACGAGACCATTCAGTGACAACAAAATAACACTGCGTATCGAACGACAAACTTAACTCCACCGCACTTCTCTTGTTATTGTTCTTTTCTGCACGTGTGTTATGGCTATACGCGTATAATTAGACCTGTAGTGCGACTAGTCGTTCTAAGCAAAAGGCGCACGGTTCTGGACTCTAGGCAGCGTTTTCTTGCTCCTATAGTCATCCGTCCAATGCCTTCAAAACGCTTCAGCTCTTCTTTTTAGCTTTTTTTATGCCACGTGGTCGCTTCGGACCACTTATTTTTTTTGAGAATAGATCGGTTGCATATTTTTGTTTATCTGAGAATATCTGTGGTTTAACGTCCCAAAACCAGAATATGGGATGAGAGACGACGTAGTGGAGGGCTCTGGTAGTTTCGAACACCAGGGAATCTTTAACTCGTATACCCAAACTTGAGTACAGTGACCTCGAACATTTCGGCCTCCATCGAAAATGCAGCCGCCGTAGCCGGGATTCGATACCGCGACCTTCGGGTTATCAGTTAAGTGCCATAACCACTAAACCGCCGCGGCGCCTTCATTTGAGCTGTCGTCTATTTCGCGTATACCGTCTTGGGACGCAATAAGAACGTAATGCTGTAGCGCAAAATTTTAAAACGAAAAACACTAAAAGACAAAGATAAATTAAAAAATTGGGCTCTTTCTCCTCACATTCGAGTTTTGCCTTACGACACCATTTCCTTCTGTAAGAACCGACTCGCCCGAAAAAAAAAAAGAACTAATTAAGGAACAAAACACGGTAGGAAAGCAACTATGATAAATAAAAACAGATTGGATGGCGGCCACGTCGGCTGTTTTGAGTCACAATTATTGATGCACTGCTAGCTTATGTACCTGGCTCAGTTTATTAAAACAGGTGAAAAATATGGCATATTTTTTCTTCGTTGATTGATTGATTTGTGGGGTTTGACGTCCCAAAACCACCATATGATTATGAGAGACGCCGTAGTGGAGGGCCCGGAATTTTGACCACCTGGGGTTCTTTAACGTGCACCAAATCTGACTACAACATTTCCGCCTCCATCGGAAATGCAGCCGCCACAGCCGGGATTAGATCCCGTGACCTGCGGGTCAGCAGCCGAGTACCTTAGCCACTAGACCACCGTGGCGGGGCTATTTTTCTTCCTAATTATTTTTTTAAGCTGACGGGACAATTGGAGATAACCTCTTTTTGATTGCAAGTGCTCTGAAAGTGAAAAATACTGTGACATGCTTCACGCTAGCGTGAAATTTGGCATAGTTTACGTTTCTGTATTTTGCTCCTTTTACAACACACAAAAAAAAACGTCACACTTTGTATTCACAAATTACACAAGAGGACGATCTACAAACAAAAAAAAAAACATGGCCATGCGCAAACTTTCAACGGCCTTGATGCTTCGCCTCTTCAATACATACGCTTTATCATGCATGTGTAAACAAGAATGGCCAAATTGTCACCGAGCACATAAAACAGCAGTCACTCAAAAAAAAAAAAAAAAACATCTTACTCACGAATAAAGAAATCGAAGTGTCACAGACGCAAGCGTTGCCTTGCGTCTGTGACAGGCCATGTTTAAAAAACATTGTCTGCATTTTGCTTTCAATATTCGCTACAGAAACAAATTTTAAATGTAAAACTTTTTTTTGCGAACCAAATCGTTTTGAGTGTTTATACATGTCTATATCTGGCGTCTGGCAGCCTACGTCTAGGTGCTCTCGTGATCGACTCCTTAACTTGCTTTAGAGTAAAGTTTGTATAGGAGGGCATGAGTGGTTTAACGAATACGACTTGCTGCTCGTGACATGACTAACATGAAAATCCTGTCATGTACGTCGTCAAACCTTCGCCTCCAGACGTGTGTCACATATTCCACGAGCCCGCGGTTGAGGATATCTGCCACAGATGATTGAGAGTTTACATCTGCCCATGAATGACGAGAACAGACTTTGCAAAATTAGATGCGAGTGCAATAAAGAAAGGCTTACAGCGGCAGCGTTAACCTGACGAATGCAGAGAATAAGAATCATGGTCCCAGCAGAAGTCAAACCCAAGCATTCTGCGTAGAAGTCGGGTATTCGCACACCAGGCCTTGAAAGTGATTTGAAGATAAAACACCCTATGAAGGCGTAATGCCGGCTGAATGTCCATTGTATTCGCAGTGCTGGCTATCTAATGTAATAACAAGACAATAAACATTGTATATGTATACTCCTGTACACAGAGCTCATGTCAGGTTAAGGGCAATAATCGCCCCAGTAGGCTCCGCTTCTATAGCAGTCAGATAAACATTACTTTTGTATTTCCACGATTCAGAAAGATATATATTCAAACGTTGCCCCGCCACGGTGGTCTAGTGGCTAAGGTATTCGGCTGTTGACCCGCAGGTAGTTCAGCTGGTAGAGCGTCAGACGCGTCATTCGAAGGTCTCAGGTTCGCGGTCACCCACGGCATCTTTTCGTCCACTTTTCTTTCTTTACATTTACATTACATTTACTTCTAATAATATCCCCTATAGCTTCTCTAGTATTACAGTCTGTTAGTTCTTGCTAATATTGTGTCTAACAAAAAAAATCGAGTCCTTAATCATGTATTTCGTTCCTTAAAGGGGCCTGCAACACTTTTTGAGCATGGTCAGAAAAATGCTACCGATTAATAGTAGACGCTCCCGACAACACGCGAGCCAAATATTATAGCGCAGCACGCGGCCCGGAATTCACAATAAATTATGAAAGTTAGTTAAAAATCGCTTTCTCTTCTCCCGACAAATCACGCAATAAGCCCAAGAATCACTCGTAGTAAGCCCATCTATCAGCCGTTGGCTGATTTGAATATGGCGCGCTCGGTCGGTTGTTACAGAAATCGCCGCGGGAGGCCGGTACTTAGATGGATGGATGGATGGATATGGCTGTACCCTTTAGATTGGGCGGTGGCTAGCGCCACCAAGCAGTGATACCCTAATGAACCAAAAACCATATTTATTTTTTTTTCCTTAAAAAGTGAGTTTGAGGATTCGTACTTTGCAGTGAAGAGTTTAATTTTCACTCGTGCCTTGACTTTAGCCCACCAATCAGATAACCTCCTTCTAGTTAAGTCTACCCGCTTAAAGTTCATTTTGCCCTCCCGGTCCCTAAACCCCAGTGCTTTGAAAAACTCTGCGCCATTATCCTGAACTATAGGTGAAGCCCTTTACAAAACATTATCAAGTGTTCGGCAGTTTCTTCTTCCTCTCCACACGCACTGCATACTGTGTCTACCCCTTCGTATTTGGCCCGATATGTCTTGGTTCGCAGTACTCCCGTCCTGGCCTCAAACAGTAGAGAACTACCCCGAGTATTATCATAGATCCTTTCCTTGGCAATTTCCTGCTTAAAAGTTCGATAGATCTCTAGTGCGGACTTCTTAATCATGCCCATTCTCCACATGTCAGTCTCCGTTTCCTTCACTTTCTTCTTAACCGATAGTTCTTTTTGGTTTCGCCACCTGCTGTTTTCTAAGTATTTACCGGTCAACTTCCTGGTTCGCTTCCTCCATTTTGTATCGACATTCTTCATGTACAAGTAGGAAACCTTCCTAGCCCAACGCTCTTCCCCCATTTCCCTCAATCGTTCTCAAATTTTTATCTTGCTGCTAGCTTCCCCGCCCTCAAATGATGTCATCCCATATCACATTTTACTCCTGATTTGGTGTAATCCCGTGAGCTCCTAAGGCCAAGCCTACCTATTCCACGTTGCTTAATTTCTAATCTTGCTGGAACTTCTGTCTCATGCTTAAGACCGCATTGCCGGACGTCAGCCCAGGAACCATGACCCCTTTCCATATTCCTCTCACAACATCAACCTATTGTAATTCCACAGTGCCCTATTTTTCATGACTGCTGCATTCCTGTTACCTTTAGTCGTCCACGTATATTTC